>VWZD01003800.1:59501-293480 GCA_013396695.1 Sakesphorus luctuosus | reverse complement strand
ATGTCTTGGCCTGCAGAGATTGAAGCTCATGAATAAAAAGACATAGCAAGCCTAGGACTACGTAGGCAAGAAATGTTTACCATGTGATAGCAAACAAAATCTTTCTCAGTTATATTTTTTTCCCCAAATTCTTAGTGTTTTAGTTACTTTTTAAATGAGAGTCTATTTTCAACCATGTGCCTCTCTACCTTTTAATGCTAACATATTTTAAAAGATGTTTTCACAACACTCAGGTTATTTGGACAATCACCTCCACCAAGCTGTAGCTTACTATTTTTTACTGAGGATTTCTAAAAAGAGTGGAGTTCATGTTACTGAACTGAGGCAGTTGCATAGGAGGGATCTCCCTTTTCAGTGCCCAGCAAGCACATTCTATTCCCTGATGCAGCCTGTGACCTTGCATTAGCAGCCAGCAGACAGGGGTTTCAACTCAAGGCTGTAGAGCTCTCTGCTCAGGAAAGCTTACACTCAGAAACCACCACCATACATGAGGTTGCAGGCATATCCCACTTCTCTCTGTTCACATAAAGTCCTTTTATGTCTGATGGTATTTGTTATCTCAGCGCTTCAACACAGGACAGAGGAGTTTTAACTCAGCTTCCCAAGGGGACATGAACTGTCATGAGAGGGACACCAATGGCCAGATGTGGAGAGGTGTTTGGGTGTCCACAGCTGGTTGTTTCAATGGAGCCAAAACCACTCAGCTTACCTGGTATCACATGGCATCTGGAAAAAAAAAAGATGTCACCTAGCACCACTTGAGTCCTTATGCAGCAACTGGGCAATCCCTTGTCTTCCAGCTCTGCTCCATTTAATGCCAGCAGCCAGAGCAACTCTCTTCACAAGTGATGTAGACCACTTCATTTATCACCTCTGTTATCACCCAGGAACTGAAAAACAAAACAAAAATATTACCTAACTGCATGAAGCTCATAAATGTTGCAGATGGGTTCATTCTAAGTTCTGGGCAAATGTTCAAATATTTTTTTTTTTTTAACAGATACATTCCTATAGTGACTAAAGCCATAGTCTTCACTACTTCATTTCTTCTTTTTTTTTTCCCCTCCAGTGTTTCATGGCACACACAGGCTAATGTCAAACAAGCATGCTGAAGGACTTGTATTTATCTATTAGCCTTGATGGGATTGCAATCTTCTGTACCTTCATGCAATAATTTCTGGTCTAGTTTACAGTCCCTCCTGTTATAATTCTTCTCATATCACTTATTTTCTTTGTTTTCCCATTCTTCATCATTAATTTCAGAGCCAATTTTTTACTTATGCCGTGACTCCTGAGCCCAAAACATTATTATTAACCTTGGATGTGGAACTTCATCCAAAATTTTCTCTGAAGTGTAAACAGCTCTGGCATCTCATTGCAAAATTTGCCATTGTGTTCCAAAACACTACTTACTATAAACTTCAAAGGTCACTTATGCCTTCCCCCTGTAACCATTTCAGCTCCAGGTGGAGCCTCCTGTGTCACGCTGGAGCCAAGAAAGGGAGATGTTGAAACCGCAGGAGTCAGCGCTTCAAAAATCGCACCCAGCGTTGCAGTTTGGCAACAGGACTTTGCTCGAGGAAATGTGGGATTTCCACATCACGCTGCTGAATAGGAACAGAAAAAGGGCAAACGCTGCTTTTGGGTCAGATGGCCCTGCCTCATCCTTCAAGGCTTTCCAAGGGCCATACAGGGTTCCCACAGGAGTGTGAGGGACAGGAAGAGACAGAAAGGAGGCACGAGTCCCACTAAATGCTTGGGATGAAGCTGACTTGATGCAAACCCAAGGTCCAAGGCTGAGGGCAGGACACAGCACAGAGGGGTAAAGCCTTTCTGTAACCGGCCATGCACCCTATGAGCTCTGCCTGCTGCTTGCTTGCAGCACGATGGGAAGCCAGCCCCTGCCTGCTCTCTTCCCCCCATTCATCAGGTAAAGCCGCAGCAAAGGAAAAACAGTATTCGGTACTTTTGGAGCACCCCTTGAGCTTTTCCATGCATGGGTTGATTGATAGCCTTATTACTTAGCACGTCTTTATATCTGCAGTAACTGTAGCAATCAGCAAAACAGCAGACAACTGTATTAACTACGCTGGGGAAAAGTGAAAATAACACCTGGCATTTAGCACAGTTCGTCAAAGGATCTCAAAATGCTCAGCAAACTTTAATAAAGACACATGACGCCCAGTGAGTCTGGAAATATTGTGACAGCCGTATTAAACCCAGCCAAACTGATAAATCCAGGCACGCTGGAGCGGCACCGGCACAGCAGCAAGGCTGTCGCCTCGGGGTAGTGTGCTGCCAGGGTGTCACCTCTGCTCCCCCCTGCCAGGGCTCCTGGGAAGCCTCTCTTTGCCCAGTGCTGCCCTCCAAAACTTCTGGGCACTGGGCCAGATACGGCACTTTCGGTCCTGGCTGCATCCCACAGGCATTTGCCTGGGAGCATGAAATTCCCCCCACACACCTATCCTGCTGGCTCCCCAGCCTTCCTTTCTGTGGCATGATGGATAGATTGGATCACAGGAAAGCACTCCTGCCGAGGATCCTGTGCAGCCCTTATTTATACACTCGGTTCACTCTGCATTTCTGTTTTATACGTTTCTCTATTTAGATGATGTGTGAATTCCATGTACACTTTTTTTCCTCAGAGTCATGCAGTGAGTGTTTGTGCATCTGTATTGTGCTCTACTTTTCCTCATGTTCACAGATTTTTATTAAAATATTTCCATAAAACAGGTTGTTACCAAAAATAAATGAACACATACAAATTAATACATAAAAACAGATGAATTATATAGAATATTTACAAACAATGGGATAGAATTCAAAGCTTCTTGTAAACATGGCATACAAACAACCATATACATACCCCGTGTTTACTATCATCTATTTTAGGAGTTACTTAATAGTTCTAAGGTAGGTTTAGGCTGACAGACAAGATTTTTCTTCCCATTGCAGATTGAAGGGTGCATCAAATAGATCTCAAACAGCCAAATGAAAAAGACCTTATTTTGTACCCAGATTGTGTTTCCTCAGCCTGCAGAAATGAACATACATAGTGTAAAAACTGGGCTCAAGAGCAGTGCTGACGTGACCAGGCCTCAGTCTTCATGTGTGACAAACAAAGCCCAGGGCTTTAGGTGCTCTGGCCAAGGTCAGGCAGCAGGTAAGTGGCACTAGCAAGGGTCCTGCCTATGAGCTTTCAGCTTGTCTGTTATCTAAAACAATGGAAATGGACAAATATCACGGTGAGTAAGAAATATCCACAGCAGAGCATTCAGAGAGCAGGGATGCCATCAAGCTATGCAAAGGGAGAAAAATACAAAAAGTTAATGACTGTCCCAACCTTTAGTCCAAAACAAAAGTTAAGCAAAATAATAACAATGAGGGCTCTGCAGTGCAAATCTGGCTTTATTAAACCCAGTCCACCGAAGGCAGTGGAACCAGCTGGTTGATTAAAGTTCCCAGACTATTTATGTGAGGCCGTGCTTTGCCTCACAGCCTGGTGCTGGGCTGCATTGGTAGTGCAGGCAGCTGGCAGGTGGTGATCAGCCTCTTATGGCTGGGACTACTGCGTTGTCACAGTGGGGAGTGGTCCAAGAGAAATGCTCAGCCTCTCCATCAGCATTGCCAGGCTTCTCAGATGGAAGGTGTGAAGCACTACACTGGCATATAAGCCAGCACAACCTTCTAGTCAAACTGATATGCGCACTCATATCCTCAGGTTGCAGCGGCAAAACTGGATAGTTCTAAATGATGGTCTCCTGCCTCTGCAGTGCAAGATCCCTTTCTGCACCCTTTGACAAACAGGAGGCTTATTAAGCTAGGAAGGGCAGAGCTGACTTTTTCTCTGTTTCCAAAAGGAAGCTGTTTTGTGAATGTTTTGCCAGAGTCTGTGAGTGTGAAATTGGCTGTTCATGTGCAGCCTGCACAAGTACTGTAGTTTGAAAGTGAAGGCAATTAATTTTAGTTGTTGACTTAAACTGCTGTTGAGAGGTACTTCATTTCCCGATTCTTCCTCCTATAAATAGATTAAGGGTTACATGAAAGTCAAGTTGTGCTCGTTTGTCCTCCCTCTAGATAGATTTCTCATGACTGCTTATCTATCAGCTCCCCTCCCTCCTTAACACAATTTGTTTCTCAAATTAATTTAGCTTGCTCACTCTTATTGGTCCACAGCCAAAAAAAATTGTCTCTTGTTCTTTTTTCTTTTTTTGTTCTTTTTCCCCCCTAAAAAAAAAAAGAAACAAACCAAACCACTTCAGAATGAATATTTTCTGGAAAGGAGATTGAGCAATGTGTGTCTTGAACTTACGATTGAGAAAACTAGAGAAAATGTATCTTTTGGCAGGATAAACATTTGTGTTAGCTGTCTGGAAGGACGATCAGTGCTGGAGAGTGGTGGCTTTGCACACACTTCTCATCGATACTCACGGAAGCTGCATGTGTCCAGCAGCTGCAGTGTAAATCCCTCTGCTTATCAATCTGCTATTATTTGCCAAATTTTCTCGATATTATTTATTCATTTACTGGCTGCATTTTTCTCCCTTGCTTTCTGCTACGATCCAAGAAGACAGCCATGAGATCTACAAAAGTATAGGACAATTTTGTTTCCTGTGCAAGCTTATTTTCAAGAAGGAATATTACCAATGCAGGGGATATTTAAAGCATCAACTTGAACACACGCACATTCACACTAGAGAAACAAAGTTGATTGATGCACACTGATGTGCCCGGAGAAGATGAAGCTCCATCCTGTTGTTTAATGCAAATTAATCAGGGTACTTGCCCATGGGCTACCTCGTCCCTTCCCTCCACAACAGTTCCAGTCCTAGGACCCAGGCCATAAAACACGAAGAGTAAATATCTAGTGTGAGGGTTTGAAGGACAGTCATAATTCCTGATGCAGATAAAGACATCTGGAAAAGTACAAATCCCCATTCCAAAGGCAGAATTTGTATTTTTCACAGAGTGCATGTTAAAAGAAAAAGAATTCCTTGATCTAAAGATTCTGTGGTTGTCTTACTGCCGCTCATCTGATCTCTCGTCTGGAGTTGCAAAATTAATTTACTTTTCACCATATATTATAGAGCTGAACAGAATTAGAAAAGGTCTGTGTTTTATCTATGGAGATGCCAAATCCTTATCTGCTAACACTGCACCAGAGCAGTTTTGCCAAAAGGGGAGGAGAAACAGAAAAATTTAAAAATCATAGTGAATATTTGGAGATATTTCGATATATTTAGATAAACTGATCTTTCTGATAATGGTATTCTAGGGTGTAGGAATTTGTGCTTCAAGGTACCTAAAATGTTTTGATACCTCAAAATATAGTTTTTAATTTGTGAAAGGACTGTGCCATTCAGTTCAGACCTATCACACAGATGAGCTTCCTGATCACTGTGCATGTTCTTCACTTTGATTATTTTTCATGTTGAAATTGGAGGGTTTCAGCTTGGCTAGAACAGTTCTCACTGCATTGCTGCCTATTCCAGGGTCCCAGACATGGGAAACCACCCTGCTGCACCTCTCCAGCAAGCTGGGCACTGCCGAGCAGTGGCAGACTTAGTGCAGCTGCTGTGTGGGGTGGTAAGTCTGACACCACACAGACCAGCTGAAGTTAATGCGCCTGTGCAGATAGACTGGTGGTACAAGAGCAGGAACCTTGACATCTCCCAGAAATACTTGGCTCATTTGCCCATCCAGGAAATTCAATAAATACATGTTTTTCCCATTTCACATAGCATGAACCCTTCTGCAAATGTCTAGAATTTGGACACTTGTACATCTTTCAAGCACAATGATATTCTAGGACAATAGAAAGAGGAATATAGAAGTAGTGGGGTTTGCCCGTGAGCTGAAATAAAACATAAATGTTGGTTAAATAGTTACAAAGGTAACATATAGAAGATGGCATGATTTTGGGCTATTGCTTTTCTTGAAATATTTCGTTAGAATAATAGAATACTTTGTAGCTGATAAGTTAATCAATGAACTGTGCACCTGTGTGTTGGTAACTTTGTGTTCCAGATGTAAAATTAAACCTTTAGTGGGAAGGTACTCAGTAAAACTATCTATGAACTACATTGATGTCATTACATCAAAGTATTACTATTAGAGCAACAGGATAAAACCAATGCCTGTTTTAAGTACTGAGATAAGTCAAACATGTCAGGCAGCCACTACACAGCTAAAGATCCAGGTCAGTGCATGGATCCAAGTGGATGATGAGTGTGACAACTGCTCTATGCAGGAAGAAAGCGTAAAGCCTGGTTTTTAAATAGGAACTCTTCAAGATAATAAACAAACTAAACTACCATTTAGCTGTCATGTTGCATCATTTTATATCTCACCCAATGCCCCTGTAATTGTTGTCAGTGATTCCACTCATGAATTGCATAGCGGGGCACATAAAATTGTTAAGGTAACAGGTCAGGTTACATCATTGCCACCATAGGTTTTCAGGAGCTCTCAACCCTGTTCAGCAGAAGTGTGCATTTAAATGAGACTCCAACCGAATTTCAGAAAAGCCTACTTAACTCCTACTTTTTCAAAATCCAGGATGCAGAAAATAGTGTCAAAATTAATAGGCATTTTGAAATAGATTTAGGTCACTATATACTCTTCAGGGATTCAGTGTGTGAAGTTCTCCTCTCCAATTGCTACTGTTAGTTGGACATTGATTTATTCTGAGGTAACTATTGTTATTTTCCTGGATCTGGTTTTAGGATTTTTTTTTGTTTGTTTGTTTGTTTGTTTTAGTTTTTACTTCAGAAAGATGAGAAAACAAAAGAGGCTTGCTCTTCCTTTCTTTTAAAACTATCCTTGCAGTGATGAATTGAGATTCCCAATAGAGCTGACATTTTTGAATTCACCTCTGACCCTCACGAGCTTCTTTGCTCTGCACAAAACTGTGTGCTCGCACCCCACTTTCACCTCTTCCTTCTGGCCTATTGCTGCTTCTCCAGCACTTGGCTTTAATGCCATGATGTTGCCTTCCTAATAAGCTTAGTCTGAACTCATTTCCTGCCCCGAGTTCAACCTGTCCTGGCTGAGATTCAATGCAGAGATAATTGTTGCAGTGCTAAAGTTTTACGTGATAAGTTGAGGACTATGCTAATGTCTCTTGGAGATAATTCTCCACCTCGCCCAGCTCCTTATTTCTTCAGTTTGCTTCTTTCTGACTAAAACACCTTAAGTGTAGCTGCAGCTGGCAGTCAAATTTTTGACAGATATATCTGCTGAGAAATTTTCAAATTGAACCTTGCTCTCCTTTTCATCAAAGGAAGAATAAATCCTCTTACTGGATGTTGAGGAGTCTCTTTATTATTGTCCCAAAATCTGAGGACAAGTCATATAAGAGCCATGGGACATTTCAAAGCTCAAAGCATACCTGAGCATAGACATACATTGTGTGTATATATACATATTTATATATAGATGTGTGTATACCCTTATATGATATATATGTATATAAAGGATATTGTATATCTATATACACATTATATATGTAATATATATTTCTATCTGTATACAGCTTGAGGGAGGGGATTCTACCCCTCTGCTCTGGTGAGAACCCACCTTCAGTACTGCATCCAGAATTGGGATTGTTCAGCCTGGAGAAGAGAAGGCTTCGGGATGACCTCATTGTGGCCTTCCAGTATCTTAAGGGAGCCTAAAAGCAAGCTGGAGAGAGACTATTTGCAAAGGCATGGAGTGACAGGACAAAGGGGAATGGACTCAAACTGAAAGAGAGCAGGTTTAGATAGGATATTAGGAAGAAATTCTTTAATGTGAGGGTGGTGAGGCAGTGGAACGGGTTGCCCAGAGAAGCAGCAGATGCCTCATCCCTGGAAGTGTTGAAGGCCAGGTTGGATGGGGCTTTGTGCAACCTGGGTTAATGGCAGATGTCTCTGCCCATGGTAGGAGGCTTAGAACTGGATGATCTCTAAAGGTCCCTTTTATCTGAGGTCATTCTATGATTCTATGATACCTAAAAGGACAAACAGCACTTTTGCTTCCACATTTTTACTCCTATGTCAGATACAGCTCACTTGAGGGGTAGATTTCAGTCCCAGGAGCTACATGAAAGCGTACCTGGGGTCTCCCAAACAAGTAGCAAACAGCTCTGTCTCCTCTGCCTGCTGAATCCAAATTAAGGCAGTGCAACAACAAGCAAAGCAACAAACCTTTCCAATACACCGTTCATATTTTTGTGTCTCCAAAGGTTTTTATGACTTCTGTAAGTACTGTATTAGCAAAGTCAAGAATTGTTCTTCCTCTGGGTTGCACAGCAAGTGCTATCATGATGTATAGCATCAATTAATATGGCATTCATATAGCATAATGCAATGCCCATTAGCACAATGCAAAGTAATATTATGTGATTTTATTAGCTCCTGTTAGTAAACACAGATTGCATTAAAAGCTGCTTCAGTTTTATTTTTAAAATCTTTATATATGAAAGAATAGCCCAAACTACAGAAGTCAGTGATTTTCTGACACTACAAAAATTAGCTGCCTGCAGATCAGCTTAATTTAAAGGCTTTCTGTCTTCTTTGAAAAGGTTAGGAAATCTGTGGCCAAAGAAGACCCTGCGAACCTACTTATTAGGATTTCAAAAGCTTTTTGACAAGTTCTCATAAGATGAGAGCACGAAATAAAATAATTACAAATCAAGTGATAGACAAAACTCATAAAAAAAATTAAACCCACTTTAAATTCTGACAGTTTCACTTTGTTTTAATCATTTTCTGCCACAGTCACATGTGGCTGTATTAAAAAAGCAAAAATTACTCCTATGACAATGTTGCTTCATGCTTCTGTATGAAAAAGTTAATTTAAAAACTTTCTAGACAGTAGTAAAAAAGAGCTAAAAGGGTACCATCTTGCTAATGCTAACATGTTAAGGGAGTGCAGAGGGAAACAAAGCATAAAACAAAGACACAAACAAAAAATTAATTAATTCTAAGTTTAGACTAGCAAAGTGTCACATAAGACACAAATTCCAGGCACTGTTGTCACCCACTGTCAGATGCCTGCATTTGCAAACTCTGCAGAGCAATGGCACTTGACACTGGCTCAGGATTTGGCCCATGGAAGAAATAATGCCCTGTACATATGCTGAGATATCCAAAGCCACAGAGAGAACTGGAAAGACAGCCTCCATAAAAGATGATACGTGTTTGTTGTCAATATGTTGAATGAACATTTGCCCTCTGGACTATATATATTTCAATAGATAATCGTCTTTTCCAAGCATTTCCATTCTGCTGTCAGTATTGCACAAGACAAGTTTTTATTTTGCTACTGATGATGATAGTGCCTCAGTCTGCATTTTATGTGAGCGAACTGTCTGCAGCATAATGAAGACCACTCTGGCTCAGCAAACGATGGACAGGTACAGCTTTTACCAGCACAGTAATTTATTAAAATATAAAGTACATACTAATGCTGCTCTTAAAGGCAGGCAAAGCACATTTCGTTGTATTCATTGTGGGCTTTTTCATTAATTTTATCTGGAAACAATGTAAATGTATACAGATATGCACACACACAATTACTCTCCACATAATCACAGTTTCACTGCAGGGACAATGGCCTTGGTATGGAAATCACCTTGACTAAGGCAGATAAATGGTTTCTATACTGTGGAAAGGCTTCCTTGCTTAGAGAAAATAAAAAGGACTAACACCAGCATTCTGTTTACCAGATAGAAGGAATGCATTATAAAACCCTAGAAGTCTTTTAAAAATAAAATTATTTGAGCTTTTCTTTAACCTGTGGATGCACACATCTGTGAATCACGATAATACCTCATGTGTGTTAGAAAACAACAACAATGGGGCATCCTGACAATATGGCATTACATCCACTAAATTCACATTTCCCACATTTTCGTTTGCTTTCAAGATATCACAAGGACTCCAGTAATGTCAGAAATAGCCAGTCACAGTGACATGCTGCAAAATTAGTCTTAAACCCTGTTTTACACCAAGTGTTTGGCACACCTATTGCAGAATGAAACCAGGCCTATGTTGCATACGTTTGCATGGGCAGGTATGCCAGGACAGCAGGGAGAAGAGACGCCATCCCATTGTGTCTGTGCCAGCACAGACCACAGATTCACTGGTATAACGCTGTGCTGACAATTTTTTCTTTTGCTTAAGCATGCCAATAAAAGTTGAAATTCATTAAATAAGAGAAAGTGCAATTATACATCCATACAATCATGCATTGGCTCTATCTAAACTAGCAAAATTTTGATGGTCATATTAGTTATGCTGTTCAAGTGCTCCAAAATTAGCAAAATTCTTTCAAGTAACTGGAAAATGATACATTTAAAAGTAGAAATTTAACCAGCATTGGTGTAACTGGATAGAGTGGAGTCCTGTTGATCCAAGCAATCTGTACCATGCAGCAGTGGCTTTTGCCCAGTCAGGCAGAGAAGAGAAGCATGCTGGGGTCTGCAGCCCTGAGCCTTGCCAGGACCCACCTGCCCCAGCACCCTGACTCCCCCAGGCCAGCACACAAGAACCATTAAGAATCTCCACCTGCAGACCCCTTTCTATAATTGTGCTGATTTGGCCACCAATTTCCTGTTCCTTATCCAGGGACATGAGAGCAGTGCTACAGCAGATGCCCTGGCCGGCACCAGCATTTTGGAAATTCAGGCAGTGGAGGAATTACCTGAAGCAATACACTGTACAGCAGTCTGGCAGCTGGTGAGGCCTCACTCTTCATCCAGAGGATGAGGAGCTCCACTTCTTCATCTGGGACCTACTTCCTTGGCCAATCAAAAATTAACAAACCTATAAATACCTGAGAAAACATCACTTTGTGATCCTTCAGCGAGATGCAGAAGCCAACTTGTGTTATTAGAGCACTCTGGAGCCTGACTGTAACTTTTAATAATTGGTGTAAAATCCTGCTGAATCCTGCTGAGATGTAACATAATGAAATGCCAGACAATGTCACTGTGAGTCTATAGTGGAAAATATAGGCAAAACAATGTCAGTGGATGTCTGTGTAGACAATGTTATGATTTGAGGAAAGGCAAAATGCTGTCAATGGGAGTCTATATGCTGTAGATAGCATTACCACAGTATGTGAATAAAGGCAAAATGATGTCAGGGCAATACACAATATGCTCAAGACAGAATATATTTAGTCTGAATAGAAAATCTGTCATGTAAAGGAGCTGCATTGATTCTCATCTTCCCCAGTGATGTGTTGTCATTTTTTACACTGACTGTCTTTTTCATTTAGATTTACCCTATAGTGTAATCTGAGGGTTTTTTTTACATTAACACTTCCTTTACTTGCCACAAGTGAACCCACTACTACTGACTTTTTGACCTCTGGATTATATTATTTAAAATAAAAACAAATTTGATCCACAATCCCAATTAAAAAACCACCAGCTATATTTACACTAGACACACTAGAATTAACAGGTCCAAGATTTAGATTAAAGAAATTAAATAAAGTTGCTTATAAAATACATGGATAAATACATACACATACGTGCCCAGGAAGAATTCAAACCACCTCTGATCAGGCGAAGTAAAGGTATTAAGGGGCAAGTAGATTACTATTTTTTATATAATTTTATGGTATTTGTGCCTGAAAAGTCTTCAGTTGTGACCTTACATGATTCACACTTTTGTAAAATGTGGCTTTATATCCAAATTAATTTAATCTGTATAAATCTCATGATTTTTCTTAAATATTAAATATTATCTGACTTCAAGTAGTTTTTATTTTTTTCTCTACGGACCTTCTAACTTCAGTCATAGCTTCATGTCCTAAATTGCCAGGTAATTTCTGTCAGGGCAGTGATGCTTCAGCTGCCAGGGGAAATGAAACTTTTCCTGTGTATTTTGGGCTCAGCCTGCCCTCTTCACTAACACAGCTCACTTCAACTTCCAGCAGCCCCGGCACTGTAAAGGTTAAATTTCCCCACAAGCTCTACTTTACAAAGCAGAGTATCTATAAGGCTCTAAAACATAACATGTAATTATCTAAATCATAATCAATCAAGAAAAGGACTGAAGCTCTGTGTTTTCTTCAGCTCAGTTATAGCTGACATTATCACACAGTGTTCTCAAGAATGTTTTGACTCTGGCCACTGGCAAGCCTACCTACATCTGCATTAGCAGGTAATTTGGTGTAATTGGCACATATCAACAGACTGAAGCAGCCAGTGGTGAGATCCATGCAGCTACACTATGTGTGGTGGGTGTTTATCCTTTGGATGAGATTTAGTCTGGTCCTCCTGGGCAAATGACTCTCCCATAGATGTGGTTTACAGCCTTTCCACTGCCCACTCCTCTGTTTGACTCTGTGGGATTTTTGGCTTCTTAGAAGTCACGATTTTGACACTGACATTTATTACATGCACACACCTGAGAAGGTCATCTAGGTTGCCTTCCTCCCTCTGGGATCCCGCAGGGATATTTGGGAGTGCTGTGAACAAAACCAGAGTGTAGCACACAGGGGAAAATGGGAGGTTTCCTTTGAGTGCCGATTTCACTGCTCTGGCTCAACATGCAGAAGGAGGAGCAACATCCATCTCAAAGGTTTTCTAATCTCATCAGTTTCAGGCTGACTCCAATCAAAGATTTAGAAACTGTGGAAAAAGCAGTCACAATGTTTGGATTTACCTGGTGTGCTTAGGTTGGATCCCTAGACTTTGAAACTTGGGGACATCTTCTTAGAGGTACCGCTGGAGCACAAGATTCCCAAAGCAGCAGGAGGGCAAACATCCGGGGAGCTGGAAACTGTCTTCTTCTCCTCTCACCTGAAATGCAGAGGAATTACAGTTTTGAAAGTTTGGCTGGTATGGGAGCTGAGGTCTACTGAGTCATTATGGAGCAAAACTGAGAGCATCTCAGAAATAACTGGCAGGAGGGGCTGATACAATCTTGGGAACTAGGCCATTCAAGTGGGCTGCTGAAGTAGTGGGAAGACAAATTATCAAGGAAGAAGGCCAGTTTTAGACAGAGCCTTGACTTTATTCTGTCTTTCTTCCAAAACATTTTTATTTTGATTATCAGCATTCTTTGGAAAAGATGAATTCTGTAGGAATGCATCTGGTGCTCCACCTATATCTTTGCAATAGCGCTCCAGCATGTTAAGAAAAAGTAAAAATTCAAATCCAGTCACAGTAGTCCTTAAGTTGTTGTGTAGACAATCTTAATCCAATTTTTTTTTGCTTTTGCTGTTTTGAATTTCAGCCTTTACATTATGGTAGCATAGCATTCCCATGCTTAATTTGCCTCTCATCTGGATAATGATAATGAGCTGTTATTGACTAGCATTTCCAGTTCAGTGCTGTGAACATTGGGTAGTATTCATAAAATGCTTCTCTTATGCCAGCTGAAATTGGTAGTGGTTTTGAGGCAAAAGGCCAGATTCATCAAAAGGATAATGGGCAGATATATTTTTTGTTTGTTTGTGAGGGTTTTTTTAGAATTTTAATGACCAAATTGCATTGCTATTCTTTGTTTATCTATTTTTGAATTCTATCAGATAGCTTTAGGGATAACTACCTAATTTCTGTATTTATAGGAAACTGGCACAAATTGAGAAAACAGAACAATTCTATGTTTATGAAGCATGAATTCTCACAGTAAATGTCAATATAATGTGCATTAATACACAAAAATTCTACACTAAACTGCATATATATTAAATATGTGTTTCTTCTGCATGGAGCCTCCAGCTTGCCCATTAGGATGGCAGTGATTCACACCAGTCATTCAGGGTAGTATAAGACCCAGCTGTACCCACTGAGGCTTCTCTGTGGGAGGACACCCCCCCCATTCTGTCACTTACCCCCCCCCTCAAATCCAGCTGATGGAGGACTCCTGGCCCTGCACCCCCATGGGGATTTGGGCCCTGCAGGACCCCACTAGGGCAGGAAGGGGGCTCAAGCAGAAGATCAGAAGGAGCTGGCAGCTAAGTGTCCACCAGCAATGATGCTCTAGGGGTATCCAAAAGCTCTATCCATTTGAGGAGGTAGGAAGGAGTTTTGTCTGGGCTGGTTTTGCAGAGAAAGCTGGTTGGGTTGAAAATACATCTTGCACATGTACATTTTTAAGGGATCTGTGGGCCATATGTGGCGCTTGCCAGATCATTACAGAAAATAAGAAATTGATGTCATTTTGGTAGTTTGAAAACTGCATTTGTGGTATGTACAGCTTCTGCCAGTGCCAACTTCTATCTTGTGCTTAAATTTAGCATGGAATTTCCTCTCCTGGTGAATGCCTTGGAAAGACAAGAAAATGAGGTGTTTTTCCACACTAAAATTGGTTGGGAAACAGACAGGAAAGCATCCTGGATTAGGCAGCAACAGAACTGTCTGCTCAGGTGCAGCAACAAGGGGAAAAGGCATTTGTCTAACCACAGCAACATAGAGGACGAGCCTGTCCTTCGGAGGCTGCAGAGGCATAGAGAAAGATCTCATTAAAATATTTATATATATTAAAAATGGTGGACACTCAGAAAACCACACACAAATCATCTTTCTGCCAGCAGACAAGTCTGAAAATCACAGAATCACACAGAATCAGTTGGATTGGAAAAGACCCCTGAGATCATCAAGTCCAACCTACAGCTGAACACAACCATGTCAACTAGACCATGGCACTCAGTGCTGCATCCAGTCTTTCCTTAAACACTTCTGTTAATTTTTCTCCTCTCTTGCCAGGTGTCTCTTAGAAAGTGTCTTTTGGGGTGTTTTGTAGCCAGAATAGTGTTTGGAAGGGTTTTGGAAGGATTCAGTTTTCTGTTGAGTGGGGACATAGAGGAATTGTTTGTTATATATAACTTTTGTGGGGGTGTGTTATATTGTAGTTTACTTTTAATTTTCTCTCTTCTGTGTAAATATATAAACTAGTTACGTTTTAGTTTTAGGGATTTTTTTTTCCCCTTTTCTCAGTGGGGGAAGGGAGCTTTCCTTGTGTAATTGAACACTCGGCATTTTGCCAAGGTTTCAAACTAAAATAGGCATCTTCAGCAGCATAGCATCTCCCACCACTGTTTTAGGATGCCTTTTGTCATCATCTTACAGACAACATTAATTAAGGACAACAACATTTTTTACAGCATGTGCATTTTACCCCAAAATCATGGCAGTCCAACCAACCTTTCTGTGGTTGAGCAAGTGGCAACTTCACAAATCAGAAGAGGAGATCACTGGGTAGGTCTTATAGAAACTTCTCTACATTTGATCTCTGAGTTTTGTGAGAAGGTTCAGCATGAATACTTGGAGGCTTTTAAAGGTGGATTTTAAGATGATTGTTTGACTCTGTATAATAGTGTACTGTTTCATGACTTAGGCTCCTGAAAGCTGAAGCACAAATAGTAGAGTAGGTTGTCCAGCAATTTAGACCTTCAGTAATTCATACTTTGCCTTGATCTATTAAAGTCAAAATCTTTTCTGCACAGCCCTTAATAACCTATTTGTTCTGCTTCATGGCAATGTGGCATCTCCAGACTCCTCTGCATTCCAGATAAGGAGACAGAAATGATGCCTAGATCACAAAAATCTCTGAGAGAAAGTCTACCCAGGCAAAAGCCTGGCACTTTCAGCTTACAGCACAAATGCGGCTTCTACTGTCTGGAAATCTGCTGAAATGAGCATTGTGTCAGGCAGAAAAAGTATTTCACCCCTTAGGTAAAGCAGTGGCTGTACATAAGCCACCTCAGATGAAGAGACACGAGCTGTGTCATGTTCTCTTCTCCTCTCTGATATAGATGTAATGCTCCACAAAATGCTGCAGCCTCCACTGCTGTCCCCTAGAAACTCACCTGTTGGTAATAACAAACATGGTGTGGCAGACAGAAAAGTCCAGAGAAGAGTTACATGACCTTTGGTCTATGTGTGATATGGAGCTTTTTTTTTTTTTTAAAAAAAATATCATCTGAGATAATCCACTGTGAAACTATCTTTTGGATTAACCACTGCAACCTGGAGTCCTTCTGCATGAACAAACGTTTGTTGCAGCTGGAGTTCTGGCACTTTTGTGCCATCTTTGGGGAGGAAGAGTACAGGAACAAAATCCATGCTTGTCAAGGGTGTCAGTTTACTCCAATCAAAGCATAGACACAAGTTGCAGTATGTAACCCGAAAGTCAGTAATTTTGGGTATGGTGGTAAAAATGCCTCACTGCATTACTCTGCACAAGTCTATTGATTTTCTTGCTCCTTAGTCACATCACCTGCAAAGCATAGTTAATAAATTCTTTACTTCCCCTCCCCTGTCTTTGGGAATAATGAGCAAAAAAATCCATGAATTTCAGCACAGCTAATCCAAAATTCTCAATAACTGCAAAATTCTGTGTGGGTAAACAATTTGGTCATTGGTGGGGAATTAGCTGAACATAAGAGCCAGGAGCCTTATGAAATGCCTCCTCACAGTTATATCCATCAAAGCTCACTGAAGTTGGAGGCATATGGCAATTCAGAACAAGGGTGGGTGAACATGTTCACTCTAGTTAGAAACTCAGTGGAAAACTGCAGAGTCTAAGGCATTGCTCAGACTATACTCAGCTCTCAGACTGCTTAGGAGAGATTCAGGAAAACAAGCACAAGAGACAAGAAAAAATGCCAGTCAAGGAAAGGTCATATTAGGCACAGCAAGAATAATTCCTTTACAAAGTTCCACTCCACTCAAAATACCTAACATTTATACTGGATATTTGTCCTGCAGCAGAGATGTGCAGCTCTGAATTAATTTGATGATGAAGTTTAGGTGGATTCTTTCCATGTTTTTTGTAATTAATCCTTGAAAACAAATGCAGGGCAAATATTTATTAAATGGATTCAAAGGTTGATAAGACTTCTGCCTTCTTGAATGAGGCTTGCCTTTTTTTAATTGGGAGTGAGATCTTCTGCCTTCTTGCATACAGAAATGTGAATGAGAGTGGCATATCAATCCACACATCTTCCTAAAACCAGGAGCTGACATTAGTGCAGTGAGAGTCTGACCCATACAGAAGCTTTTAAGAGCTACTTTTTCTATAAAAGAAAAGAAATTACTTCAAGATAAAATGCTTTGACTGTATTTAAAGAAACATAAATCCTTCACTAAGGATTTGAATAGTACTTGTAGGAAACAATTTAGTTATATAGTTTAGTATCCTTTTTTTCTCTCAGCTCAATATGATGGTGAGTTCTCTTCTAGGGAAGTGCTAACTGAATATGACTAATAAATTATGTTATAAAGAGAACAGCTTCAGAAATAAAGTCTTCTGGGTTATTTTAACCTCTGTCATGTATACAAAGTAGTTCTTGGCAACTAATTTGTATCTACTGAGATACAGCTATTGCTCTGACCAAACACTACTAGCTGTTGTTTTATTTTACTCTTTATGCAACATGTCCAGGACTTCATGGGAAACTCTGGAAAACTTTGTAGTTTGATAAATACTGCCACAGTGCCAAGCATATTCCTCATTTGTTTTCCCAAGTGTTTTACTGAAACAAACTTTTTATATGTCTGCAGTGCAATTTTCCATTTAGACAAAAAAGCTCCATCCCTCTGTCCTTGCATAACTATGTGCATTCCACCTCAGCATCCCTTTTCACTGCCAGAGCTGGATTTGCACAGATGAGAACGAGACTTTCATTTCAAACTTTGTGGCATCCTGATACCTTCCTCCCAAACCCCATTAATTCTGTGTGAAAATGCTAAAGTTATCTTCTGTTATGATCTGCTTTCCAAACACCAGCTGCGGCACTTTGTTTTAAACAAGGTCCAGATCCTGAATCTAATTATTTTGGAGCGTATACTGGATGTGTGAGCTGCCATTCAGAAGTGCAAGTTTTTACCTGATTTACCTCGACATGGATTAGGGAGATGAGGTCCTGATCTAACTAGCTGTGGAGGCTAAACACATTTTTCTAGTTGAAAAGAAGGCTAAAAGCTACAGAGCACAACATGCAAAACTTAAATATTAAGTGTCTGCAGTTTTAATTCAGACCTCTTTCAAATGTGAACTTTCTTATTGCCCTTACATATGTGATCAGATTCCACTTTTTCTGAGATTCTTGGTTCTTCCACTCAACAGTAGATGCAGAATATTTTCCATCAAGCTTCCCAGCCAAATGCCTCTTAAAGTCTTCCCTCTTTTGGCAGGGGCAGAAGCAACGTCCAAATCTTCAGGAAGTGTTCAACTACGCCAATCACAAGCAGTTTTTCCTTTCTTAATTCCCATGCCTGCTGCTCTTGAGTGGTTGCTGTTCAGATTTGGCAAACAAATGAGCCCTTCTTCCCCCCAGTCTGCACAGGCCCATCCTATGCCCTCAGGGGCTGGATCCAGTGGGGAGGAAAAAAATCTATGTATGATCACATAATTAAATATTAGCTACGGCTAACACAAGAGGTGAGGTCTAGTTAAGGCTATCAAAGTGACTTTAAATCTGGAATTTCCTAACTTTTTCCACTCCGGCCCCTTCTGCGTCAAAGTCTCACAATTCTCCATTAAGCATGAATTTAAATGAGATTTTGGGGGAGGGTCACAGACTGATGACTTTCTGGAGGTCCAGACAAAGGCAGACTAAGGGATTCACTGAATCCTTGAAATCTCTACACCAAACCACAGAGCTGCAAGTGCTTTTGAACAAAGTGGCTGTAAGAATTCTTTCAAATGGCTAAGCCATGGCATTTTTCCTTAATTGCATTTTCAGAACTGTCTAAACTAGTCTAGCTGAAACTTTCCAGAAAAATTTTGCTTGAGACACCTGGCATGGAAAAATTCAGTCCAAGTAATTTAAAGCTGCAAAATTATAAGCAACTGAAAACAAAATCTTGTAATGGGAAATGTCAGGCAATTTTAGCTACTGATGATACTACCAGCTCTGTCTGTTACAACGTGAAAAATAAAGAGAGACAAGAAGAAAAAAAAAAAGACAGACAGAATTATAAATGATAAAAGGAGAAATCTTGCTTACTGGAAGCAGTGGATTTTAAGAGATTTTTTTGGATGTGAATAAAAGGACATTTGACAGATGAGGTCATGGAGACTATTTAATGTGTTAGGAGGCAGCACAAGTGAGGGCATAAAGCTGAGAGTTAGGGGAGGAAAAGAACAAGATAAAGCTATTGGAGGGTGTTCTTAGAAGGCAGACACAAGAAGAAATGTACAATAGTACAAAAAATACAGTATTAGAGTTCTGCTGTTTTGATCATTAAGGAAAAGTAATACATGGAACAACATCTGCCTTCACTTGGGATGCTCCGGTGCTTTCTTTTCAGGTAGGTGGGTGAGAGTATGGCCTCCTTAAGGGATATCCTACTTAAATGTAAGTGCTTGTAAGATATCGAGGGGAGGGGCAGCCTGAATCCACTTCTCATAAGTCATTGCTACAGTTAATTTGAAAATAAAATTTTTCCCAAGGTCCTTACTCCTATTGCTGACTCCAGTGGACTCCAGCATGAAGCAGAAAACATCTCAAAGGCAGAATCAGAGTTCCAGATTGTTTTTTAGATCAGAGTGCCCAATCCTGAATTATTTGACTTCTTTGAGGACTTTTGAAGATCTATGTACCCCTGAGCCTATGCCAGCTCTAATTCTAAATCTTTTTTGACTTGGCAGGGTCCAGTCCTTCAGCTCTTGAGAAGTGCTCATTAATCATTTGATAAGTCCTTTCGACTGAGGTCAGTCATGTTTAGTTTTGTGGCAAAAGGGCTCAAGAACTAGCCTTTATTTTCCTTTGTTTTCCAAATGTAAAGGCTTCAGACTTAATTGAATATTGAATCTCCTACTAGTTTTCATGGTGAGGCTCTTAACTCTTCTACCTGCACCTCAGGGCCAGGTTTCTCAAACTACATGCCACTTACAGAAAGCATTTTTCTCCACTTACATGCTAAGATCATATTTATTTGGGAACTGCTTGGAATTCTGTCATTATGGTGCTTGTGACAGCTTGACAAGGCCTGTTGCCATGGAAAAGCTTTGTGATGTTGTATAAATATATTCCTAGGTCAGAAGTGCTATGTATTTTTTGGACACGGATGTTAAAAGGAAAAAAGAATGACTAAACATTTTAAAAAGCAGAATAATAAAAAATAACAACAATAACTAACATTTGATACTATATTTCTGCCCAGTAACCAAACAAACTATTTCTCAAAGCATTTAATTTATTCTGTAACAATCCTGCTAGCAATGAAAGTTCATTTATTTCCAAGGTTCACCCCCATCCTTAAAATATTCTTATTACCAGTCATTTTGCAATATTGATGGCTCCTCTATTAATAGACTAGCAGACAAGGGAGCTATTATGCTTGCCCTCTATCTGTTATTCCATTAGGTAAGGCTGACATTCTCCGACTGCTTACAGTTCTATAACCTACCATGTGATCAAGCCACTAACTAAAACTCATCCTCACATGTTGGTTTTGGTGAAAATTATGACTAGACAGGAAAAGAGACAACAAAAACACAGAGAGAAGTACGAGAGAAATCTCAATATAGGTTTGCATCCAAAATAGCAATATTTTTTTGACTCAGACAGAAATGAGGAAGTGTCGGCACAACAACGTTGAAAGTCATCTGAGACTGTCTCTGCAGTTTGTCCCTGCTGGTGACTGGTGCCCTGTGTTTTAGTTCCAACTGTACCTTCACGCCGACACCGGAAGAGTCTTTCCAGCCCTTTTCTGCTGTCTGCAGCACAGTATTATTTATGCTTTTTATAAGGGGCTTCCTGGGCAGTCCCATGGTGTAAAGGAGGGCACTCTGGACTCTGAATCCCAAGGACCTGAGTTTGAGTCTCAGTGGGGACCATCCCGTGGCAATTCAATGCCTCCCTGCCATCCCATCCCGTCAGATCTCGGATGCTCAGCAGGGTCAGCCCCGGTCAGTACCGGGTGCTGTGACAGTCCCGAGGACTTCACTGTCACTGTCCAAGCTCGCTTGGACCTTAGGACTTAAACAGTGGGACCAGTTCTGCGCACAATATGCCTCACCTAAAAAACCCACTGCGCAGGCTGGAAAGGCACACCCACGTGGGGAGAGCCCTGCCCAAATCTTCATTCACGAAGTCTGGCCATACGCAATATACAAGGGGCTTCATAAGCCTGGGCATGTCCAGGCTATCCTGAGCCAACATGACCTGTGGGCATGAGCTTTCCTTCTTGGGTGCTGGCAGTAGACTCCAGTCTCTCTTCTGTATGTTTGAATACAGATGTTTTCCTAGGATAATGTTGTGAAAGAGCATTCGGAGTGAAGGACTGACAATAGGTTATAACCCTACCTTTGGGAAAGGCTTAGGCATCAGTACCAACTATGACCCTGACTAGTGATCCTGCCTCTTGCTGAACTTGGGATTCATGAAGACCCATGGGCCAGGGCTGCTGACCCTCAGGGAGGCAAGACCCCACTGAAAGGCAGACTGACTTTGTTTACGCTCATGAAAGACAGTGTTTCCAAAGCCAAGAGTCTTGACAGGGCTTAGGAGGAAACCAGCAAATCAGCTGATTGTGTGTACCTGGCCTCTGTGTGCAGCAGAGGCTCCTATTGAGTTTCTTCTGTTTTCCTAGACATAGCCATGTCCCAGAGAAACCAGGCACATGCTGAAGTTCAAGAGAAGAATGTGGCCATGTGGCACAACTCTGTGCACCCTTGTAATTCACGTCTGACTTGGGAGCATCCACTAAGCTAGAAAAATCTTTGAACAGGTTTCCTCACCTACTGCCTTTGGCTCTGCCTCCCACATCAGGAAAAGCAGCCAGAGAAAGGTACTGTCCTTTGGTGCATTAGCCAAAACCAGATGTCCCACAACTTTCTGGGTGTCCTTAGTCATCTCTCAGGATATAAGTGGTTTGCAAAAATAGAATTATAATCTTTAAAAAGAAATAAAGCAGAATCACGAATCCTCCCAGTGTGCTCTGATCCATAGGTGTTGTTGATTAGCCAGTTCTTTTTCCACCATAGAGACTCTCTGTGTTCTATTTCTTCCATAAGGGTTTTAGCTTCTGTGATTTTTTTTGTTTGCTTAATTATATCCCATCAAACTATGAAGTCCTGTTTTTGAGATCCTTAAACATCAAAATATCATGTATTTTTATTTAAAGTTCCCTGCCACTTGATCCTAATTTTTAAGTGCTAACTTAAAAGAAGGAGAAAATGTCTGGAAGCAGAGAAATGAGAATTGATCTATGCTTTGAATCCAAGCCACAAATATGCCATGAGAATATAGACACACGCACACAGTGCCATCAAGAAAAATATCCCAACACTCCCACACTTTTTACACATTACAACATATTAAAAAATATTTCTGGACATAGTGAAATATGTTAAAATAAAAAAAAACCCTAGAAAGTTGCAAGTACCTCCAGAATATTTTACAATATGAGGCACATAATTAAAAGCATTCTTTTCTCAGAAAAGCATCTCTGGCAGTTCAGTAACTTAACCTTGATTTTTGGAACCTGTGGTCTACCAAAAAGAATGCAAATAAAAGAGACTGAATTAACTCGCTGCAACCTGCTCTAGTAGGAAGAACAGCACTCACATAATCAGAATTAAGCTACCATTGGCAAACCAAATCCACGTCAGGTGCCTGTATGCTGTGGAGTGCTAAAAGATCATAATTTGACTGCACATTTCACACTCTTCGTTTAGCACTGCTGTACTGGTCACCAATTCACGTGGCACGCTTCAGTGCGGTTTTAGGTAAGAAAGAATGAGAGCCTTGGCTGGATAGCACCAAAGACCATGAATATGGGATGCTCCGTGCACATAGGCTCACACATATCAAGAGCTGGAAATAGAAGTGCCATTAAATTTGTCTAAATACTCTGGAAAACTCAGACATGGGAAGACTTGCTCCGTCACTGCAGAGCCACAGCTACGAGGATGGGATTCATTGTCCTGTGGCCCATGCAGCAAGAGAAGGGTTTTGGCCCTCTTTGGAGAAGTGTTGTTAAATACAACAGTGCTCAGCAAACATACTGGAAACCTCCCTTGGTAATTTATCTTTCAGCTTGGTATCTGTGAAAGCTTTTAAGCAGAAGATTCTAAATAAGGAACCAAAAAATGTTGCTATTTCTCACCATAATTGTAAACTGAAAATAAGCACTTACACAACCTAGCCCAAATATTTAGTTAAAGAACAGGTTTATAACTAAGGATATCTTAAAATGTGTTTGAATTATTATATACACTACTTAAACAGTTAAACTGTCAGCTTAGAGTTTTGTATATCTACCTCATTAGCCTACCTCCAGGGCCTGTGGTAGGTGAATCTGCATTTTAAAATTTTGTATTTTTCCATGCTTTATGCATCCTGTAAAATGCCTTGAGAACTTTATGAGGGATGTTGCATTAAAATGTGTGATTATAAATATGATTTAAATATCTGAAACATTACAGAGTGATTATTGTTCAATAAGGCAGCGTGCATAAAAGGGTTATCTGCATGCTGTGCTTAGGTTTCGACAATATAATGTAATGAATTGTTCAATATAGTTTGCATGCTATTTGTCTCTGTTTCTTCTCATACTCCAGAGATGCCTGATATGCAGGGCTCTAACAAGGCTATCATAAATTGTTGAACAATAAACAGCCCTTGAGATTTTTAGATAGTATGTGGTTAGTATGTAATCCATCTTGAGGAACTTGATTTAGTGCCACAAAGGAACATCCTT
Organism: Sakesphorus luctuosus; assembly: GCA_013396695.1. Taxonomy (NCBI): domain Eukaryota; kingdom Metazoa; phylum Chordata; class Aves; order Passeriformes; family Thamnophilidae; genus Sakesphorus; species Sakesphorus luctuosus. The sequence continues at coordinate 269,821 of VWZD01003800.1, read as the reverse complement.
GACAATACTCAACATTGTTTTAAACTGCTGCTAAATCAATTACTACATTTGGGAAATGGCACACTCCTTCCGCTCCCTGCTCCGTGTCGGTGGCCTGGCTGCTCAAGGGGAGATTTAGGGAGCCACACTATGGAGGCAGATGGGTTCCCTGGAAATTGCTGAAGTAACCCAACTTGAAAGAGTGATAAGTAAGGCCTCCTAAAATCTGCATTAGACTGCACAACTCCAATACCTCTTGGCTGGAATGTCTTAGCTGTGTCTAATGATAAATGAATTATGAAGAAAAAATGCTTCCTGTTGGATTGGTGCTGTGTCATGGAACAATACCCACACTTGCTAATAGCATTTGGTGCTTATACGGAGATTTTTTTTGTTTGGAGTATGCTGCATATATCTACTTATTTTCCCTTGCAACATTCTAGTGAGTTGGAGAAGTGTTACTACCCCTTTTCACACATAAGAGACACCAATTACTCAGGCAGCACGAGGCGGTGGGGGGGCCTCGTGGACCAAAGATGTATGGCCTCTTGAATATAATGATGTTACAAAGAGTGACCCAAAAAGTTAAACAAGTCCAAGGCCATTTGTATTTCTTTTATGTTTTCTTCTGCTCTTCTGCTGAGGCAATTGCAGGGGACACTGAAGGCAAGAGGAGAAGGGCACTTCATGTATCTAAGCTGCAACCTTGCCCTTCTGCTTCAGAGAAATAAATAAGGATTCCTAGGCAGTATTTTCTACGTCCTGGGAGACTACACAGGAAGAATATTGAGATGTAGTTATTACAACAATAATGTTCTGACATGTTTCAGGAGCTATGACAGTCTTAAAAATATCACTCTCATTGTAAGAAAATAAGACTAGAGGGAGGGAGAAAGGATCCTGAGATCAAGGTAGAAGGAGGCAAATTGTGCAAGATTCACTGCTGAGAGTCACATAATCTAGTTTTCCAAGGATTAATATATTTTCATGATCTATACATTACAGATATCATGTCTTTGCCAGGGGCACTCTGCAAGCCTGCCTTCAAATTCATCATCCCCTCCAGGTTTTGGAGTTTTGCTCTTCTTTCTTCTTCTGTCCATAAAGGGCTGCAAAGTATCGGTCACCACTTTTTCTCATGAACAGAAAAAAGATGTCCCACTGATGCCACATCTTTCATACAGTGAATCTGATCAGGTATTGATCTTTAATCTAGAGCATTGCTGGGAATGGCAGCCAGCTGTAGCTGTGAAGAACAACAACTGGCAGACACTCTGGTTGGTGTTGGCACTGGCCCTCTCTTATGAGATCCAAATTCCTGGGAACCAAATGTTCCTGTGATTCTGGCTTTCTGCTGCCAATAAAGCTTATGATACAAAGCTAATTGGCTTGTAACTTTTCTTGGAAATCTGGAAAGGAAATGGATAGGTTGCCTCTATTTATACACCAATATGCCAAGAATCTGCATTAAGATAACGGAAAAAATATATACAGCAGTAGCCATAAAAAAGCCAATGTTTACCCATCTCCACTGTGAAGTGGTTTCAGAGGCATATAAGTAGCTTTTATTTCATATAAGCTTAACAAGACTGTTGGAATTCTTTTGGCCTCCGTTATTGCTCTGAAGAATAATGTCAAGCAGAGTTCATTGCAGACCAGTATTTGTGTAAGTTCCTTCAGGGAAGGACTTCATTTGGGGTTTGTGTCCCTTGTGTATCAAAACTGTGGCCAGTCATCTCCCAGAAAGTGAGAGCTAAAATCTGCTGTGAGGAGAATGAATTCCTACCCCCTTTGATACGTATGTAAAGAGCGAGTTTGGGACTGAAGAATACCTTATTCATCTTGGCCTGCTTCCTCCTAGCCACTCTAGTCCTATCAACTGACAGCTGAGAGTAACAGCAGTAAAATTCACATCTTCCATGGATTAGAGGAGAAGAATTCTCCCAGCCTTAGGAAAGTTGTTTTAGATTTGGCTAACATGTTTGGATTGGCTTTTGCTGAAAAAAACTGCAAGGACCATGTGATTCTGAATGCTCTTTAAGGCATTTCAAGGAGAGTAGTCATGAAAATATAGCTCCCAGTCAAGTGGCAAAAAACCCAAACCAAAACAAAAATCCTTGGGGGATAGAAGGAATTAAGATTAAAATTGGTTTGTAACATTTGTACCAAAAGCCAAACAAGCGACTACTAAAAGTTGGTGGGTGAAAAAGCACTTTTTCCTGTGAAAAAGTTTCTCCTGTAATGGGCCAGAATCTGTTTTCATCCATGTAACTGAGAGCAGAGATAGGATACAGCTCATCAGACGTTTCATTTTATGGGACTTCTGGGAATGAGAAGAAAAGTATTTGAATTGTGGAAGAATGGATAGTTTTTAATTTGTCCTGAAGTGGCTGCACAAGGCCTGCTGACCAGATTGACAGGACCAAGGGAGTCACAGCTGGGGCAGAGGTGGGAGGACATGCCTCAATATAAATCACAGAGGGGCACGGAAGCAGGTAGGATCCAACTACAAGTGTTTCCAGCTCCTCCCTCTGTTCACAACACGCTACTGTCCTCCTGCTGGTACGAATTTCTCTTCTTCAAGAGCACCAGGGAGAAACAGAAGCATCTCTTCTTCACAGTGTGAGACTGAAGGGGTTAAAGTCATGCAATTCTATCATTCTTGATAGGTCTTTTATTTCCTTCTAGTTCATCTTTCCCTCAAAAGAATACACACATTATTTTTACCTTAGGTGTATCTGCTTTACTTGTTTTACTTTTCAGACAGTTACCTGGCTGTAAGCCAGCATTGCAAAATCAAATCCTGCCATTTATTTTAGGATTTGCTTTTATTATTCTTTCCTGAAATTCATATTTTTTTCATTTCTTATTATTTTATGTCATTCTTCCTTTTTTTTTTTCCTTTCCTTTTCTTTGTTAGCTTTGTTTGCTTTCTGTCACTCACTGTTTGGTAGCTCAACTATCAGAGCAGAATGAAAAAGCTACACGGCAGCTCAAGTTATAGATATATTACTGTCACTTTCCTACCACTGAAAAATGCAAGCAGCAACCAGAAAGCCAGCAGATCTGAGGTAGGTCAGCAACTCAGAATCCAGTTCTTTGAGGTATGCCAAGTCACAAGGAATCTGCAATTGCAGATACAAGAGGCATTGGGCTTTTAAAAAAAAATACTCTGTTTATCAAAGATGAAAGCAATACAATAACAATGAGAATAAGCATGAACATGATGAAAAGCAAACAAGAAGCAGCCCAAGTTTCAGCCTGAATGTAATATACACATAGATTCTTTTTATTCCTAAAAAGAGCAAATAAAAAGTATTCATAACAGCTGGTCTTGACCCAGAACTTTGTTTGGATCACTGAATCATGCCCTCATACTCTTTAGAAGTATACATAGCTGTCACTGAAATGATCCTGGAAAAATCCCCATCTACTGCTCAGAATTTTTTTTCTCCTTTCTGCTAAACATATTTTGTTGTTAAAGATGTACGGGGAAACGAAAAACTGGTGGAGAAACAAAGGCCAATTTTCTAAAAATGGCCACTTAAAATTAGTTTGTTACACTTCTAAGAAGCAGCCTGATTTTTCACAAGAGCTGGGCATCTGCCAACTTCCAGTGCGCGCCGGGGGACAGGCAGAGAGAGGCAGACCCTCTGCCAACCTGCTGGGTGCCTACGTGCCACCTCGGACAGCCACACTCTCACTGCTGCTCCCTGCGTGTGCTGCTTGGAGGACTAATGCTACATCCAAGTTAAAGCTTCCACTTAGAAAATTTTTGTCCCAGTTTTTCTTGTTGTCCAGCTGCCCACTTTACTTCTGTCCTTCTTTTTACCATTGGCCCATACCTGCCAGATGAGACAGCCTCTCATCTGGAGCACCAGCCCGGGGTGAGTGTACGGTGTTACATACCATTTCCCATGGGAAATAGGGGCATCTTTTCTAGGAGTGTTTTGATTCTTGGAATATTTCTGATATCCCCAAGTATTCCCTTAGTTCGTCTTGATTTGCCATTGCTATTCTTGTCTTTCCAAGATGTTTTCCTTTCTCTAGTTGTTGGAAAACTCTTTGAAAGTTTATAGCAGATTCAGCACCTGCCTTTCAGACCTCCTTTCTAACCACATAAAATCCCACTTGCATGGAGGCAATGAAAACACAACTTTGGTGCTTGGGCCTTCCAAGATTTAATCCCTCTCTCTGGAATAACTTGCCCTTCTTATGAGTACAAAGAAAGCCACTAACCTCAACCATGTGCATTACAGTTTTCTCTGCATCTTGAGAGAAAAAAAAAAAAAGGAGGTGGGCGGTTGAAATGAAAGGGTGGGATGTAAAGAGTAAAGGTATTTTAGCCATTGGGTAGCTTTGTAGGCAGTCTGGTGGAAGTTTTTTGTGGCCCAGGAAGACAGGAGCATCCTTTGCCAAGGTGGTATATCACATCGCTTGAATCTCCATAGACATACAGTGTGCCTTTTAGAGGCTTTAAGAGGCTTCTACCTCTATCGTTAAATAAAACACTTGACTGCATCTAATTTTAGGGTTTTCTTGGTAGTTTATTTCATTGTCCTCTTAGTCATAGGTTACAGATACTTGGAGAATGGAGAAAAAAGGTAGAAGGACCCACTATGTTTACATTAACACTTTTTATCTACTTCTGTGTAGGGATATACTAACTACAAGAGGACTTTTACACAGGACTCTATTTCCACACAGTTACACACAATTCTAAGACCTACACACACCATCCAAACTATCTAACAACACACTGCTATAGCTAAGTATTAAATAATATATATTTCACAAAATTGCTGGATCCAAGCAGTCTTATTTATCATATTTTTAACTTTATAAAAAGTTTAAAAGTTAACACATTCCTAAGATGTGTTCTTCCATGGAGCTTTTGTAGGCTTCTTCTCTCACTTCTGCACCAGCTCAAGTTCTCTAGACAAATTCTATTCTTATGTCAGCAGCTTGCACCTGCAAATTTGTCTTTGGTTTGCTAGCCTGAAAATGTATGTGTTCCAAGAGTGATACAGCTGGAGGAATGCTACATCCACTTATCTACCAGACAACAGGGCCACCACAGGAGATGGCCCCTCCGGCATTGGATATGGCATTGACAGCCAGAGAATATTCCCACAAGAAAAGCCCCTCACAAACAGGTTACTCAATCCCAGGCAGCCCCCACAATGACAGTACACCTTGCTGTTGGGGAATCCCATCAGGTCTTCTGGTGATGTGCTGCTGCCTCCCATCCACCCTGGAAAAGAAGCACTTGTAAAATTTAGCAACCAGTATACGTGTATATGTGTGCCATTCCACTCCCTGGCTTTCTCTAGGTTATTAATTCATAACTCCTAATCAGGGAAATCTGCCTCTGGACAGTTTTGTAAGCAGACAAGGGCGGTGCTTTCTGTCCTGCTCTTCCTGACCTTATGTACCAGTGTAATATGCAGAAGTATGTCAAATGCCATTTAATCTTCATAATCCAAGCAGATTATGTTCATAACTTCACCTCTATCTGCTCACAGCTTTATCTCTTTTCAAAAATACCACACAGCTTTTTTTTAGCCAAGATTCACCCTTTATGAGAAAGCTCTATTTTTGGTGGCCAGGTCTCACATCCCACCTGCATCAGGGCAGGCCAATGTGCCATACAGAGCTCCACATTCCAGGTGTGCTCTTCCCCAAGTGCAACATGGCAATAGTTGGCGTTCCGAATTTGGATTTCTGAAATCTGTGGTAGCTGAAAGCAGCAGTGGGAAATAGTGATTAGTCTCCTGGTTATTGTTTTTATCAAGTATTTGCACTGTTATTTAGAGAGGTTGGAGCCCAGCTCCAGGCTCCAGCTGCTCATTCCTGCTGCAGCAAGGCAAGGCCACCGTAATGGACTGTGGCAACGCAGATGAATTACGCTTGGCACACACCGAGAGTGTGAAAGCTTGTCAGGAGGAAGAGGTCGGGAAATCAGTGGAAATGGTGAGGGAATGTGTGCTGCCTGCAGATGTGCCTTGCTTATCCTTGGCTTGCAAGTCTCCACCTCCAGCCACGTGCTGCTCCAGAGCTTCTGCCTCCTCTCTCTGGCCGGTGTCAAATCAGTAGTCTCGGTGGCCTGTTTTAATAGAGGAGGCAAATAACTCCAGCAGAGGGGACATGAAAGCAACAGGAGGAAGAAACACAAAAGACTGGGGCTTTCTCCCTTAAGTGCCTTTGTGTTTTTACCAAATGATTGCCAGCCATGCTTCCACAACAAAATTAACCGTCTCGTATAAGAACATTTCTGGGGTGAAATAGAAAACTTTGTCATTGAGTTAAACTGCTGCAGGTCCAAGTTCTGAAAACTCTCAAATCCTATTCCTTTTGGTTTTCTCATGTACTTAATCCTTGCTGTGAACTGAATGAGGCAATGATCCTTTGGAAAATAATGTATTATCACATAATTGCAGATTGCATTATATGGTATATTCATTATGGAGGCTAAACTGAGGTTACACAGACAGCCTTAATTCTGGCATCTCCTTGCGTTTTAGTGTTTGACTTTACATCCTTTATGATGGCCTTTGAATGAAGTTTGCAGTTGTAACTAATGATTAATTCTGATGTAATTATTACAACTTCCCATTCGTATATCATGGAGAGTTTTGCAGCTGTGTCCTCCATAAACAATAAGGCTAGAAATTTGCCTGTCTGCATGTTTAAGTTGCTGAGTTTTCTTTAACTTTTTTTAAAGAGTTTTGATAACTTTGAACAGCCCTGTCACTGCAATTCTTTCACTGTTATTCAGTAATAAGCTGCATCATTCAAAATAGGAGCTGGATGACTGATTTGGGTGGACCCAAGTTGGAATATGCCCTTAATGAACTTGATATATACATATATGCTTATATTTTTCTTTCTTTTTTTTTTTTTAAACAAACAGGTACTTATATCTGTCTACTGCATCCTTTTATCTCTTTATACTGTCACTGCTATTTGGTGGTTTCTTGCACCAAATCTAGTATTGAAGTACTGAGCTCTGAAGCAGTTTAAAACCTGCTCTGTTCTTATGAATAATTATCATTGTAACAAAAAGCTCACGTCCCATTTTCAAAGTACAAAAAGTGCCAGGGATTTCGATTTATGCATCTTCAGAAATCCTTGGGGTTTGGATCTATATGTAACGGTGAACATAAAGGTCATCTACTGACTTCAAGGTTTCTTAAGGGAAGTTATTTTAGAAGTAATATTTTGAAATCACTTCAAGAGACCCTAATTTGAGACCATTCCACATCACATTCAGTTCTTGACCCTGTAGTAAAAATGATACAATATACATTGTTAATTCTCTACCATGCAGGATAACAAGGTGATACATATGATACATGAAGCAAAGTGTCTCAGCTATGTAGTTATCAAACCAAACTTTGTTTTCCCAACTCTATTGTCCCCTACTCTCACAATTATTAAAAGAAAATAATCAGTATATCAGGAGAGAGTGTTCATATTCATATCATATTAAGTTACAACAGTGCAATTTGTAGTTTATAACAGATAATGTTACAGAAGACAATAATCTCACCACCTGCTGGAGAAAGTAATTAGAGGAGAGTAATACTCAATAGCTCCTTGACTTTGCCACATATTTTTCCTTGATGATGCATTAGAGTGTAAGATTGTTTATTTTGAATCAAATAAAAAATAAACCCACAACATTTCAAATTCATTTGATTTCAAGCACAGCAAAATTTGCAGAAATACCAAATAAATACGTTTTGCAGCAGTTCAAAAGACCATCTAGCAGAAACTTAAACAGTCTTGAAATGTATTAAATATGACTTAAAAATCTTGGTTTCTATATTTCACTAGTTATGAAAGTATTAAACTACCTTTGGAATAATTTTGCCTGCAAATCATCCCCAGTGACAGAACTTTGGTTTTGTCAACATTTCCATTGTTACTTTTAAGTCAAATTTCCACTGGTTTCAAAATTCATTCATAGCAGTGTTACAGCAGATTAGGAATGACTGTAAAATGTCCCATTCCTGTACCACTTCTTCAGACATTATTGCCATTAAAATTGTTGCTATTGCCACTGAATTGGCCTGATCAGATCTTCATATTCATAATAACCTGAGATTTGAGGCATAATTTAGCAGAAATCTCTTATTTCCTTCCCATTTTTTTTAAGCAATCATAATTTTTGCTCAAGATAATTCAGGGCCATACTAAAATGAACAAGCAATCTTTTCCTCAGTGGGTTGGCTGTTCAAATCTAGAAAATTTCACCGTGACTGGAAATAAATCACAAATACTTGGAAAATTTGAAATTATTGATTTGTGTTCTGCTCTAAAGTGCAAAAATGGGTTTTCACTGTCCTGGTCAATTTCAGCAAATGTTTTCGTTGTTTTCTCCAGGAGGAGTCACCTGAAGTATGTTTAGTGACCTGTGATATGGACATTGAGCAACTGTGCGAGGTAAGGTTGGTGAAGGTACTGTTGGCTTTTGAACAAGCAGCAGGAAAAACCACAGCCAAGCCTTTCTTGAGCTGGAAGTGCCTGTGCCAGACTTTTAAAGAATGGCACAGCCACCTGGCCCCAGGCACTGCCCACGCCTGTGGTCACCTAAAAGTGTGGCAAGAGGGATATGAGTCATGGAAGAGTTCTGTTGTAAGGGAGTATGTGTTGAAACCAAACCACTTAAGTTTTGACAAATTGCCTAAGATGCTTTCCTTGTTCCAGAATATGGGAAAAGGAGAAGACAGGGAGAGGAAAGGGAAAAAAACCCCAAACCCTTCTTGATAGCAGCTGCTGTGCTAGCTATTGGAATATTATAAAATCATAGAATGGCCTGGGTTGGAAGGGACTTTAAAGACCATCTAGTTACAACCCTCCTGCCATGGGCAAGGACACCTTCCTCTAGACCAGGTTGCTCAGAGCCCAGCCAACCTGGCCTTCAACACTTCCGGGGATGGGGCATCCATTGCTTCTCTGGGCAACCTGTTCCAGTGTCTTACCACCCTCAAAATGAAGAATTTCATCCTAATATACAATCTAAACCTTCTCTCTCTCAGTTTGAAGCCATTTCCCCTCATCCTATCACTACATGCTCTTCTAAATAGTCTCTTTCCATCTTTCTTGCAGACTCCCTTCAGGTACCAAAAGTCCCAATTATGTCACCCTGAAGCCTCCTCTTCTCCTGACTGAATAATCCCAGCTCTTACAGCCTTTCTTCATAGAAGAGGTGCTCCATCCCTCTAATCAACTTGGTGGCCTCCTCTGGACTCAGTCCAACAGGTCCACATCCCTCCTGTGCTGGGCACTCCAGAGCTGAATGCAGCACTGGAGGTGGGGTCTCACCAGAGCAAAGCAGTGGGATAGAATCACCTCCCTCATGCAGCCCATGCTACTCTCATGCAGCCCATGGTTATCCAGGGATACAAAACAGTAAAATTCAAGCTCTGAATCCAACCCTTGGATGTGTTGCTTGAAGGAGCTATGACAGCATCTTGCAAATACAACTGTATTTTAAATTTAACAAACAAATAAACTAACTACAAAAAAACCACACAACCCCTGGCCCTCAAAAAACACAATGTAATTTTTTCCTGAAGTAGAAATATTAATGGCTTTTAATTACTCAGGACATGCAATTGTCTTTGAGAAATCTCTGCTAAACAAGCCTATGAACAAAGTTGTGAGTCCTGTTGTTGTCCCTGTGCTGTTGCCACGTGAGGTGGAAAATTTTAATAATAGTTTCTAAAGTACTTTATATCCATTTACTTTTATTTAGATACAATAATCTTCTATGACCGGTAGTTTAGTAGTTGCAATTTTATTCTTAATGACTGCCCAGCAATTACATATGAATTTATAATTCTTTTTGCATGGTGAGACCTATTTATTCTTTGGAAACATTTTTAATAAAAATGTGGAAAAACTATCATGAAGAAAGAGAAGATTCTTTATCCCTGACTAAGAATATTAAATGTACTGTAAGGAGCACATGAGGCAGTAGGTGTATGCTCCTAAAGGCACTGCTTTCTTCCACATTTAAATCTTCATTAGAACAACTTTGTAGAGCTCTTCCTCAATCTTCTTTAGTATAGCTTTGCTAAGCACACAGCCAAGCACTTGGGGTCACTCTCACGATTTATGCATGATTTGGTATGACACAGACAGGATGGACTTTCCTAGATGTCAGGACAGCTTTGGATGGCTCAGATTCCCTTTGGCATCAGTTAGACAACTGGTCAATGCTGCAGAGCTCAACACAAGGGGGTTAACTGCAATTATCTTCCAATTCCTGCTTGAAAGTATGCACACAGTGCCTTTTGGGACACGAATTTTTGTAATTGGAGAAAGAAATCTGTTTGTCCTGTGTTTGTCCAAGCTTAGAGAAGGTTTGTTAACAAATGTGCTCTCCTTACAGCTGCTTTAAGGCTCCTGGCTTCTAAAACTGCTAAAAGCACAGAAAGGACTTGCAGACTTCGTGCACAATTTTTTTCTTACTTATTTCAGTGTTGTCCTGTGTTTTGCTGTATGAAGTGAAACTCATTCACACCCATGGTCCTACCTGCACATACACAGGACAAGATAAACCTGCCTGTGGAAGTGGTATTATACGAAAATTTGTCTTTGGAACTGATTATGTCTTATTTGTCCTCACTGTTTGAAACATGGAGTACACATCTCATGGGAATTGCAGAACAGTGGTTGCACAGCTTATCTCTGCAATCCTTTTCCCACCATTTCTTAGCAAGGAATTCAGTAGGGCTTGACTACTGATGCCCTACCCAAATATTTTCTCCTGTTGGATGCCATGCCCAGATTTATATCCTTTGCTGTTTCTCTCAGAGCTTTTGTCGTATCTCTCAGGATATAATGAAAAGTCCACCCGTTCTGCAGCTTTCTGCACTGCCAGGAGGGCTGATTGTGGGACACGCTCTGCAAATGTCGTATTAACCATTCATTTCACAGAAATGCAGACAGATGGCCTGAGGATCATTTCAGAGGGGTCCACATTTTGTTTTTCTGTCTGTACCTAAAGTTGCTGTGCTTGTTTTTTCATAGTTTTTCCATATTGCCAGCTCTCATGAACAGGATCTACGTGGGCATGACAGCACTTCTCTCATGTCTAGTTCTCTGCTTTGAGCAACAGTCATGTTTCAAGATGAATTCCTCTCTGCTCAGAAGACGTGTCTCTCCCAAGGTCTTAGTAATACCTGTCTGATCACTGATGTCTGAAACATTCAAAATTTCTGTTTGGACAACTGGTCATAACATTTCTATGAAAACAAGTCATTATTAATACAGTTTCTTCTTCAAATCAGTGTATGCTTGCTTCAATGTGTGCTTTCAGTAGCTATCTATAGGCCACCTACACTGCTTTGCAAGCCAGCTGACCAGTTGTCAAATAGACAAACCTGTCCAATTAACACTATTTTTGCGTATCCAACTATACTCAAGAACAGCAAGTACATATTCAACATCTGCTCAATCTCAGTGAATCCTACATACCTAAAAATGTGTTTGAGTGGAATTGCAATTATAAAGTTGTATTATGCTTCTCTGCTGCGGCACTTACTGACTGCCCTTGAGTTGATAGTAAATCTCTTTCCATCCTCAAATCTGAGTATCTTCATTTATTGTCTCCTCAGTGGTCTAATATGCTGGGGGTTTTCACCCAAATAGTTTCAGGGAATCAGCCTACACCAAGAATTCTCCACATTTATAGTAGAGATGGGCAAATAGATAGCACATAACAGACGACTCATTTATACATGGCAGATAGGCAAGCTTATGAAAAAGTCCACATGTACAAACAGCATTTCAAAGTAGTGTCAAAGTTTTCAAAGGTTGTTTTAGCATGTGATCAAGGAAACATTCAAACTAGACTCCCCAAGCACTGCAATCCTTTGTCCTTCACATGACACTACGGACTCTTCTGTTGTTCCCTATTGCTCTTCAAAGCACTACCCAGGGGCTTTTCTTGCTGTTACCTCGTGAAGAGAGGCTGAGAAGCAGTGATGTATCTTCTCTGCGCACTGTCTCCTCAAGTCTATCAGCATCATCACAAGCCAGTACACCATACACATGGCAGACAATGCACCAGCTCCTTTTCTGAGGCTGATTCTAGCTTCTAGATAAAAAGGACTGTGTCAGCCTCTTTAGTTTGAAATTTGCCATGTCGGAATCAAATGAGCTCCACATTGCCTCTTAAAGACTGAACAATAAATAGCAGCAGAATGCGCTTTGGTGGATGGATTTCTTTCAGCAGGTAACTACATAAACTAAATCTTGGCAGCAAAACTTCAAGTGAGTGAAGTATTATGGTTGATGGGCTTAAATCTTTCTTCTGCTAATGCTGTGCAGGAAAGAGTGTGACTGAAATAGGTATAATTAGTGAACCGTGATTGAATTCTCAGCATCAAGAAGACAACAACTCTTTCACAGTTTCTACTTTGATGTCATCTCTCATCTGTAAAGCTGTTCTACTCAGAACCACTTGAAGGTATTTTTCTTTTGAATTGGCTGCTTTAGACTGTCTTTAGTGCTAGATTATCTGTGTCAGGTTTATCACAAGCTGTCTGGATACAGGATGATTTTTCTTTTCATGGTAAAACATAGCACTCTTCTAAATTCTGCTTCCAGTTTATGATGAAGGTGCTTCTTGGTTGAATCTTGTATTGCTGGTTTCCAAATACCCAGAATCTGGATCAACAATCTTACAATCTTTTACGTCGCTATTTTTGTTTTATTTACACTTCACAGTAACAACTTGGGTGATAATGACTTGCTACAGTCACTGTCTCTCTGCTGACAAGAGCAAAGATCTGTCATCATCTCCTATCTAGTAGCATTTTGCACTTTTGAATCTGCATGTAGTGTATTACCAGCACTTCACAAGCCCTTAGTCTCAAGCCCTTGTTTGTTTGTTTATTATTTTTCCTGGAAAAGATGGTATTCACCTTAGATGTTGCTCTTCCACTTGGAGCTTTTCTTGGTGATTTCCCCAGGAGGGTCTTCTGAATCAGACAGCTGAGCTACTTTTTTGTTCTTTTGATGTAATAATATGCAAAAGACTGTTCCATAAATATGCTGCAGAATTGCAGATAATGTATGTGATATTTCACCAGCTGCCATTACCACACCTTGAATATTGAGGAAATCTATTTCATGATTTTATGGTTTAAAATGGTATTAGATTGACACTGAGGTTTCTGAATTGCACATTGTGCATGTGCTTGCTTGAAAAGGTGCTGACAGTACCTCCTTATTTTCCAGTTCTCTCTACCTTTGCTTCAGAACTGTAATGAAAACTGCACAAATTTGTGCATTATGAACAAAAATCCAGCAACATTTTGGTACTAGGAGCACTAGTACCAGGCATACAGAAAGACTGATACTGTGATACCCAACTTTCATTTCAGCATTTATTCTGGGAAAGCTGCTCATGCAGAAAAGTTACCAAATACAAAAAACCATATAGTAAACATACAAATACACATCCCTGACTCAGACTTTGACCCCTCCCTGATGTGATCCAGCCTGGCTCATGGATGAAATTATGAGATTCTGAATGGGTATACAGATTGGAAGCACAGAGTTAATAGGATACACTTCCTGTTTGTCTCTGAGAAAAATGATTTGTAATTTTCTGCTGAGAATCTTTTAAACTAAGCTTTGACATCTAATTAGTTATTTTCTTTTTAAATATCATCTTTTGTCTTTAGAGTATTCCATTGTCCTTGTGAAATGCAAGAGATCTTGAGGATCTAGAAGCTTTGTGAATGAGGGAAATAATTAAATGAGGTCACCATGTTGATATTTGTAGCATGACATGGAACTAACACCCACTTCTTGTTTTTTAAGTGCTAAAAAAATCCTTAATCTAATTAGTTTCTTTTATCTGGCAAGCAAAGATACCTTCTCTATCGCTTTCTTGCAAATGCGACACCTTGAAGATCAGAAATGTTCCGTGAGGGACTGTATTAGGCAAGTTAATTGAAATAAGGCAAGAGAATGTGAAATCAGTCTGTCCCTGCTGCAAGCAGTGGTTTGCACTTAAGCCTTGTGGTACTGGCAGAAAGGGCAGCCCAGGTGAAAATCTCCAAGTACCTCCGAATCATTTGCTTACACATAAAAAAAAATTTAGTTGTGCACTGGAATCAATAAACAGTGAGTTAGATAAATTAATTCTTTGTCTATGTAATTTAGTAAAATCTAAGTATAGCTAAGCATTGAGAAGGAAAGAGCTGGCTGTGTGAGGCCACAGAAAAGCCTGAAAGCAAATTTGGTGGAGTTTACACATTATTCTGGTAAACGAGCACTAGACATTGCACACCCACACGAAATTAAGTCCGTGCTTTAATTTTAAGCCTCCACACCTCAGGAGTGATTGCCACCGGGTGGGAGATGAAATTCATGTTCTCCTGCCATGTGCATCTCCCTTCATCCTCCTCATTGAGCTGGGGCTGCTCCCATAGCCTCTTCTCTTCCCTCACCTGTTTTTCTCAGTTTTTACCCTTTTCCTTCTGCTCCTCCTTTTCATGGGCCAGTTTTGATGCAGAGGATTGGGGAAACACAAAAGGTTGGCTTTCCCTCTCTGCCTGGGCATCCAGGTGTCCTCTCCTCCACAGTGGACTGGCTGTAGGAGAGCAGAGGGTTCCAGCTAACCAAGGAGGTAAGAGGAGCAGGTGGAGTGGGAGGGTTAATTCTGGTGTTCCATGGAGTTCTGCTGTGATGGCGGGCAACAGGCAAATCAAATTTTAAAAAATGGTAAAAGCTTCTTCCCCAGCACTGCATGCATTTGTGCAACTGGCGACGCTGGTACCTTAAAATGATTCTGTACAGTTGCAATAAGGATTTACCAACTCTAGATTTTAGCCATGACTAGAGACTGGATGTCTCAGAATATGTCCTTTTTTTTTTTTTTTTTTGCTGGCTTGGGGAAATCTAAAATTCTGCTGCAAGTGTCCAAATTTAATATGAGTTTCCATTATTGGTAAGTATAACTTCTAGGTTTTCCTCTCTTACAGGATGAAATTTGCCTCTCCACTGAAAAACTACCAAATTCCAAGTTTGTTCGTATATTCCGTGCCAGGAAAACACAGATTATGGTTAGGAGGCTAGAATGAATCTTGCAGTGCTATCAGAGCACAGAGCTGAGTGCAGTAGCATTACAGCTTGAGATGAGGCTCCTGATTTAAACACATTATTTTACAAGTGCTTCAATTATCCACATCGGCAACATTCAAAATCTGCAGCTGACCTTTGCTCCTGATAAGCCCGACTTTCAAAATTATCTGTACAGGTATCATTATAAAGGTCATGGCACATACACATGGACAATGCCAATCCCTTAGTCCTCCAAAGTCCAAAGCTAAGGGAAGTAGCAATGTTAGGTTAAAAAAGCATACACTATGAAAGCAAATGTTTCCCACCTCCAAGCACCCATCCTCCACCTGCCCTGAGGCTGACACCACTTTGGTAGTTGGGGCAGAAAGCTCTTGGAGCATCATGGAGGAATTAGCTCTGAGGTGCAGCTGCAGACAGACAGACAGACGCTGCGTGGGAACCACTGCCGTGCGGGCGCCTTATCCCACCGCGCGCCGGGATCCACAAAACTACTGCGACATGGAAGGATGGGTATGGAATAACAGATTCCTCCTGCTGCTCTGGTGGCTGTCACATTTCACACCATACCTCTCTCCTTTTCACAGGCACTCTGGCTGGATTAAATGGATTAAGAGCTGGTTGATAAATATGAATGGAGTTGCAAGTTGATGTGGAAAAAGGTTTTCACTGTTTCTTTCTCTATGAATGAATCATGAAGGGAAATTTCTTCAAGTGCATTAGAAATTAATTCCTGGAGACTCCTTTTTTTCTCCTTGGGCTGAAAAACTGAAGAGCCAAATTTTTAAAGGGGCATTTTAATTTATATGAGAATCTCTTGCTTTAAACCCTAAATTCCAAGTGCAGTATTCACTATGTAAATTATTCCCACAAAACAACATAACATTACAATCCATTTCAACTAAAAGGATGTGTTTACAGTAAAAAAATTCCGATTTGATGGCATATCTTTGCTGTATCAAATTACTACATCTGATCAAGTCTCCCCAGTGTTGTGCTGCATGCTTTCAGTGGTCTCAATTTGAGATGAATTGATGCTAAGGAATTTGGCTGCAGTTTTTTTAGTTTTATTTTTTTGCAATAATAGGCTGCTGTCCCAAAGTCTGGAAATGTTGATTTATGCTATTCATAAATTGACAGTAGATCTTACTTATATTCACAAACTTCTGAAAGTCCCTACTACATGCAAAGAAACTCACATGGTACAAACAAAATCTTGGGAACTTCAGGTTTGATTATCTAAGAAAATGGGGCTTGTCACGATCGTCCCATATATGAATCTGTTCAACTATTTGTCTCTCACTACCCCCACATCTTTCTCCAATAAGTTTTGAACATGTTACCTACTGTCAGCCTGATCTGTCAAAAGTCTTAAAGATTGTGAGATAGTGAAAATCAGCAGCAGAGTAAAGGAGCCATCACTGACTGCCAGATACCTCAAAAACTTCTCTTTTGCATGCTGAGAATAGCATGGAGTACCTTGTGAGACAAAGGGAAACACACATACAGGCCAGGCAAGCACCAAACTTGATCCCATACACCCAATCATTGTTTGAATGCCAGAGAAAAGGAGAGAGGGAGCAGACATGAAGGTAACTGTGCACATTACACATGCCTAGCAATGAGAAAGGAAAATACACAGGGAGTATGGGAGAGCAACAAGATCCTTGGGGCAGGGAGCACAAAGGCTTCCAGGAGGCCTGGGGATGTTTGGATAGCAGGGCACAGCTTCTGGAGGGAAGGGGAGACTCTGTGTTTTGGGGGCAGAAATGCGGGGGAGTGTACACACTTCTATAAAATGCACACTTGATAAAACCATCGTTTGCTATTTCTTGGCTCACACTATTTGCTTGAAGGGAAGAGAGAGGCTCCCAACTTTCTAATACCTCTAAACTCTCTGGCTGTAGCAGTTGCAGGCTTCAGTGGCAAGGAAGACTACTCCAGGATAGTTTAGTCCTAGCTGGAAACCAGCACTTGTGGAAGTCTCACAGAAAATCCTCCTGTAACATTTCCATTTGATACAGCAGATATGAAAAAACCTAAAACAATTCAACAATAGCTGCAAATGGTCTGACCCATAGAGATGACCTGGATTCACCTGTGGGATTGCCTTCTGCCCCTTCCTCAGAGTAAAGTGGTTTCAGCAGCACAGACCACTCACACAACCAAACACCAACTCTTGGAGGAAAAGGAGTGCCCATATATAACCTGACTTTTGGAGCCTGAGCTTCTACAGCTGTGCTTGCAGTGGGGAAACCTTGACCCTGGTGGGGACATGCCTCTTACCAAATCTGCTGGCAATTACCACCTCCCTGCACCAAGAAAGCTGGAAATAGGGGCAAGTGTGAAGCCTGGAGTAGTGTCTGTCAATATGTGGCATCCAGGCTGAATTACCTAACCAGTTCTCTTTTGAGGTTTGCTCAAAATAGTTTTGGCATTAACGTTACACCCAGAACCAAACCTCAGTAATAAGGATGAAAGGCGTTAGTGGTGAACACGGCCCTCGTGCGGCACATGCTGATAAAACAAAAATCCTGGTGCATACAGAACTGCATCTTGATAAGGGGTGTGGATAGATGCCTCTTTTCCTTCCATATGTTCCCACGCAGGAGGGAATTCAAAGTGTGCAGAGCAAGTAAGCTATTTGAAGATTTGGAGTGTGATGCATTGCACAGAGCAGCACTTCAGTGAAGAGGCCAGTGGAGGGAAAGCAAGTCAGGATGTGGATTTGTGTCCTATTAGACAGTCTGCAGTAAGTCCAGCTAGGACACTCAGTGCTCTCTCACAATCTTGAAAGTAAGGAGAGCTCACCAAGGCAATTTGAGCATAGCAGCTAATGCCATAGGAGAGTAGTAAACCCTTATCCTTGCTTTCTTCCCAGTAACAAGTCTGCTTAGTTATATCTTTAATGTGCTTTAGATAGAGTAAGCCACAATGCAATTAGGATGTCCATATGGAGAGTCAGTGCAGCATAGCTAGTACACTGTAAATTCATATCCTCGCTTACTGAGAATTAATTATCTTGTAGACAAGCCATGTGTCAGTGAAATCCGTTTATTACTGTATAGGATGTGTGGTCTTCTAGGAAGGTTGGCCCAAAAGAAATGGGGGACTGAAACTATGATTGGCAAAGGAAATACATTGGGAGGAAATGCAGTTTTATGCCAAGTCAGTTGATTTAAAACAATCTGGCTTGGTTTTCAAACCCACTTCCCCCCAGTATCCTAATCTTGGTCAAACAAAGTAAAATAAAAAGAGAAATGGTTTGTTTTGGTTTTCTATAGAAAAAATAGACTTTGAAAATTTGAATTAAAATTTTCATTTGGAAATTTCAGTGTATTTTTCTCTTGCAGAAAATTATTCTTCTCTCAAACTAACATTTCCATGGAAATTTTTTCTTTGGTTTAACTTGTCTGACTTGTTCAAACTTGTATCTGCTATACCTTCACAGAAGTCAACAAAGTTGAATGAGAATGAATAATCCTCTTACACGACATGCTTTGCAGGAATGACAGCCTTTTTTTCCTCCCTGTAATCAAAGTATCACTGGAAATAAATCTGCATCGCCATTGCACCTACATAACAAAAATTGTCTTAAGAATTCTTATGATTTGAAAACTAGGTCAGTCAATTGTCCAAAAATAATGATAAAAAAGAAACTGAGAAGAACTGTTGGGAACAAATCCATATTTCAAATTTCACTGATACTGCTCTTGAGGTAGTCAGGCCTGGATATAGTTAATAAACGTTTGAGATGGAGATTGGGTTGTGTGTCTCTTATCTTCATCCTCTCTGATTTTAGAAAAACATATGCATGTGTCAGGGCACCTCGTTGTTCCTCTGATGATTTATCGTATCTTTGTGGGATGGTTTTGTTTCCCACTATGAAATGCAAATTTAGCTTGCAGTGCTCCTGCTGTCTGTATAAAGGTTAAAAAGATATATAGATATACATTTAATGCTATTCTTGCTACTTTAAGAACTCGCTTTGAATGATGATTCTAGCACAATAAAGATTTTTCACTGTCTAAATTTTCTGATTTTAGTTGGGTGGTTTTTAATTGCCTTTTTTGAAATTTTGCAGTTTGGATTGTATAAGCACAGCCCAGCTGCTAACAGACCAACTCATGGGTACAACCGGTGCCGAGAAACCATGGTCATGAACATTTGGGCATAGTTCTGAGGTGTCATGGAGGGAAGACCCCAAAATAATAACATCAGCATATGCATTCAGAGTTATGCAGACTGTTGACATCAAAAGGTTTATAATCCACATGTGAGCAATCAGCTGAACTGTTTAAAGCACATCAAGTATTTGATGCCTCAGTAAAACTCATGTACGATGGGACAGGTGACTTTGTTGCTCTTTTAGCCTCTCACACTACTCCAGCTTTCCCCAAAGCACCATCCTCGGAATCTCTGTAGAGCCATGATTGGGCATCTATTTAAGGTTCAACAGAGCTCTTAAATAGTTGGACATTAAATACACACATAACTTAAGCCCCTAGACCTAGACTTCTTCACTGATATCTATGACTCTAAGCTTCTAGGCCTAGACTTTTTACTAACCACGTTTCCCAAATGCCAACCCTTTGTCTCACTGAAGTGAAGCCCAATTCACAATGAAATGTGCAGTCCTCCCTACGGTTCATTGTTCATTTTCTCATCCAAGAGGCAGAACAGGTAATGAAGCGTTGACAGTTGCATCAGCAGTGCTAAGATCTTACTGAGATCCGAGGACTACACCAAAATATTTTAGTTGTGACAAAAAGTGGAAGCTAAATTCTGAGTATTGAAAACCTAGATCAGAAAGAGGTTTTATGTCCTGCAGGTAACCTGAGCGCAGATTCTTTGTGTATTGGCTGATCATATATATTCAATTTTTTCAGTTCTTTTCCTTGCAGATTCCGTGCCACTGAAAGGGATTTTTTTTTGGTTGTTTTCCATTGCTCAAGAGTGGGTTTCACACCAGTCTTGCTTTTTCTCTTCTCAACAGATAAAGATAAAAACTGCTTACCATTTTCCTTCTCTTACAAGATGTCTACTGGTAGCATTAATTATGAATCTGTTCTTTTATGTCTTTTCTTCCATCTGACTCATTTTAACACTAACCAGCTTCAAGTTCTGGTTCTCCTAAACATCTTGAAAATGCAGATAAAACCTCCATTCTCCTAAACCTGAATCCTTTGCTTTGTAACTTGTTGTTAAAATAGTATACACCACAACTTAAGTTAGGAAGCGAAGTATGTTTTCTGAGGGTGCCTTGACTCGCTACTGTCTGGGTCTGGCATTAAAAATGTTGAACTCTATTACAAAATCTTGTCATCTTATGCCTATAACAATTGTTTAGCTAACATTTTAAAAATCAGAAGTCTAAAATAAGGCATCTAGTGGCACAACTAATGTGAAAGAACATCCAGTCCCAAATCTTATTTTCAGCAGTTCTTAAGACCTTTGCCTATTACCTGCATGTTTGGTTCAGCCCTAAGTGAAGGTCTCAGTCCACCTGCAGTAGGATGCATCTAGGATGAAGCCAGTGGAGACAGTCCCTTGGGAGGCAATCAGAGCAGTTTGGGCAGTCAGAAAATTCAGGTTCTCATTTGAACAGAAGCCTGGTCCTAATTAACGCTGCGAACATACTATGAGTTAGTTTTCAGCATCCTTGTGTTTGATGAAGGACTTGAGTCCCTGACTTCCTCCTAGGTTTGCCACTTCACTTGCAACTGTGGCTTTCTAAATGAAAATGTGTATTCTGAGGCTATTTTTTAGCTCAATTGTCAAGACATGACAAAGACGAGAGATAGAAATGAAATCTGGATTCCACGTGACCTGGAGAAAACACCATCTTTTAAAACAATTATTTAGCCATTTTAAAAGTTTAGGCTCAGATAAGACAAATATACTCATTTAATTTGCATGCCGGCAGAATTTTGCCTCCAGTGAAACCAGGTCAGCGGGAAGAGCTTAAACAGAGGGGAGTTTGCATGTCTGATGCAAAGATTCATGTTTGCTGCTTTGTCGCATGGCACCATAAATATTTTTTCAGAGAATAAACTTGTGTATTCATTAGCACCGGGACCCCTTCCACATGGGGTGCTCCTTGGAATAGCACCAAGCAAGCATGGCTATTAATTCAGATCAATATGTGGCTCTGACGGAGAACGTGAAGCATACCTAACCCAGCTAACTATGCCCCTGATAAATGTCGTGAGAGCAGTGTGTCACCCGTGCCTTGCCTGCCTTTATTTCCATTATCCATCAGGACAGGCCATGAGGGAATGCCTGGGAACTGTGTCGTTCTCTGCAATAAGCCACAATGCTAATGAGGCATAACAAATTGAGGAAGTATCATGTATAATCCTGATCCCTCATTGACACTATTACCAGTATAGATTTCAATTCACCATTTGTTACATGCTTAATACAGACAAAGTGGGAGGGTGTAGAAGAATTACTCCTTCAGTCATTGCATTTTTTAAACAGTTGTCATCCTCCAAGACAAAACTCCCTGGTAATACCCTCTGTTTTTGCTACTGCTGTTTCTCAGCAGGATTTGCTGCTTGTTCTTGTAGGGGGTCAGCCAGACTTTGTCTTTCTCACAGTTTCAGTTTCCTACTGGGATTAAGGGTCTAGCATATTTCTACAACAAATGAACTGAACCCAAGATAAACAAACCTACTGAACAACATGGCTCTGGTATGTGCCTGCATTTTTGGAGCCAGCTGCAAGTTTGTTTTTTTGTAAGGTGTTCCAGAGGGAAATCAAGGCAAATGTATGATTTTTGTGAGTTCTCATCAAAATTATGGCATGTTTTGTAGTTTGCTTGGGTTGTTTTGTAGGATGTGAACTGCTTCTTCATATGAGTTGTTTTGAGTCATGTGCTCTGATTCTTCCCAGAAATGGTACTTTGCATTACTTTGAAGAATCCCAGGGTGCCTTAGAGACAACGAATAATAATTTGTAGATGGAAATTTATGACAGAAAAGGATACAGATTTATCCACAGATTGATAAAAACAGATGTTGGTCCATGCTGTTGGTTTTCCTGCCTCTCTCTTTTTACACTAGCAGCTCAGTGAGAGGTTCTTCTGGCCTGTAGAGAGACTCTCCACAGGTTGCTCTTCCCTTAAAACCTTGCTTGCAGCTCCTATTGCTAGGGTATCTCACGAAGGTGCTCTATCTGCACACCATGACCAAAGGGATGGGGACATGAAACAGATTGTCATGCAGGTTGTAAGCAGATGGTCAGAGTGCCTACTCCAAGGGAGCTGCCCTGCTAGATCAGTGTGGATCTGGGTGGCTCTGCCTCCTCCTTGCTGTGGGGCTGGTGTTCCCCTGGGCTTTCCCAGACCCTCATTTTTCCCACAGGTTCCTGTTTCCTCCTTTTTAGGGGTTCTTCTGTCTTTAATACCCTGGCAGAGGGAACTGGGGAGGCAGGCTCATGGTTCACCTGAGCAAACAATGCCCTGTGATCAGCATTACTCAGGTTTGGGGGATCCTGGTTGCCAGGAAATCTACTTCTGCCCCACGAGTATTATATAGCAACCAACCTGTAATCACACCATTCACAGCCAAAGTGGTGCTTCCTTGACAATAGAGTAACCCATGAACCGATGCACGCAACCAAAAGGCTAACCTCTGATTTAGCCTTTCATGAAAAGGCACTCATAGCTGTGCAAAACTGAGATTCATCTGGATCACAGTTTGGCACCTGTGCACATTTTAACTGCTGCTTGATCAATAAATAGAGAACTTTTTGTAGTGGAGTAGAAATTCTTCCATAGTATTGAATACATTTCAAATGGGGAATAGGGTGAGACTTTCACAGACATATGACAAAATAGAAGACTGATAAGAGAAATAAGGTATTTGACAATGAAATATAAAGTTATTATTACTGCTTAATTAGGAAGACTTTTATTAGTCACCTCTAATTGCTCCTCATAAATAGTGAGACCGTCTAATATGACTATAACAATGGCCACTACCCATGAGTAGTGTGATAGTCATAGTAAATGTACTATGTAAGAGGAAGAGCACTTGAACCTCTTTAGAAAACCAGACCTGATTAGGAATTGTACTCCAGGCTTGTGTATAACTTTCAGGCCAGATTCTCATTGTGCTGAGAGCTTGCAGCTTTGGGGTGAAGAACTAGTACCTGTTCCATTCAGCATTTTATTTTCTGGACAAACGTATTCATTTGAGAGAAAAGGTATTAAACTTGGCTCAGATATGACTATTTCCATAGAAATGTACTGCATTTTAAAGGTCTTTGATTTAAGTTCTTGACATGCTTTCAAATGATCAAGTGTCACAAAAAGTGGTAACTTTTGATCTCATTAATGAGCTAACTGAACGATAGCTTAAATGTAGCATAGCATTTTCATGATTTAAATTTTTATCAGGCAGTTTCAAATTGAAAGGCTGATTAATTTTAATAGGATTTCTATCATAAATGGGAAAACTGTCCAAATTTTGTAACCAATACATTTTTCATTTGAAACACTCCAAAGTAAAAAGCTACTTAATCAGGTGACTCAAGCCAAATTAGGGCAGGTCTACAGAATTAGCTGCTGGTATCATTCATAAGTCTTCCTTAAATTCATTTCCAAGTGTTTACAGACAACCAGAGATGCTCAACATAAAATGGCAACTCTTTGGGTAAATTCACACCACTTCATTATCCATATTAGCTATGAATTACAGCTAATTTGAAGTCCTGTTCAGAAAACTTTGGTACAAAAGCAGTCAGACATTATTAATTAAAAAAAAAAAAAAGAAAGAAAGAAAAAAGAGAGAAAGAGAGAGAGAGAGAGAGAGAGAGAGAGAGGAGAAAAGGCTCTCCCAGACTGCTAGCACTGAATTTAACCAAAAATGTCTACTGCTGCAGAGATAGAGACCTGAAGAAACTGCAGTTTCAAGACATGATTCCTCACTTACAAAAAGATGGGTTTCTAGCCCTGTAAGAGTACCCTCAACTAAGTATAATTTTGACCCAAGAAGTATAAAGGATTGAAATAAAAATGCAAATCTAACTGCTGGATTTGTAGCACAAAAGATTCTTTGGAAGGCACAGAAATCCTACAGATTACATAGTTTTCTAGGTGTTTTTATTTACTTATTGGAGATTTTGGGTTTTTTCTTGCTTCTCCCTCACCCCTTTTCCTTATTTCAGTATTTTCTTTTATGCTGAAAATTCATTCTGTTTAGCATGAGTCACAATAATCATGTACCTACCTGAAACACAATGACCACTTCTAAATAGACAAGAATGGTTTGTGTGTTATGCTGTGTCCTGCATTCAGATAACAATAGAAAATTAATAACGAAGCATGAAGGGAAGGTAATAGGTAGCTAACACCCTTTTTCATAAGATTATGAAGTTGATCAGCTTTCTTTAAAATTGAATGTATCACTGACATCCTGTAGCAATAAATGATCAAATCTATTATACATAATTAACTATAATTTATTATTGTATCCACTTCTTGTAATTCAACAGAAAATTTCCTATTCATTATGAAACCTGAATAGTGTCAGTATGGAAATACAGTTACACCATGGAGATAAGTGAAGTAGACTGGAAACCAGAAACTCTCAATTTGTGGTTGAGTTTATGTTACACTCAAGATCAAGCCACATGAATTGTGTGCCTCGGTTTCCTCATCTGTGTGCTGGTAGTAACAAAGCCTGCCTTTCTGAAGTGTTTTGATAGTCTTGGATGAAAGGCTCTAAGTACAAAGTATTATCTGTTATAGCTGTGGTTTGCTAAGTCTTTGCTAGTTAATAATGCAGTGTGAGCCACTGAAAATTGAGAAAATTTGCTTGCAAATAACAAAGGATGTTTGCTCCAGCAGCCTTACCTCTCCTCATCTCCTTTTTTGTCATTGTAATGGTAACTATGAATATGCATCTTTGTTGCATTAGAGCAAGAGGCAGTTATTTGCCCTTTCTGAAAAAGCAGCAGATTATACTTTAAAGGTTTGGGGGCATATTTTCCCCCCCTTTATGTTTTTCTTTTTTTTGTTTGTTTGTTTGTTTTTAAATTAGTTTGGGAAAATGTTGAGATTAAACATAAATTCCCAAGGACTGTGGACATGCAATTCGATGGGGGAGCAACACAAATAAAACTAGAGAAACCAGAAGTTCTCTCCCATGAACTGAAACTTGATCTTCCAGAATTTTAGCTATTTTAAACACGTATTTCTACAGCAAAGTCAAAGCAAAAGGTATTTAAAATGGCAAAGAGTAAAGAGAAGATCACATCACTAAAATCTACTCTATATACAGAGATACACTATTTGAAAGGTGGTACAACATCAACAATAATTTCTAAGCAGTGCTGGGACTCATACAGGATCACAGAACAGGGTTGGAATGGACTTTCAGAGGTCATCTGCTCCAACCCCTCTGCTCAAGCAGGACAATCGAAATACAGTTCCTCACAACCATTTCTTGATGGAATATGTCTAAAGACGGAGACTCCATCACCTCTGTGCACAAACTGTTCCCATGCTTAGTCACCCACACAGTAAAAAAGAGTTTCCTAATGTTCAGACAGAACATCTTGTGCATCTAAAAATTCATTGGTTTGTTAAGTGCAAGCAGCTTCCAACTGAATGTTCCACCTTATTGCTGGATCTTCCCTCTCTCCTAATTTTATTGAAATGTAAAGATTCTTTGTGCGTTGGGTATCTGATTTGTTTGCATAGTTTCCATATAGCAGGTGGAATTCAATCAGGTAAAGATTCCAAAAGTTCTGCAGCTGTCAACACTAACCCCTCACACTGTACCCAGCTGAAATATTTTTCCTGGTTTGCAAGAGAACAGGGTCCTACAAGAATTTTTTTTTCCTGAGAGAAGAAAAATGAACTAATCTTTAAAAAGGTTTTTGTAATTTTGTAGGTGGGTAGGGAGTTCAGCTGGCACACAACCCTCAGAAGCCACTTGCCATAAATGAGGCAGGTGTGGTGTGGCTCACGACAGCTGGTCAAAAGAGTTTTGGGGTTATTTCTCTGTGCAAAACAAACAAAACAAAAAAACAACCTTCAAATACTCAAAAGATGTGGTTTTCCCCGTGGTCTGTCAACTCCCTGTTGTGGTTTTCATGGTGCCCAGCACTCAAGTCAGACTTCAGAGAAAGACTTTCGTAATGTCACAGCCCAAACATGCAACACCCGAGGGGAAAATGTATCGTCTCCAGACCATGAGGCAATTTTCTTCTGCTCTGAAACATGAAGCGTGATTCCCTACGCTGTGGTTTCATGCTCTAAATTTGGCAGGTGTCCTACAAAAGAGAGGCATCCTTTATCTTTCCTGGAGCCTTAAAAGCAGATTTACAGGGTGTTGTGTGAAGCGTTACCTGCACAACTGACATTAACATTAATGAGAGGTTTGCGTGTAACACCAGCACAGTGGGCAAAAATGGCTCTCTTGTTTCAACTTTTTAATTCAAGCACGTTTCCATATCATTTTGCTAAGGAAAATATGTACTACAAGTCAATCCCAAATATTTGAAGGCAGCGCAATATATGTAATTATGTTAAGTCTGGCAAATAAATACTTTTGACCTGTTTTTAATCTATACTGGGACCAATTCACACAAAACATCAAGTAAAACAGTTTGAAAGTGGGTGCAGAGATCTTTACAATTTTTTTTCTGTTCTCATATTCTGAAAATAATGTATATCAGAACATATCCTTTTTTTTTTTTTTAAAGTACCTCTATAAGCGAGATTTTAAAAAGCTGGCCGGCTTCTGCCCAGGCTTTCCTTTAAGTCTTAAAAAAAAAAAGAGAGGTTGGTACAAGAATGCAAGAATGTGAATGATTTAAAAATGAGATGCTTTCATCTCTTGAAACATTTCAACATGCTGAAAAATAGATTACAATGCTAAAAAAAAATAAAGATTTAAAAATATTTAGAATGGGTTTATTTTCTTTGTGCTTGAATTACTCTGTAAAACTTGAGACCTAAAACTCCTAAAAGTAGTTGCAA
Organism: Sakesphorus luctuosus; assembly: GCA_013396695.1. Taxonomy (NCBI): domain Eukaryota; kingdom Metazoa; phylum Chordata; class Aves; order Passeriformes; family Thamnophilidae; genus Sakesphorus; species Sakesphorus luctuosus. The sequence continues at coordinate 242,739 of VWZD01003800.1, read as the reverse complement.
TGTAATTTCTTGCTTATATACTTTCAAAAGAAATCCCATTTTTACTTAAAGTGTATGGAGCAAACATTTATTTATATATTTTAACAGAAAGAATGAGATTAGGCAGCAAATATGAAATATTCACCAAGAACATGCCAAAGTTTCCCATTCAACATCACTGTCCAGATCTGGCTATGTTTTAAAAAATAAGATTTTGAATATCCTTCTCTTTTTAGCCTCTGTGTTTAGAATCTTCCTGTTCTTACAGAAATATTGCAGCATCAGTCATTCATTCATTACATGGGACTATCTTTTCCTTGGAAGATATATATTTTATTTTTAATTATTTTTCATAGACTACACACACACACACACACACACACGTGTGTGTATATATATATATATAGATATAGATATAGATATATACACATACACATACCCTTAGCTACCTCTTTGGAACGGTACATCTTTTCCCAAGACTTCAAAACCAAAATAAGTTAGTGAAGGGGGCTCCTTTGTGAAAAGGGATGATTAGCAAGCACAGCAGACAGGGATTTGGAAAACTGAGATTTTTGGTGGCTTCAGTTCAGACTTTGATTTTAGTATTGGAGTGGGTTTGGCATGTTTTGATTTTGCTTTGTGTCCTTAAATGTGCAGGAGGAAGAGAGGCAGGGACAGGCTCCCGAGGTGCTGTACCACAACAACTGGTAGGCGCTTAAGGGATCAGAGACACGATAGCTTGAGTAAAGGACTGATGACACTTTGCTAGTTTGATTTTAATACCTGGCACATCTGTGGCATCACCAAACAGTTTATGATTTAGCTAAAACATCATGAAGATATTCAGTGTCATAAAAGTAACATTTTATTTAACCTTCCTGTAACAACTTTAAGAACAGTAATCTGTTAGAGTAGGCTGCATGTCTGGCACATGATAGTGGATGAGAATGAGTAATCAAAGCTTAAATATGTATTTGCAGCAATATTGCCTCAAAGTTTTCTCAAATATTGCTAAAAAGTGTGTAATGGGAAGAATTAAAAAGAGACAGAGCAAGCAAAATGAAATTTCGTTGTCCTTAACTGGAAGTTGAAAGAATAGAGTTTTCCAGAACACCAACGTGCTTCATGTCACAGTATACCAATCCCACAATGGCTTTCTCCCCCTTCTCTGACACAGGCAATGGAGATAAACAATGTATCCCCATGAAGAAAAACATTCTGAACTGATTCCTGAACTCCCTGATTTTTTTTCCTTCATGACTCCAGTTACAGCCTTTGCTCCAGCGTCCGGAATACTTTGTGCCTGAGAACAGCATCCGGGCAAAGGCGCATGGCACATCGGGATGCTCTCAAAGGGCAGGCAGTGGCATCGGGGCTTGGGAGAGTCGCTGCCAGCCGTTCCCACTGGAGCTGCCTCGTAAGAGGGGAGGCATTTCACAAGCCTTGCCAGGCCCGGCTGGGATAAGTGCCATGTCCCGCTCCTCGGCTTCAGGCCAGCACATCCAGAGAGGTTCATGCTAATGGTACAGGGGCAAACACAGGCAAAACCAAAGCCACAGTATCTCAGATCTCTGGTTCCCCAATAACTGACACACAGAAAGTTTAAATAGGCATTTTATTGTATTTTAGTTTATTTATTTTTTCCTCATGATCTGGGATTTTCCATGTCTTTCATGAATACTTAGTAAGATAGAGTAGATTATATCCATGCCTCAATTCTCTGTGTACAGATGCCCAAAGAAAATGAAGAACCTCAGGAGAGGACTCTTTATCCCACTGAAATCCACACTGCTTCGTAGGTTCTCTGTGTTACTGGCAGGTTTCCTAAATTTCCTCCTGGTCTCTGTATTGCCCAGAGATTTCTCAGTGCTGTTTACTGCAGTTAACTCAGATATCTCCTCCCTAATCTCATCCCTACATGTCTCACAAATCAGGGTTTCTCCATGAATCCTCAAGAAGAAACCTCCTGGTGACTACAAGTGTTCACTCCAATATTCCATGATGCTGGATGTAGCCACTGGAGGTGTTAAGGGGATTTTCCACAGGAGACAGTGAATTACCATTGCCATCATAGAAAGCACTGGTGAGGCTGTGCCAAGAATACAGAATACATCTTTTGGCCATCAAACTCTGCAAAGATGTATAAAAGTACAAGCAAAGAAAGACTGCCAGGAAGATGAGGGAAATGATAAGAACAGGGACTAAGATCTTGATTCTTTCTGCATCGAAAAATGATTCCGTAAGGATGATGACTTCTTCTGACTGCATCTGAGGATAAACACTAGGAGGGAGAAGAGCTCATTAGGTAAATGATAAAATTGATATAATGAAAAGGTGCTATTGTCTGCCCTGAATAGATTTGGGCTAAAAAGGAGAACATATTCTTAACTCTCAGACTAGTGAGACTCTGGGCACATTTTTGAAAGAGTTCATCAGAAGTGATTGCCTACTCTTCCTGAAAAGCCAGTTCATCGAGCCTGGGGATCCTCAGCCTTTAACCCTTTGTTACTTAGATATTTTATAACAATGGTGAAAGAACTAAGGTGAAAAAAACTAAGTAAATGTAAAAGCAGTGCAATTTTTGTGTATAAATATGGCTTAGTCCTCCTTTCTCAGATTCATAGAATGAAGACAAAAGCATGTCATGACTGTGAAGGGGGAAAGGAGCAAAAAGCATGTTTGTACCATGTTTTCATCTAACTACTCTTTTATGGTGCTCAATACCGTGTTTTTGAATAAAACAAATTATCTGCTAGTTACATGGGGTGAGAAGAGGGGACCAGATCTTGCACCAGCTCACACTTGATTGGCTCCCATGAGGTTGCCCTTACCTTGTCCAGTCTTTTTCAGCACTTTGGCTCAGGTCTCTACACATCTAAGGATCACTGATTGAACTGCTGTACAAATGTAACCCATTCTTCAAAATGATGACTGGCTTTCTCAATGACATAAACACGCACATGACCTGAAACATCATGTTTTGCATGTGTTTGAAATAAGTACCAAGTTTAAGGCTGTCCAAGGCTGGTTTATCAGACTATCTCTGCTGAGGAGCTGGTAAAGTCCAGTGATGAAGAAAATGTGTTACTGGTTACAGCAAGGGCTGGTATTCTAATTCCTGTCCCAAGTTTTTCATGGATTCACTAGCGTGCACTCTGGCATGCAAAGTTATTGTCTACATACATTCACCTTCATGTGTCTAAATGGATTTGTATTAATCAACCTCACATCCTATTTCAATACAAAGCGTTTAATACCTGTGAAGGAATTTGCACTACAGCAATGCAGTGTAACACATACACTTGTGATAACAGGGAAGAAATCCTATAATGGGTTAGGATTTTATTTTGATTAGAAGAAATCCAAAAGAACAATAGTGAATCAAGCCACTCTTTAAATTTACTATTAACTCACTAATTTAACTAAGACTAGAATTTGCCCCAGTGTCAGAATCTAGAATATTAATAAATAATGACATAAATAGCAACCACAGAATTAAGAAATTAATGAGTTCTTTTTACCACATGAAAGGCCCTGATACAGACCCTTTAGCTCTTGCTAATGAGAAAACCAGACAGTTTCTCCCACAGGCAGTCTGTCGGCTTTCTTCAGGCATTGCATGAATTTTGGTCAGAGTGCCCATGATACACAGTAGGTGCACAGGATGGCAGACACTCTCCTCAGTGCAGAAAGATGCCTAGAGCCAGACTGAGGTTGGCCAGCAGTCCAAAACTTTGCTTCACGCTTTATCAAACTTAGGTAAAAAGGACAGTCTCGCAGTGTGTTTGGAAACATCATGGTTTTGGCGCTTTAAGTTGGTTTGTATCATCTTTTCTTTCTTTTCCACATGAACCCGCTTTATGAGAACAGACGTGAGCAGAAGAAAGCCAATTATTTGACAATTCAAAAGGTGGGGAGAGTTAAAACTGTTGCTAAACAATAATGAAACTAATGTTGAATGGCGTTCAATTAATATTTATAACATGCAGCAATATTAACAGCAGAATTAACTTATTTTTGTACGTCTGACAGCTCTCTGGTTGATTAAGAATTGCATGATGATATTTTGCATATTTTCCATGCAAATACAACATTATTTGCAGAATTATTTTTATCCTTTAATGAAGCTTTGTTTCAAAATCACAGTTTTCAGCTGTACTGAAGCTTTGTAAATGATCCCATTAGGAATCTTTTTTTTTCCTATCACCTTGTTATGCAAATTTACATTTTATATGCTATATATCAGTGGGGTCCTCTGAAGCATGGCATAGACCTCAACAATACAGGAAGTCTTGCTCAGAGATTGGGAAGACTTTCCACAGCTGTAGTCACAATGGCAAGAATAGTTGTAGCATGAGAGAGCTTCTGAGCTTCTTCAAGCATAGAAAACTTGTTTGTTTTATGACTCTTCAGAAATACAAAAACAAGGTGGTCCTTGCTTCATACAATCAGAGCACCACCCCTTCAACTTTTAAAATGCTAATTTAGGGAACAGTTTTGGTGAAACCAGCCAGAACCCCTTCACTACGTGCAGGGAATTACTCAGTTAATATTATTTTGTAACAATACTTTGATCTTTACCAGTGTGCCTCCTCGTCTATTTTTATCTGATGGTAACTAGCATTTTTCAAAAGCATCAGTCTGATTCCCATTGCTGTTAGAGATCCCAAGTTATTTAGATGAAAATTTACATATCATGTATACCTAAAAGTGCAAATTACTGTCTAGTCAGATTTATAGAAAGAAGCAGTCCAGAGGGTACCTAGATTCCACTGGAAATCAGGGGAACTGGTGTTCAGCCTCATTTCCATTAGACATCTATTGCACTTTTAAACAGTTAAGAACTTTTCTAAACATGGGTTTAAGCAGCTTTGTAAAAAGCTGAAGGAAAGGGATACAAAGAAAGGGCTTGGAGCACCCACCTTAGCTTCTTACAACCTATGTGGTGGGTTTTGAGCATTCCATAGCACAACAGGATTCCCGGTAAGATCCGTGCCAAACCAGTAGCTTGCGGCACACAACATAACACGTTTGGCAGTGCAGCTGGTGCTGTGAGGGTGGAGTGGCAAAGGCCAAACAGCCTTTCTGCACCACTCTCTATCAGTGCAATTTCGCACATTTCGCTTCCTGCAGGGAATAATTTTCATCACTTTTTGGTCAGACTTACTTGACCTACTCCTGGTTTCAGTTTTAAAACCATGTAGGGATTTGACTGAGTTATTGGTTCAGGACGATGACAGCCAAAACCTAAATGAAATGTGGCTGTAATGGCAAGAACAACTAAGAATAATAACTTAGTCCATCCAAAATATAATTTCAAAGGAGGGGTGGAATCCTCCATGACATAAGTAATTTCAAATTTCCCTGGCAAAGGCACTAGGCAATAAACAGGTTCAATTCTGTACTCATTCAGTATGATAATATAATAAAATTTTCTTTCTTCCACACTAGTGATTCTATGCTAAAGGTCTGTACTGCTCTATGAAAGAAAACAGGATAAAAGTGGAGGGAGACAGAGTGAACAGTGAAGGAGGGGGTTTGCAGGTGGTTTTAACTCCTTTTCCACCCCCATCATGATTTTTTCGCTTACATCCTGCCCTGCTTCCAACAAGAAGAAAATAAAGGATGAAAGTGGCAGTGAGAATTTATCTCCTTCTCTACTTGGATCAAATTCAGGCACCAGGCTGTGGAAAAAAAAAATAAAAAAAGGCATCATCTTCCTCTTGCCAGTTTTTCCTGCACTCCAGAGACAGCCAGGATGACATGTTTTGGATCTACATCTGTATTTTCATGCTCTTTTGTCATTCCTTTTTCTCCAAGTAATTTACATTTTATTGGATACTGTAGAAACAATAACTATCAAGATATTTGGAACTTTCTATTAAGGAATAATAATCAGATTTTTTCTATAAATCACAGTAAAGAAGCTTTAAGAGGGAAATCAGAAAATTGTTCAGTTTACCTTAGCAAATAAGTATAAGCTTGAAAGAGCTGAATCTGTGCCCTGCTAAATTTCATTTATAACATTGGATAGACTATTGTCTTTCTCCACCTCTGCTCCCAGTCTGCAGGATAGGAATACCATGGGCAATTTCCTCCTTGACTGCAGTGGGCTGGATTAGGGGAAACCTTATGAAAAGTCATTAATGCTTTCTGCAGAACAAAAAGAACAACATGATAAAAAATGTACTCAAAATTGTGAGGCAATAGGAGACTACTGTAATGATGGTATATAAGTACCAAATTAAATAATTGGTCTAGGCTGTAACATCCTTAGCTATGTGTTTAAACACATCTGAAAATATGATATGCACATTTTCTTCTTGGCCTAAGCATAATGCTGCCTTATACTAACAGTATGGATGAAGTGACTTGCTTGTATGTATATCCACATGTAATTGAACATGTGATTAAGTGAACAGCTCGTCTGCACCTCACAGTTTAAATTTTCTCAATATATAAATAAATTTCAAATTTTTTTTTCTGACAGTTGTGTGCATTCCTCTTCCCTACAGACAAAAAAGTTAAACTGAACAAAAATAAAAAAATCTGGAGGTCAAATTCTGCTTTCAGCAATACCCAGGACACTTCAGACAGGATTTTCAAAGGAGGTGGGAGGCCAGGCTGTCCACAAACACAGCAGGAGAATCTAGCTGGTTACAGCACTCACCTTTCCTCTCTTTTCCCAGTATCCCAGACCAGCTACATCAGGAAGTGCTTTGGGACTATGTGGAGGCCAGGTAGCAGGCAATAACACACTTTTCCCAGATTACAGCCTGGCCCCCTACCCTGCAGTGAGACAGGAAAACCATCCTCCCTTTTCCAAAACAAAGGGGTCAGGGGAGAGTGTCTTAAGGTAGTGAAGGAGGAGGAAGGGTTATCTGTCTTTAGCAGTTAGTCTGGGTAAGGGGGAGAAGCCGGGGCAGAAGCCTACAGCCCCTTGCCCATGAATTTGAGGGACTCGCATCTCTATGGCAAAGAGCAAGCTCTGTCTACCAGGCTAAAAGATATTTGGGAACGAGAAGGACTCCTAAGCTTACCTTGCTGGAGTTGTCATACTATTCCCTGTAACTGAAACTCCACTGGATTATACAGTAGGAAAGGGAGGAGAGGATTTCAACTCTCTAGACAACCTTCTTCGGGATTGCAGCTCCTACTGCAATGACTGTATAAGCATTTTTCCAAAGTAATTTGTCTAATATTGAATAAAAAAACACTCATGGGAACAGGACTTGCTCCTTCCAGTCAAACATCTTAACCTTTAGGCTATATACTCTTATTCTCTTTGATGGATATATAAAAATCCATCAGTGGATGGTACAGTGCTTTTGGAGAGTTATTCTGTTTCCCAGTTATTTTTATTTTTATTATTCCCTCACTAGCTTTTATCTGCCCACAAATGTGCCCCTGATAATTAGGAAGGACTTTTCCTCAGAAGTGGGAGAATGGGCTCAAATCCCTTAAGGATAAGAAAAAAAAAATGAAAATAAGTTGCCTACACCATGACTGAGTGCTCTAGTTCCTGACCTGGGGAGGGAAGGAGGAAGGGGAAGGCACCTCCTTTACTGGTTGTTCAGTGACAGAGCAGCCTCCATGGCTGTGTCCTGCACTCAGCTCTCCTCTCCAGCTGCTTGCAGGGAACACCTGCCCACACACATCTCCAGCAGGCCCTCTGGTCTCAATCTGGGAATAAAATAGGTAGGAAGCAAGTCAGCCCAGTCCCACCGCAGGAGCCTCTGGGCCCGAGCAAAAGCTGAATACGGGGATATGAAGGTCAATGGTGAAAAGGCAGGTGCCTCCAGGACTATATCTGAAGCCTGTAGCAGTTAAATGAGGGCTTAATAAATATTAAAGCCTTCCTGAGAGGATCTAAGCCCCCCGGGCAGTGAATAGCTGTCAATGAGATGTGCCCATATTCTGTGCTGTAACAGCTTGCTGGCTCCTGGAGAAGGAATCAGCTTGTTTCTTCCCCTCTCCCTCAACCAGGCAGCACCTGGCTGCAGAGTTTTAGGGTCTGCAGTGTAAGCTAAGCCCCTCTGCCAGGTCCCTGGCACAACCCCCTCCTCCAGAGCCTTGGGTACTGGTGATAGGCAGGGTTTTTACACTGATGTGGCTTGGGCTGTACCTTATTCTCATGACTGGAGACTCAAAGGTTCCTCCTGCCTGAACAGCCCTTTGCCTTACATTGAGGAGCCAGTGATCAGCCTGGCTACTGCCAAAGATCAGCTCATTCCTGAGCAACATCTGTCAGCTGCTCCCACAAACCCTCTTTTTAGGTTTCCTCTCTCATGGAGCCAGGCTGGGCAGATGTCTGTGGAGGTGGCAGGGGATAAGACCTGTAACTTCCCTACCTGCCTTCAGGGCAATGGCATGACAGTCATGATAGCCCTAAACATACACATATACATATACTGCTTTGCCTACCACTTCAGGAATCCTATTGATTTAGATCTGAATTTTATTCAGATTGAATACAATTGTGACATCTTTAATAGGTGGGAAGTGCCTGCATGAGGCATTAACAACCAAAATGCAGAATTTACAGAAGGTGTCATCTCACCTCCCAGAGGGAAAGGATCTTTCTCCCTAGGTGAGAGCAGTGGCCTGAGAGACAGGCAACCCTTGGGCCTGAAGAGAAAGTCCTGGAAATGTGAGGAGGTTCCCAGCCCTCTCTCTGATGCCCAGGCCAGTGGGCATCTCACTAGTGCATCCAGGCTGAAGCTGCTTCTTTGAACTGACCCATAATTCAAACTTTTGAGATTCCCTCACCATGCTGCAGCTTGAGGGCAGCATGGGCTTCTTCCTTCTTCTGAGAGAAGATGCAGGATGGGACATGGTGGCCAGGGAGCAATAACAAATGCTGGAGGAATGTTAGCTTCAAGTAATTGAAAAAAGCAGTTAGATCCCTTTTTGGTCATGTTTTGAAAGTGAAATGAAGGGGTCAAACTTCTGATTTAAATTGTTTAAGAAAAGAGAAAAATAATAAGAAAAGCACACTGTGTATACAAAAAAAAAATCTCTAAAATTTGCCTGAGTGTAAGTATGCAAACGAGTGCAGAGTTCTCCAAATATGGACTCGTGTGAGTCGGAGGGGCATGAGCCAGGTCTCATGAGTAAACAAAATAAAAATACCAGAGGGAATGTTTTAATAGCTCCTTTTAATTCCCAGTTCAAATAGATTCCTTGCTTAATTTGCTCAAGTGAAGCTGTGTCGATTTGGTAGTTGTTACGGGTTTGTTTTAGTGAACAGAAGAGGGCCTGATCCTGAGCTGTATTATGGTAAGAGTATGCCAGAGAAACCTCCTGGCTCCAGGAGGGTTACAGCAAACCCACACACCAGCAGCACAAGCTGAAGAACCAGAACTATTATTCCCAACAGCCTGTTTGGCAAATAAACCTTTTAACTACTGGAAAATCACTGCACCTCCGACCACTGCGAAAGCACAAGATTTACAGCTTTGCTGAGACCATGCAAATCTCGTATGCTGAACTTTCCCAGAAAAGCATATTAATCTGTCAGCTAAAGGAGTTTCTAAAAGAAATGCTGACAAGGTACTGAACTGAGATTTGGGACGCCCACGTTCAGCTCTTGGCCTGGCTCTATTGCTGGACCGCAGCAATTTTAGACCTGTCTTTTCCCGGCACAGTGCCTCAGATTCCACACTTGGACATTGGAGATGATGCAACTGTATAAAGTGATTAGAGATCTACTAATAGCAGCAAATTTTAGCAACAGTGACAAAGCCCATGAATTCCTGCCTTCTAGAAATATCTCTGCTGTTGGATCACCAGATGCTTGTGTGCAAGTCACTGAACTTTGCTCCTCTTCAGTGCAATTTCATGCCAGTTGGACGTAACACATTTTACCGAGTGTTGTGCAGAGGACTGGTAATAACAAATTACATTTTCAAAGTCCCTTGGAAGCATTAATTACTGAAAACAATCATTCAAATTACCCCAAAGCACCAGAAAGCTGGCTAGGTGAAGCTAAAATTTGAGGTACACATTCTCATTCACATTACTGCCCTTTTCCTTAACTTACGTGAATTTTAGTGACCGTGAAAAACTATTTCTTGGGAATGGTAACACCACCTATGGTTTTTAAACCTGATACCTTTCTTTTACTCTCAGACTGGTTGATCTAACTTTCATTTTCAGTTAAATGACTCCAGACAGCTATTATTTCTACCCGGCTCTATGCCTGCTGTCCAGTTGTACAGAGAGACATTAAGTTAGTAAACTCAATGCCATTTCTTTGAGGTTTTTGAAGAAGGATATGTAGAAAAGAAGAAAACTGGCCCAGCGCCATGAACTACTGCTCAAAACTCATAAATAATATCTTCTCCTGGACCCATAATTTAAAGAGGAAGGTTAGCTATAGCAATATGAATTATATTTTTGTCTCCGTCCCACTCTCATATCCTTTGCTCCTCAGACACATTTTTACCAGGTGGACAGGCAGGTTTTTAATGTGAGCAGGACTCTGGCTGAGATCCGGGTTTTACCTCCACAACTGGATGAATGTGATCAATTTATCCCTTTCCTGCACTGATTTGTCTGCTGGCAAATCACCAAGCAATTCCCAGCTAAGAAAATGTCACTGTAAGATGATATATAGGGTGAAATGGAGAGCAGTTCCTTCCTCAATATAGCTGCAGATGATGTAGTCAATGATAGGCATTTTAGGTGGAGAATAAAATTCAGCCATCTAGAAGGCAGGCTTCCATCTTGTTTATACCTTCTGAAAAAGCTGTTACACTGGGAACATTTTATTTGCATGGCCAACGAAAGCTATTTTAGACACAAAGTTCAGTCTTGTGGAAGGTGGAGCTTCATTTTTTAATGCATCCTGAAAGAGTTCTTACACTGAAAACATTTTATTTGTGTATTCGTAGTCAAGGGCCTTTTGTGTTATAAAGACAAGGAAAGAAACAGCAATTGCAAGCAAGTCAAGGTACCTGGGTTCACTTCACAGATGAGATTCAGGCTTTACATCAGTCCCTCCAACCTAGTGCCCTGATCTCAGGGGGATTCAGCACCTTGATGACAGTGATGGGGAGCCAAGGTGACAATCAATGAGATTTGCTCAACAAGTAGCAAATCTAAATCAGCCAGTAGAAAATGTGGGCCTTAAGCCTCTGCCATCTGCATGCATAACTCCAGGTGTTGGGGGAAATGGTTTGGTGTGTATTTCAGTATCAAATGCTAATTTTGAGGGTCTCAGCTGTGCTTCTCAGACTATAGTTGGTCATCCAGGCTCACAGTTGGGCTAAAATTCCTTGTCTTCAACCTCCTCCTGGCTGAAGTCCTCTGAGAAAAACTTCCAAGTTTGCTCTGGATACAGATAAATAACTAGATCTGACATGCTGTGAGGTTTGTTTAGCTTAGGACTGCTAAACTCAGCCATGAGGTTGTTTTAAGAATGGACACGAGTTGAACAAATTCAGGCAGATAACACTTTTTGTCTTTCTTTGGAGGAGATCAGAAGCCAATCCTTTCCTTGGCAGGGCCTGCTGTTACATTTTCCAGAGCTTGTGGCTTTGCACACTTCTTTATTACAGAGCAGATCTACTCCAGCAGGAACCACTGGATCTGCAGAGAACACCTGAAGAAAGGTAAGGGAGTGATTTGACCTCAGAACACGAGAAGAAAAATTTCTTCTTATAGAATTATAGAATCATAGAATCAATTGGGTTGGAAAAGACCTCCGAGATCATCAAGTCCTACCCCTGGGCCAACTCCAGTCCCTTTACCAGATCATGGCACTCAGTGCCACGGCCAATCTGCATTTAAAAATCTCCAGGGATGGGGAATCCACCCCCTCTCTGGGCAGCCCATTCCAAAGCCTGAGCACTCTCTCTGGAAAGAATTTTTTTCTGATCTCCAACTGAAATTTGCCCTGGCAGAGCTTGAGCCTGTGCCCCCTTGTCCTGTTGATGACTGCCTGGGTATTTCTGAGTATTTTCAGAGTATTTCTGGCAGAAATGGTAAGGCATTGAAGATCTCAAGAACCTGAAACTGCTTTTTGAAGGGTTCATTGTTTATGTTTTCTTCCTGTTTTCTTTCCCTGATGACTGGGCAAATGGACTTCAACCTCACAGTCTGCCTGAAGATACAATTGCAGCAAACCCAGTGGAAGCACCATGTCTTTCTCAGATGTCAGCTGCTGCTGAACAAGCACAAAAGAAAGCTAGGATGGAAGAGTCATGAGGACATGAGTCACAAATTTCTTTCAATCCTCATTTCAATTACTTCCTGCCCCTTAACAGGAAAATAGCTACCACAGAGTAACTACGGGAACATCCATGAACACAGAGAAAGCTTGGAACACTGCAGATATTATTTAAGAAGTATCTGCTGATTTAAAGAAATTACATATTATTTCTTGTATATTTGCTTATAAAATATTATAAAGGAAAATTCTGTGTCAGCTTGCTAATTCAACCCAATGCAATTGGTTCAACTACCCAGATTTGCACAGTGTCCCAGTAAATCCTGTACTGCATTCCTTTTTCCAAACCCACCCCGTTAGTGCTGATGAGGAAAGAAATGGTTCTTTGCTGTCTGTACCAGGAGGAATTCCTCACAGAGCTGAGGATTAAATGTGGCTCTTTAAAACAGATTGCCTTTTCTTTAAATTGTTGCTAGTTAAACAAAGCTATCATTTCCTATCACAATATTTATGCTTGCTACTAGCTCTTCTGTCTCCAAGTTACTTGCTAGTGCAAGGTGGTGATCAGAATGGAGGGCAGTCTGTGTTTTGGGACTTTTTTATTTATGAAATACTGTAAGAAAGATTAAGTAATATTAATTCATCTTACAATGTTTTCAGAACAGAAAAAAAAAGTTGGCAAAAAGTATATTATACAAGCTCAGTCAGCCAGCTCCCAGGGTTGTACTGCTATTTGCCCTGGGCCAATTATATTTTACATGATAAACACACCCAATAATTAAATAATGAATTGGTTTCTTTTGGAAACTCTATAAAATGTCATGGACCAGAGAATATTTATCTTGCCTCTGTGATTCCTGCTGAAGAAACATCTGGTTCTTTTTTCTTCAATCAACATGAAGCCCGAAGGGGCCCAAATTCAAAAGCAATTATATTTTATGTCATTTATGTGCATTACAGGCTGACAAATTTAACTTGTTGGAATATGCAATCCCACCCTCCCTGTCCAATTTATGTTGATCGCATTTTCAGACAGCCATGGAAAGAGCTGTTGCAGCTTGATAAAAGTTGTTGATCTATCAACTCCTATAACTTCATCAGCAGAGGTTAAAATAACAAGGCACTTGCCTAAGATAAATGCTGCCACTACACTACATTCCCTTGTAAAGGGATTATTGGCAGGGAAAACGCCAGGAAAGGTCTCTTTGTATATACCTTGTAGCAGGTCCTTCAAGCGCTCTCATCCCTCATCTGATTTTGAAAGAGAAACACTATTGTTGCCATTAAAAACAACTTTTACTTTGAAAACAGTAGAAGGCTTCATTGGAAAGAGACCAGGAGTGCTAATTCTGTATGGTATAACCCTCCACTTCTCTTAGAAGGCCTACTTTGATGCTAAATCTTTACTGTTTCACAGTGATACGTGTAATGTTTGTTCATAAGCAACAAGGTAGGTATATCTGGGGGCGGTCCCGTGGCGTAGTGGAGAGTACTCCCGACTCCGGCTCCTAGGTTGCGAGTTCGAGTCTCAGTGTACGGACTGCCCCCGGCAGTTAAATGCCCCCCTGCCATCCGATCCTGTCAGATCTCGGATGCCAAGCAGGGTCAGCCCCAGTTAGTACTGGGTGCTGTAGATAGTCCTAAGGACCTCAGTGTCACTGTCCAAGCTTGCTCGGCCGTGACAAATGAACCTTAGGACTTAAATGGTGGGGCCAGTTCTGCGCATGCTGAGCCTCATCTAAAAAATCCACTGCACAGGCTCAGAGGGCACACCCACGTGGGGTGAGCCCTTCCCAAATCTTCGTTCACGAAGATTGGCCATTATTATTTAGGTATATCTGAACACACTACCCCCATGTGCTGCTATCATAGCAGAGCTTGAAAATTAACCTGGTGAGGACACCCTGTGCTGCCTCTGCTGCCACAGCAAAGGTTTGGGTGATGTAGTAAGTGGTAACGCTTCTTGTGAGCTTTATTTGAACCAAAATCCCTTGGACCTTGCTAGGAAGCTTAAATAGCAGAATGACAAGGCTCTCAGTAATGTCTTATGTGGATGGACTAAATGTCAGACTGCTACAGGTACCGCCTTTGAGAAGAATAGGAAAGCAAATACACTTACATTTTCTCTAAGTATTGTCATGTATTAAAAGAGACAAGTTTAGCCTTCTCCAGTTTTGACAGTTAATCCCAAAATTCCTAAGAGTTAACAACAACAAAAAATAACATGTGTTGGGATAGCTATTGGGATTACTCCACCATCACTTTGCTCTTCTTTTCTAACTCATCAGAAACTAACTTCAAAATTTTGACTGCCTTCAACGATGTTCTGGGATGTGAAACAATGCAGCCAGAGCTTGCCAAAGGAATGTCACAGCTGCTCTGGGGAGAATTGGAAAAACCACCTTATGAGTCACTTTGTGAGTCTTATGAGTCAGTTCCAGCATGGATGATTACGTTTGCCAATGTAGTACCCATTCTCAGTTTCTGTTGAGCCTTTTTTCCCTTCTAGTATCTTCTACTGCTTTACTATAGAAGGGGTTTTGGGGAAGATGTGAGGGTGGATAAATGCATTCAGATAAATACGTAAGTGTCAGTATTTCAGGATTTCTTGTCTACCTTTCTTCCCCATGTATATATTCAGATCACTTAATGATTACTGAGAAATGCCCATTATTTTGCTACAGTTAACCTTCTGCAATGCAAATTACATGCAGATGAGTGATCTGTAGCTAGGCCCCACCTGGAAAAAGCTGCATGATTTGCTTGTTGCGGCCCTCTGCCCTTTCTCATATACACTGATGATGCCACTGCTACCGCCTCTTCCCTCCTTCCCAGGATACTTGTCACCTCCTTTGCATTCCTGCCAGTTCTGCAGTCTGCTCCAACATCTCCAGAGCTGAGCCAGAGCCAATGCACCCACCCAGACCACGGTGACACCCTCTGGAGATATTTGGGTGAGCCAGCACACTGGTTCCACTCTGGGAGCTGAGGGCGAGACCCAGGCTCATCCCAGCAGTGGGGTCCTGCCCACTCTGTGCTCACACTTCCCTGATGAGCTGCCTCACCACTTGGAAACCACTTTACTAGTGAATTACTGGAGATGAGACTTGCCCAATAATCTTGGCCATCTCCGCCTACTTGCAGCTGCATGGCTATACATCAGCTCCCAGCATCATATAGCTAGACCACAGTGCTCCTTGTTTCCAGCCTCTAAACTCTATTAAAAGGCAGCTAAAAATACCTTAAATACTTTCCTAATGTTCCTTTTCCATGTAAACAACTGCTGTGGGAGGAAGTGGCTTGTAGATTTTTGCCTGGTGGGGATGGTTCACACTAAGAAAGTGTTTAAAAACGCCTATATGAGACCATACTAGCTGGTGAAAAAATCAATTTCCAAATTTGTGCTAAAAAGAAAGAAATAAGTAGACCTTGTATAGCTGCTGAGGTTCTGAAAGGTTCTTGAACTGTTTAAGTAACTTTTAGACCATCCTATAAGCGGAAAATTGGTGAACTGTTGTTTTCATAACTATTCCCCCACAGGCATACAGGAACAGACTATGCTGACAAGCTGGAACCTCTGCTTGAGCCAAAACTTTGGCAAAAGTGTTCTTCTGGAAGCCAGGGCAGCAACATTTCTCCAGCCCTGACAGAAGAGACAAAACAATCACTAGTCCAGTCTACCACTCCTAACATATTTCTAATGTCACAAAAGCATCATAGGTGCAGTGTCAGGTGGTCACCAAGGGAGGGGAATGACCCATAGCCATCACTCCCAGCCACAGCATCTGCTCTGGCACCTTTGCTGGAGCTCCACATCTTGTGCTTAAGTTGCCTTCCCAGTGGGTGTTGCACTACTTGTGACTTTCTGCAACAATTTTTCAAGGACAATAACATATTTTTGACATTTTGAAGCAACATAGGTCATATGTGCCAGGCTGGCGCATACACTCCCAAGCACTCACTGATGCTGTAATGCCTGAGTCAGTATTGAGCCACTGCCCTAGCATAATACTAAGGGGGCTGGATGTGCCTTGTTTTGGAATAGGCACAAGATTATGAGTACTTCATCCTATCACCCTCCTTCCAACAATGGTAATTATAAATCCTGTGGTATTTTTTCTCAAGAATAGGGCTGTTAGTTTAAGCTGTCCTGGCCAAAATTCCACTTCAGGTCATTTCCTTTGCCTTCCCACATTCATTGCCTCTGTAATTTAAATTTTATATTCATTTTCCTAAACTATGTAGTGTTCCTTTTCTCTGATCTAATTAAATGGTGAAACCATTGCAACGGCTAATTAAGAATCTGTTTTCAGAACTAGAACCAAGGCAGTTTCATCCTCCTTGTGTGTTCAGAATACCTTGGAAAGTAAAGCAATATAGCAAATGGGGTCTAACTTTATTAAGCAAGTCTTTAATTTGTCAGTTTGTTGCTAAATTCTCAAAATGGATTTGCAACATTTTGCTTTCAGGAGAAGTAAGGGCAGATGTAAGAGCTCAAGCAACAATTACCTCTTGGGAGTCTCTGCACCCACTGCTCTTACTGGGCACCAGGGACTGATGGGGTCTCAGAGCTTTTCCAAATCAGGTGCAAAGTACCTCAACCTGGTCCTCCAAAAGCACAAATAATTTCTGAAGTTTTTTTCTTCAACTAACACCAGTTTCCCCAGTAAGCTATTGTAAGCAGAACATGAATGAGGCACTCCTTTGTATGGAGAATTTGCAGCAATAGGAACAAAGGTAATTTATCTAGGCAGGGCACTAAGTCAGCATTCCTATCACCTTTGGGATATTCCTTATCTCACTCTCGAGCCATATGTTTCAGCCAGTCCCAGTTAAGATTGAAAGACTATAAAATAATCATGGCAAATTCTTAAAATCATACAGGACTCTGTTTTACAGTCAGTAATGTTTCCTGTAAGAATTCTCTATGAGCCAGAATTTTTGCTAATGCTAATTCTTAATATAAGAAAATCACCAGATCCTTCATTGAAATCAATGGCCACACGCTTCTTAATTTTAATGAGATGAAGTGTCTATTTGAAGTAAATTTAGAGAGGAAGATCTTTTTTTTTTCTTTTTTATTTTTTAATTCAGGACCTTGACTTTACCAAGTTGAGAGAATATTCATCTATTCTGCTGTATTTAGCTCTTTAGGTAGAGTTATTATTCTGGAAGAAAGTCAGACCTACTTCACTACAGCATATTTTCAGAAGAAGCTCTTCCAGAACAGCCCTGCCAGGCAACTTGTCCACATTTGATGGTAGTAGTTCCAAGTGACTGAAAATCTCAGTCATTTGGTGGTTCTTGGGAGTCCATTGGAAACAAGCAGCTCCCTTGTTCCTGTTCTCACTAGCCACTTGTCTGCAGCTCAGCTGGCAGCAAGCAGGCCCTGTGGTAGAAGCAGAAATATACTCAATTATTTTTAGCACCGCAGGAGGAACTCCTAGACTAAACCTTTGAACCACAGTGGCAATTTAGGTGGGGAAAGCTTGTCCTATTGATGCCTGTGTTGTAGCTTTTCTACAAAGAGAACACAAGTCTCAACAAAATACAAAGCCATTCCAAATAAAAAAATGTCTCCTTCTATAACAGCTTGAACTAAATTATTTGGTTTTGTCCCCCAAATTATCTCCATCGTTCCTATAAGAATCTTGGTGTATTTATTCTAACACTTACAAAATGTTAAAGAAATCAGAAAGATCTATTATCTTGTTCTGCAGACAAAGATCTTAGAGAAACAGTAAGGCTCTAGAGAAAGAGTTTCTGATTCAGGTGCATCTTAATACCACGCCTTGGGTGGTCTCAAACACACTAAACCCAGAAGTTAGTACTGTCAGACTGGTTGTTCACACCTACTATGGAATTTAAGTTCAGTCATGCGATCTGAAACCACTTCTTAAAGCTCTGTAAGCTGAAATTTGCTTACTCCAGGTTAAGAAGTTATCACAGAAACCAATGAGGGCAGTAATATCAGCAAAGAGGAAGAGCAAACAGGCAAATGATGGCAATCTGTTAAAACACACAGTTGTTTGTTAAATAATGTCTGTCCATGGCATAATGGCAGATTTTTGATAGGATTTAGCTACTTATATCTTGCCTCATTGCCTCTGAATGATGGAGTCTCTCTCCACAAAATCTCCTGTTGGCTACTAGTCCTTGTGTAGTGTAAAGGCACATGGAGTATGTATGTTTTTCCCAGCAAATCTGCTACTTACTTAAGACTTTCCTGTGACTGCAAGTTTTCACAACAGTGAGTAGCCAGGCCTATGTGGGATTGAGGTATGAAGGACATCTTGCCCTGCACATCAAGATTTGAATTGGATGGCATTTTACAGCACTCCTCTTAGATCAAGTTTTCTTGCACAACCTCCAAGGAAAGTACAGAAGAAAACTGTCTCATAACTCATCCATTAGGGTTTCCACCAAGGCTTAATAGGTTCAGATTTAATTTTACCCTCTGTTTGTGAAGATTTGAACTCACATCTCCCACTGTGAATTCTTTCACCCTGGGACCATATTGTATATACACGGAGGGCTGTTGCAAAACTCTTTTGAAGAGGTTCCAGTCTGCTTGGATTAATGAAGTATTCATTGGACCAGAGAGAATACAAGTGAGAGAATAAGCATGACTCCATTGCCTTGTGATTAGAGCACTCCCACAGGGAGGAGACCTAAGTTTTTTTCCCCACTCTAATGGCTATTTAATGTTACGGCATTATATTATACCATATTATATCAATACACTTTATATTACATACACATGTGCACATAAAGAAAATGCACATGGTCATTTAAGTGGGGACTGAGACCCAAAATTCTTCCTCTAACATCCTTTTCAGGAGATTCCATAATTACTGGGTTATGAAGTCATACTTACACTCTCACTCTCTCTGGACAATTAGCATTTAATTATTCCAGCCCATGTGAAACACTTTTGATAGGATGATTTCAGGCTCTGCACTCTGCTGTAACCTGATGGTTAGAGTTCCACAGACAGAGTGCCTTCAGGTCAAGATGTTTTCACCCCTTAGATCCTCCTCAGCAGTACCAGCTAGACAGCCTTGCAGAACTGTAGATGACACTCCATTGAATCAGCATTGGATGTTTTACTGCCTGAGCTCTTTTCTGCATCCAACTCAAAATTACCTGTTAAAAGCCAATCTAATAAGCCAAAGCAGAGTCCTAAATTCTGAACCAGGCTTCCTTCTTTTTCTTTGATTTCCCAAGTGAGGCAGATCTGCATCTAGCTCATAAGCAGATGGGTGAGTTCAGAGGAAAATTGAAGTGATAATGTTGCTAGGATTTTCAAAATTATTTCATAGTGGTTGCAATTTTTTAGGGAGGGGTATCTGAAATCATGCAGCTCATGAATCATGGTTGATATTATGAGATTGTCAGGCCAAAAACTATCTGGACTTTGCCTTATCATGGACATGTATACATGGGTAAGCCAGGAACAACTGAGTACAATTAGGGAGAGCTTTTTGGGCAGTGGATAGTTACTAAGAGCAGAATGAAGACATCAGGTAGTGAGTGTGGCTTTAAAACAACTGCCTCACAGGTCAAAGGCCACAAACATAAGAATTAACAGAATAAAACCAGACATTCAAGTCAAGTATGCAAAAAGGCAAGGTCACTCTATCAGAGTATAATCCACTGCCACAGAAAATGAAGGCACCCCAGCAGTGTTTCAGCTTAAAAAATACCCTGTTGTGTTGCAGGACAGAGGTAGTAAAGCATAAGCACAAATATGTTTCTTGTGATACTGAAAACAGCCTAAGTGCTGCTTACAACTGTTCTGTAAAATCTGCAGGATTTGTTTCCTTGTACCTACTCCGTTTTGGTTAAGGAGCCTATATCACAGCCTTTTGGAGGTTCTGGGACCTGTGGTGTGTAGGAGTTTGGGATGATGGTGTGGGGCACCATGACAAGCACCCTGTCCAGATGGTGTGGTAGCCAGATTGTAGATGCCTACTCTCAGAAGGAAAGCAGTAGAGTTTGCTCCTGCCAGAGGATTTAGCCTAGAAAACCAAAGCCAGAAGCTAGGATTGAATATTGGTCACTCTCTGGAAACTTAGAAGTTGTGTGTGTCTGACCACCAGGTCTCTTCAAACAGCCAGTAAAACTACAGGCAGTTTAAAAAGAAAGATCCTGAACAAACTGCAGCTACGGCATGAACTACTTGTGCATCCTTCAGCTTTGATAGCACACACTTTTCTATTTAATTTCTAAGATATGTAAGAGCTATGAATCAGCCTGTAATTAATATAATCTAACAAAGAGGTGTCTGTGTTTTATTAGGGAGGGGAAACATATGTCTTCCCACATCCCCCATGGTCACTGTTAGAAAATCAGCCTAATGCCAATAAAGATCTATAGATAGACAGGGAGATAGATATATAAAGACAACTTTTGTAATTGAAAATTATTACATAAAACTTCAACTTAACATCTCCATTGCAAGAAGGTCTCTATCCATTGCTTAACATGGACTTCTGCAGCTTGCTTATTTTCCAAAATGTAAAAAAAGATCTTAATAAACTAAACTATCTCCATGCTTAGAGGATAATATCCCTTTTTCTTTCAGCAAATGTTAGTCTCTAGAACATTTTTCATTGCTTATCGGCTGAGGTAGACTTGGTGATGCTGCCTCTGACACCTGTAAATCAGAGGAAAGATGTGCAGGGTTATGCTGCTCTGACACCTCATCTCTTCCCCAGCCATCACATTTTCACCTGCTCATTGTGTGAACACCAGCAGGGTTCTGGCAACACAGCTGGTGGCAGGCTCAGTGCTAATGTGAGCCGGGCACAGTGTCTGTGTCCTTTTTTGCACTGGTTTGTCTCCTGGCTCTGGGTCACTTCTCCAGTCCTGATCTTACACTCAGACCACTCTGTGAGGATTTCAGTTTCACACTGAGCCTGGATTGTCCTTGGACTTACCCCTCTTTATACAGCAAATTTGTAATACTATGTGGTAGAGATATTAGCAAGTATATTATGAACCAAACTCTCCTTTCAAAACGACTTTAAAATATCATATATTAAGAAGTTATTCACTTTCATCTAATAATTCTATTAATGAACTAAGAATTCTATAATGTAGCACCCATATAAAATAGTTTTTTTAACTGGAAAAACATGCAGCATTCTGACCTAACCTGAACTCATCATAATCAAGAGCCTTTCTTTCTTGTGAAAGAATCCTGGTGGAATCTTGAGAAAAACTTTACAAATACCTTCTCTCCTTACCTCTCAGGCACACACAGATGCACACATATATAAACACTCATATACCCTCCACTTCATTTTTTTTAAATGCAAATGTTATGCTGATTCAGGCTACAAGACTCCTAACCCTAAAACCTCATGAAAAGGGAGTTTGTCATTCTGCCCTCTGACCAGTCAAGGGATTGTTTTTCATTACAGCAAAATTTGACCAGACTCTGGACTAAAATAATTTTATGTACATTTTGTTTAATGATCTGCTGTGTTTATCTCATGAGGATACACTGCAGGCTGACAAACCCTACCTTCCAGAGCCTTCCTGCAGTCTTCTTTCACTTCACTTCTTTATTTAGGGCTGATATGGGGCAACATCTCACATGCCCTTCTCCCACATTACAGCCATATATGAACAGTCCTTAATTTCTTTGTGCAAAAAGGAAAAAACTTGTCTGAAGTACAGCAGGACCCTTTAATGCAGAAACATCTGTCTACCAGAATTTAAATCACGAGCAAAGCTCATTTATCATAAGTTCTACCAACACCAGCAGCAAGCATATACCATGTTTCCTGTCAGGATGACCTTTATCTTTGAGTAAGAGAGCAGCAAAACAAGAAAAGAATAAATACAAAGTTCCTAGAGGAGAGCACAGCATGTCCTGCCTCTGCAACACATTATAGGAAAATCAAGACTAAAAAGCCTTAAAGAAAGACATCACAAAGGCAGATGCCACAGCAAAGGCAGACAAAGCTAAGGCAGAAAATAGAAACATTTTAAATCTACCACACTCTCTGATATACCAGTTTTCCTCATTCAACAGCAGTTTTGGGACTTCCAGGAAGTTTTACACCATTGTTTGTGGTAAACATCAATCTGGTCATGGTTCAGTATCAGTAGATTTGTTGTTCTGGCAATTGTTGCCTCAAACAGATGAAATCAGGTCCTGTATCTGTGCTGTCACTGAAACAGAAGACCAGCACTGAAGAGAAGGAAGACAGAGACAAAAAAGCCACAAAACTATAACAAAAATCCCAAATAGACAGGCAAGAGAAGGGGAAGCAGAAAGGAGAAAAAGTCCTATGCAGAAGTTAATCTCAAATTCAAATTTTTCCTTTTTTATTTATTTTTGGTGGTGTTTTTTACTGGTAGTTTTCTAGCAGGATATGCTCTCCATTAAGCCTGACACTCAGAGTATTGTTCAAATATTGTTCTTTAAAACAGGGTGTTACACTTCAGTAACAAAAAGCTGTCATTAGCTCTGCTAGGAGACAACGTATTACACCCCTGTTGCCAAAAGACAGGAAGCTTAAATAAGGATAAAAGAGATTCTAGCAAGGCATGCCCCACTGCAGTTAAGCCTTCTTTAGTTGCTGATATGCACAAGCCGTTGTGTACAACTGTGTACAGGTATACCTGATGCACAGAAACTGAGCAAGGCCACCTAATCCTACATCTGGTTCCCCTTTTTCACACTAGAACTCAAGATCCAATATTCCCTCATGAAAGCTCTCCTCATGCTGAGTTTGGAAGAAGTCCCGCTGAAGTTATCACTAAATAGTTCTCTTAAATAAAGAGATTGGGATTTAAAGTGTAAAGTCATTGGGATTTACCCTATTTACATCAGAATTTGATTTCATTTGTCCCCTGAAGCAACTAACAAAAATCTTATACAGCTGGAGATGGGAGGGGTGTATGCAAGAAAAGGTCCCAAAGTGACCTGATTTCCAGGAGCACCAGCAGCTTGAAATTAGTCTTTGCCGCTATCCCTTTAGCACTTCTGAAAAAATATGCTATATTTTTAGGTATCAAATTATGAATTTCAGGCAATAACTTCAAGATACTTTTCTTCTGGGTCTCAAGGCAGTGAAAGGCTGAATTCTACCACCAATTATCACACTGCAGTCCTTCGGTCTTGTGGGGGCACTTAACTGAATCACACGTGCAAAGCACCTCCTTAAATGTCCACAAATGGGGAATTTCAAATTTCCCTAAATTTTGCAATTATAGCACCAGACACAGCCAGTCTCAAAGTTTAGGCAGGACAGGTTCCTATAGAAAACTTGAAAGCAATAGCTTTTCATTCAGCTGTAGAAAAAAAAATTAAAGCCCATATACTGTGATAGACTTCACTTTTCACACCTACTCAGTGTCAACACCTGTTTAGCTGTAGGTTTTTGAAAAGGCAACAACTTACTCTAACATTGCTGCAGAAGTACTTTATTTCTACATAAAAGATTTATTTTAATTTGATTTCATATTATTCAACGTAAGCTATTTCTAGTATGTATCTATAACGTATTGTGGGTAGAAAGAGAATCTCTGATGAAGACGTAGTAGTGAGTTCTAGAGAGGCAGATAATTTCCTTCACTTAATAATAGTTTTCTTTCCTCTTGGCTGCAGACTTTCATAACTAGCACCATGCCAAACATTCGAAGATTGGATTATGGCCTGTCGTACTTGATTATTTTTGTCAGCATGCTGACCCAGGGTGCCCTTTTCTTGTGTTGTTCCTTCTGTTTCCATTTTTCATGTCATCCAGCTTTTCATCTTGTCAATCAGCTTTTGACTTCCTGATTAAAGTGTCTGTCACAGGAGCAGCCTGGTCTCCAGTCAGTTGTTTAATTTGTTCCTCATGGCATCCAATTGAGTTATTCATCTGGCCCAGCTGTTCCCAAGTGCTTCCAGCATCACTTTTTCATGTGTTTGGGTTTAACCTCTATATCTATGTACAACAGTGTGAATTGTTCCATTCATTCTGTTGACTGTGGATTGCTTTGCCTCCGTCTAATGCCTTGACATTGCTAGGACGGCTGCTACTGTATTCTGCGGCTTAACCAGCTGAGAGAAAAGCAGTATTTCACCCTGGTGTTATGGTAACAAGTACAACTAAACAGACTAGTTCTCAAGTACTATAGCAGGCCCAATTTTTAACAATTAGGAACATGTAATGGAAAACTCTGCTCTCAGGGATTTGAATCCACCCAAAAAAAAAAATAATGTTGATGACGCTTGGCAGGAGGAGAGAAATGTTGCTTTGCCAGGAATTTTTAGCATTCACTTGAAATCAGTTCGCTTCATTATCATGAGGGATGTTTGCTCAGTGCCAAGTCTGGGCCTGGTATAACCCAGCCATAACTCCCAGTGACTTATGTGGGAGTTGCACAAGCTCACAGCAGGGCTAAATTTGGTGATCTGACTGAAGTCGTACAGGCAGCCAGTTGGAACAATGGAATTTAAATCAATTCAGTGTCATCGCAGTAAAATGCTCAAATCTTGTTGTGTTGCTTTAATTGCTGCTTTTCAGAGAGAATTATGGAAGAAAGATTAGCATTAAATCCTGACTCTACATCATGCTTTTTTTTCCTCAGGAGTAACAAATGTTATACCTCAGTTTCCCTACTGGGTATAACAATACTCACTATGCATTGATACAAAGAAGTGATTTTTTTAAGATAAGCTGAGGTTGAAAAAATTATGAGTGTCATTATTTATGATTACCTGAAGCTAATATAATTAAGTAGAATGCTGGATTGGTTTTGAGTTGTGTATTACAGGGGAGGAAGGCATTGTTTGACAACCAACTTTTATATTTTTTATGCAAGTCAAGTGAAGTCCATGCTGTAAGGCACAAATTGATTGTTTTAGGGTTTGGGAAGAGCCTCTTCTTAACAATTGCTCTATTGTTTCATCTTTTTGTCCTGTCTTCTACGGCCTCATGGAGTATTGCCATCTGCTAATAATTGGATGACTTGATGGACTTTTTCACATAAGAAATTCTCTGCTTCAGTGTAAAAGTATACTGCATTTACATACGTTTTATCTGATAAAGGTATAG
The DNA here is from genome assembly GCA_013396695.1 of Sakesphorus luctuosus. NCBI lineage: Eukaryota > Metazoa > Chordata > Aves > Passeriformes > Thamnophilidae > Sakesphorus > Sakesphorus luctuosus. The sequence continues at coordinate 217,527 of VWZD01003800.1, read as the reverse complement.
AGCAAAAAATATCATCCCAAGCTGGGTAGATTTTCAGCAGACTGCAGCTTTTTTCCTGTTGTTCTAACATTAGTTTCTCCACAGACACATCAAGACTCAAAGTGCTGATTCCATAGCACTGTGAGTTTTTAGTAGAGTTTTATATACCCGAAGAATTTTATTAAAACAATATTAACTCAGTCAAGTCCCTGCTGGATGCCTGTCCACAACATAAAAACCACTAGCTTGACTGGCACTCACTGGCACCCATAGAGGAACTGTCAGTGGGGAAGCCAAGGCCTGAATGGACCTGGGTCCTGAAGTGCCCTTTCATCCCTACAGGTGGTCCTTCCAGCTCAGAAGTGAGGTACATTCTTGGAACAGAACCATACCTGTTCTAGGGCTAAACAAATGACTTCAGCTCTCATCACTTTCATGCCAAAACTTTGCAAGAATCTTACTTTTCTTCTCTTATTCTCCTTCCCTCCCTCCTGCCCCCTGCCTTCCCCCCCAAATAAACAAGCTAAAGTTTTGTTTGCTTGTTAAGAAAACTGCATTCTTTCCAGTTGTAATTTTGCATATATTTAGAAAACACAGATATAACAAGGATAAAGAAATATCTCCATCAGCGTTTGGGGCTTGGAGCCATGATGCATCTAAGAGACTCCTGCTTTCCTCTTACTTTCTCACTGGTTTTGTAGGGGTAGCCATAGGACTTTTTTCCAAAATGAAATCTGGCTTTAATTACAGATAAATGGCTTCCATCCTACTGGAGATTTGTTTGAGAGGGACTGTTCCTGAAAAACCCTGCTGTGAAATGCATGTTATTTAGAATTAATTTGTATTTCAAATGCATTCTATTTGGTATGAGTTTGCATTTTCTATTCTCACAATATTTTAAGATGGGTTAAAAATATGGCAGAACAAGGTAAATATGTGTACTGGGCCTAATAAGTAGTATCAGTATCTCAGTTTCTTCTGGATAGAAAGATGGGAAAAGAAGAATTAGTTCTGAAAAATAAGCTGCATCCCATGGCTACATGCAATACACCCATTCAAAATAGGCAATGCAGTTAGTTAGAACTCCTGGGCTTGCTTGGAAACTTTGCCCTGAGTCCTCTGAATTTGGTTCCCTCATACATTTTCCATGTAACTTGACTCCTCCTTGGTTAGTCAAGAAAATAATTGCACGATGTCTCAAATCTGCCCTTCCCCCAGCATCTTGTATCATAAAATAACTCCAGGCGCAATATGTTATGCAAGTCTGTGATCATCCCTCTAATTTCTTATAAAAGATATGACCTTGTTATCAATGAAGATATTTTTAAAGTACCGATCATCTGAGTTAAAACCTCACGAATAGAAATGCAAAATACATTCTAATCTCTCTTAAAGCCCAACTCCACATTGGTTGCACTCAATTCAAATTCCATGTGGTTTTCTTTGCAACCAAAACCAACTACACTACTTTTCAAGATGCACAAAGTATGAGCTGAAATTTTGTGGTGCAGCCATAATCTCAAGAAGTTATGGTACAATATTTGTGGATGTACTGACCTAACTGACACCTGACAATGAAATTTTTCTGCGAGGTGTATACTTATTAGGATCATTCTGAAAATGTGTGCAGTATAATGCCCAAATCAGGGCGAACTATTCAATTGCATTTCTGAATCACAACCTGAGCTGATTTTCTTTATGCAGGAGTAGTTGGCAGATTGTGACACCTTTGGGTTTGTGTATTATGCACTGTACTTGTCATTAGTCAGGAAACCATTTTATTCCCAATGCTCGACAGGGACTGCAATAAGTCTATACTTAATTCTCTCTTTCTTTTCTTTTCTTTTCTTTTCTTTTCTTTTCTTTTCTTTTCTTTTCTTTTCTTTTCTTTTCTTTTCTTTTCTTTTCTTTTCTTTTCTTTTCTTTTCTTTTTTCTTTTCTTTTCTTTTCTTTTCTTTTCTTTTCTTTTCTTTTCTTTTCTTTTCTTTTCTTTTCTTTTCTTTTCTTTTCTTTTCTCTTTTCTTTTTTTTCCCTCTCTCTTTCTCATTTTTTTTTCTGTTCTTGACCTGAAAGAAAGGTTTCTTCAGGTAAAGTTATATATATTGTGCTCTTTATACACCAAACAGGAGAGTCCCTATGCTCTAAGAAGACAGAAGATCTGCAGCCCCCTCATTTTGTTTACCTTTGATGTCTTCAAGAAGTGACTGAAATATCAATATGTTTACTGAACATGGAAGAAAAACTACTTCCCCCAGGGTGAAGTAACTGGGTTTAGGATGGCTTACAAGACACCTCCCCAGTGGAAGAGGACAAGCTTCAGGGCACGTATAAATATGCATCACATACATATAGTCATCCTCCCAGCTAGAAGAAATGCATGTGTTTAACAAGCACATTTCAAATGCAACCTGGTTTAGCTTCTGCTGCACTAATGACTCCTGCAATTAAGCAATGCTGTTAGCCAATTAATTCACTTTTTCTTTTATATTGAAGGAGCAAACATAAGCAGGTATTTAACCCCTTTTGTACTCTTGGGCCATCAGCATGCTTAACATGGGGGAAAGTGTAATTGTAGTCCTCTCAAATACAGTTTTTTCTTCTGTTACATTAGGAGGTGACAAAACTAAACAGCTGATTGAATATTGAAAAGGCTGGAAAACTATGGATATCGCTACTACTAATAGCCACCTTACGTTTAAGTGAAATCTTTTGCATGGGAGGATCTAAAAACTCCCCAATATGCATATATGGTTAATTTCTCTTGTCATTGAACTTTTCTGAGGCAACCCTGGTGCGTAAAAGGAAGAATCCATCATACACCCAGCCAGCCCAGCACTTTGTGCCAATGCTAGTGCTGCTCTATAACCTGTACATCAGGACATACATTGCAGTGGGGAGGTAATACTCTGTGATCTTCTGCAGACCATCTGCCACTAGCTGTGCCCAAAGTTGTCATCAAAAGGTACTTTATCCTCCTCCTTGAGGAGAGGAGAGAGTCCACATAATTCATTATGCCAATTCTTCTAAAGCTATACAGAATGAATATGATACATATATAATATTCATCTATTTCCATCTTCAGTGCATTTGGTTTTAACACATCATCCCAAAGACACCTATAGTAAAAGCTGGACTAGGTGATATTTTCATGCACTTTCATTTGCATTTAAAATTCTACTGGAAAAGTGTGAAGTATCCTTTTTTAGTATGTGTGTGAATAGAGCCTTTAATGCTAGAGTTTAAATGAATGGTGTAGTTTTTGGCCAAGTGTCAAAGTCTTAACAGAACTTGTACTATAGTCTTCTCACAGGAAAAAACAAATAGTTTCACACTGAGGTATTTGGAAACAGGTGTGCCGAACAATTACAGAATGTTACAGCTCTTGGAGGCAGCCCTCCAAGAAATTAAGGTCTATAAATGTACAGTAACACTATCACATTGATAAAATATCCAGTACTGAATTCCACTGGACAGGAGGAAAACTGACTGGAGCAAAAGGAGAAGATGTGATCACTATTATGTCAGGGCACAAAGCAGCTAGAGTTGCTGCCAACAGGTCTAGAAGGAAAATGATAGAAAAGCTTCTCTTGGGATGTAGTTTGGAACAAGAGATCAGCACTGTCCACTCTCACAGCCACCATCATACCTCGAGCAGCAAAATGCTCTCTTGGATATACCCAGCAAAATGCCTGGTGGAGCCACCTCTGTTTACTTAGAATGCTGTTACACAGCCCTACAAAACTGAGCAGCAAACATTTTTGCTGGTGGTCCTGTTTCCTAATGGACCTGTTCCATGTTTCTGTTTTACCATATATATGTCTCCTTTTGATTCCCTGCTGAAAACTCAACATTTCCATGCTTTTTTCCCTTGGTTATGATGTAGGTCAGACAAACTCTTTCATGGAAGATGTAAAGCCAAGAGTATACTTCCACCTCTTGATTTCTAATAAACATCCATAAACAACAACAAGAATTTCAAAGTCTTTACACATTCACAAAAAAAAAAAGAAAAGAAAAGAAAAGAAAAGAAAAGAAAAGAAAAGAAAAGAAAAGAAAAGAAAAGAAAAGAAAAGAAAAGAAAAGAAAAGAAAAGAATCCAGCCTTCAGTCTAGCCCCTGAAATGGTCTCCTGCTCTTACAAACATTATTTGTGTCCCTAGGCACATCTGTATAACAAACCTGTACCAGAATCTCCTAACTTGTGAGAAGCTGATTGGTCTTGTTCATCGATTCTGATTTATCTGCTACCTCAAGACAAGGTGACCCCACATCCTCATCCTCTAAATCCACCAGTTTATGTGTGTAGTGCTTCCATGTTGGCATAGAGGAGAATTCCTGCCTGACTCTTTCCACATTCAGGTTATGGCCCTATCATTATTTTAGCATGTGTAGCTACACATTTTATTACTGGTCACAAAATTATTCCTTTCCGTTTTCAAATCCAGCCGTACTATTTGACTCCATGACCTTCCGTGGCAGCGGATCCCAGAGACAATTCTCCGCCTTTGCCAAGACTGTAACAGAATGTTTAATGTCAAAGGATGAAAACACATTATCCCATCTTTGATGTTTAAAGAGAGGGGAGAGACCTCAAGACCTTTCTGCTTATTATACAATGTAACACATTCGTATGCTCTCTGCAGAGCTGGCATGTCTTATTCAAGGTCAGCTCTGCTCCACACTCTGGTCCAGCAACCTCCCTCTCGGAAGTTTTCATATTTCAGTTGCAAACCAAGCTGCTAAATTGTGAAGCCAGGCTAAAGGAAATGAGCAGACAAAGGCAAATAGAAACAAATCCTATCACTTTGTACTGCTGTTGTGTTTCTCAGAATAGATCAACTCAACAGCACCCTGTATTCACGGACCTAAAAGAGGGTCTATAAAGCTGGGGCAATGCCCTCAGCCCCGGTACCTACAGAGCTCTGAAATGCACACACACTCACACAAGATGGGATAAGTAGTAATTTTACTGGTTTTATTGGACAGACAATGGTTTGTTACTTCTGTCAAGAGAATCGGGCTTATAGAACTTGAGGCAGGGTAAAGAATTCTCTTGACCCACAGTCACAGAGCTATCTAGCAGTACAGTAAAGAACACAGCAATAATCTCCTGGTTTTCAGTCTTCTCTCTAGTTGCTGGGCAGAACCACTAATGTGTCTGTAATAATTATACCATGTGCCTAACAAACTCTGTGAAAGCTAGTGAATAGCAATTTAGCCTAAGGATGCTCTTTAGGTCCCAAATAACCCTTCTTCTTCCATAAGACTTTATCCTTAACAAGCTAAGACTGGATCATCAAGCACTTGAAACACCTAAGAGGCAAAAAAAAATAAACACCATGTCAGACTCTGGGTCCCTTTATGATCCTCTTTGGGCTTGTCAAGCGATATACGCTCCCACCTGAGGCTGGTGAGATTTCCTGGTCTTATTATGGTTTCCAGTGGGGCGTGAGCCTTCTTAATTATTACTTTATATTGATGACATTCTGAGCAGACATCCTCCAAAGAAAAGTCTATTTTTCTTGAGAAAACTATCTTTTATTTCTAAAAGAAACCAAAAATAAGATCACCAACATTCTGTTTTGTCATAACCAAACTACTGTAGACATTATTTCCTTAAAATAAAAATTGTAAAAAATAAATTTTAGTTCTCCATCAAATGATATCTTCTGTGTCTGGCACTTCCTCAAGCTATTTCACTGTCTGCTTCTCAAAATTATTTTGGTTTCAAAAACAAAAGTGTACTGAAATTTGGACCTGAAACCTCAGTTAATGAAGTTGAGTGAAGTCTCTACAGAGCAAAGTGTTGCCCCCATCCTGCTCCTCTTTGCTGCTTTTTCCTCCTTTTCTGGTTGATGAGAGTGCAAGAACAGCCACCAGACTTCTGGTTTAGCTTGAGGAAATCTTGCGTTAGGAGACAGTGTGGCTTCCCAGCTGGGTCTGAGTGCTAGCCTTGGAATCCAGAAGTCACAGATTCTGTTTCTACCTCTCTATTGCAGATTCCCCTTAGGTGAAATACTAATGACCTGCCTTGCACGGTGGATTGAGAGTGGTGTTGAAAAGCCAACTCCACTGAGGTATTGTCTCATGGAATATAGTAATTTTGGATCTATCATTCCAACTGAATTCACGTTCAGCTGGAAAATACATGACAGGCTTAGATTGCCCACTGATTTAGTTGACAGTTTTCACAAAATCTCAGAATATTCTAATTTGGAAAGGACCTACAAGAATCATCAAAGTCCAACTCCTGGCCTGGGACAGGACATTCCCTGAATCACACTATGTGATTAATAACCGATTTCTTTTGTGGTATTAGAGGGGTGGACAGGGACAAGGAACACTCAGTACCAACCTTAACGATAAAACATAGACTGCCACATTATATTACTGCATTACTTATCACATACCAGTATGAACTCACACACAAGCTTTGTTGCATCAGTTCATTAGCAATCTTTGTTGTATGTAAATGTAAGTCATTATAATCCCCATACAAAATTAATTACAATCAGAAATTCCCACATTTTTATTTTCAGAGGGTTACCAGATATTATTTTAATTTGGCTCTACTGTCTTGTCAAAATAAAAGCTCTTTTCTTAACATCTATGAGGCCTCTAAGATTAATTGCATTCATCTTTATCAAGTCTTGAAACTGGCTGATATATTTAAATGAGCTGAAATTAAAAGCTTTGAGGCAACTGAAGTCTCTTCAATAAACTGAAGAAAATTTTCCAAAAGACTATGGAAGCAGTAGTAACCAAAGCTGTAAAGAAGAAAGATTTTAAAACTAATAAGTTGCCAAATGGATCCTTTTCTTAATTAGTCTTCCTTTCAAAGAATTAGTGAGTAAATGCCTTAAAGAAGATGAAGTGAAATTTAAATGTTACCCACAGTCTATAAGTAAGACTTAAATTAGTCTTTCATTTGGCCCATGATAATTCTATTATATGTCCTGACACATTCTAATTTCTTTGTTCTGCCTTTCTGGGGTTCTTCACTACCAAGAGATGTGACTCTGACTCCTGGAGGAGACTTTGAATGTCTTTCAGCCTATAAAAAAGGCTCCTCTTGGTCCTCTTTTCCACCTGGGTTTTTGAGTTTTTTTGTTTTTTCTTTTCTTGGCTTTCATTGTCAAGTGGTTTTAAGTATTTTAGGGTTTACACTTGGAAATGGTAGTCAGAGGTGGTGGGTTCAACTCTTAGCTCAGATATCCTCAGCAGCATTAGGAAGCAGTAGCAAGGGACCAGACTGAGTGGAGGTGGTTATTCGCCCTCAGGTCCAACCCCTCTGAAGCAGGCACCATCGAGCTGTGGTTTGTGGACCCTTGAGGGTCAGAGAAAGAAAAGTATACTGCCAGGTTGTACCAAAAGTAGCACCATCACTGGAAAATTGCTGGAGGACTCTGAATAGAGACAGATTGTCTTGAGGTCAGTGAAAAGACACTTGTCCAGAAAAAAAAAAGCCTCTTATTGAATAGCCTTCTATGTCTGAATACAGCTTTAATATTTCTGTGACTGAATTCCCAGCCAGAAATGAGATGGAGTAGTGGGAATACTGTGTATGTTTCCCACCTTGTCTTGCCTGTTTATTTTCTAAAACCATAAGCTCATAGATTCTGTTTCTACAGAGTTTCTTCTGTCTCTGCAGGCAATGTTGCTCTTTTATCTGCTGTTATGAGTAGCACTGAAGCTCCCCCTTGCTTCAGGGCTCAGCTCTCCAAAGTCTAATCCATGAGTCTGAGTGGAGGGAGCAGCTCTGGCTCACACCTTGTGTGGGAACTCTGGTCTCGGGCTGGGACAAGATGAAACAATTTACAACAAATGCAAAATTTTCAGACCCTCAAACAAAACTTTGGGACCCTCAGAGTGCCTTTCTTCATTTCTCTCAAGTAAATCCAGGACGGGAGCATATCTGAATCCAGAGAGTCAAGATTTGAAGGTCTTTATTAAAGCACTCATTGGAGGCCAGGAACTAACATCTGCTTTATCTCTAGAGCTCAATATTGCTATTGTCTACCACATGGTGTGGTCGATAGATATGCTGTGGAATTTATTTGGTGCCATAGAAACAGGTGATGTAAAAAAATAGCTTTCATTTAGATCTGTGACAAATTCACAGAAGGGCTGACTTTCTCTAATGGCTGGAATGAGGAGATGCAAACTATGGCAGCTCTAGGCAGATTCTTATTTTGACAGAAGCAATGACTCACTGCGTGACCATGGACAAGTCGTTCAATTTTCTTGCACTTTAGTCAACAAAACTATAAAATTATTAAAAGAAAAAAAAGTCCCCAGATTTTACTGAAAAACAAATCCTCCTCTGAGCTCAGTTGGTGAACAAATGACAAAAACAACAAGATGAAACATGGGTGTAACCCACAGCTTTGCCAAATATACCACAAAAATATAGAGAGGTAGGGGAGGAAAAGAAGACAGAGGGAAAAAAAAAGAACAGCAGGCACACTGGAATGCCCCAAAGCACATGAAACCATGTGAATGGAAACAACTTCAACAAAAGAGAGTATAGATGCCCACAGGGTGGTGAGTAGGAGGATCTCTTCCAAAGTGAAATAGCAATCAAATGATATAATGCTCTTTTCATCACAAACAGCCTTTAAAGCTAGATAGTGAGTGTCTCATCCTTTCATGGGGTACAATATGACAACTATTTAAATGTGGCTGGGAACAACACTAACCACACTTTAGCCCAGTTAATGGATGTTGGTTGTCCAATATTAACTTGTGAGTGTTTTTTTCCAGCATGGATGCTGCCATGTGGCTTTCTCAGCCACCATTACAGCTGAGCTCTGAGGCCCTATGGACCACTTGCTGCTCTGTATCCTTGGTTCTTGTCTTAAATGAGAGAGTGTGACACCTCCTGAGACTTCAGGGTTTTTTCTATCACCTGTTCTGTGCTGCCTGGCCATGACTGGAGGAGTTTTCTACACAGAGTGAGGCTGCAGAGAAGGTGCTGCTGCACAAGTCTGCTCCTTGGAAAGAAAGCAGGATGGTGCTTTAGCCTGGGCTGCAGCAGCTGAGTGGCTGTAATAGAGTGAGAACATGAAACACAGAGGAAAACAATGAACAGCGGAAAAGTCGAAGTTAGGCCTGCAGCAGAAGAGAGGCTACAAAGGTATCTTCAAAGGGTTTTCTGGGGGATAAAAATAAAGGAACAGACAACATACATATTAATGAATCAGAAACAATACTGAAAAACAACCTATTATCCTTACTCAGATCAAAAGAACATGAAGATTAACACCTCAGACATCAGACCTCTGCAACAAGTCTGCTTCCCCCATCTTCCTTTATTTTTGTGACTAGGACCAGTCAGAGGGGGCAGGTTTGTTGCAAGGAGCTGTAGGAGTGAGCCAACAGCTGCACAGTGGAAGGTTTAAAAAAAAAAAAAAAGCACGCATTAAAACTGAGCAAAAACTCAGTAAAATCTGGATGAGCATGGGAAAAAAGTAAAAGTGGAAATTATATGGGCTACAATGCAAAGGCAAGATTTACTGTCTTGCCTTGCTTGAGGGGAGTGCTGGAGCACTCAGGGAAAGATGCAACATTATTTGCACACTCCTCACTGAACTGCTGAAAGGCTTCCTGGGGGCTGCCAATCTCCTCTCCCCCCCTCCCACCTCAAAGCCCTCTTCTACAAGCCCATGAAGCTCCCAGGCTTCGCAAGAGAAAGAAAGTCCTACAATGCTCATCCCTGCAGAGGCATTTTTGTCTGAAAATTGAAGCCATTCTCTGCTAGGGATGATATCCACTATCAGTGGGAATGGCTCCATGATCTGACAGGTTTTTCCATATTTAATTTCTTTGACAGATACAATAGCAATCATACCAAATCTGATTTTCTTGTAGCAATTTTCCATAGCACAGTCTGTTATTTAAGGACTCCTGCCTGGTGTTTGAAACCCTTTCTGGATGGTTATTGCATTTATGGTAATGAAACAAGAGCTACTGTAGAACTGGTGACATTGAAGGAGGTATCTCTAATGATGGCAATAGGGAAAGACACATTCATTCTCTGCCAGAGACTTCATAACAAAAATCCTGCTTTCCAGACACCTATCATTTACTAGCAGCTCACATTTGCTAGGGGCATTGAACTTCAACATCATCTTCTTTTTGATTTTCTGCATTCATGTTCATAAATGCACTGATGATGAAAAAAGGTCAAAATATAAAGTTAGAAACCAGCACATTTTTCATAGCTACTTTAATGCTTCAAAAATTATACAATCTGAAAATAGAAAACAAAACAAAAACCCCCTTGTTTTTCCCCAAATATGACTGAAGAAAATTTCAGCCTTCCTGAGTCCAACAGAAATTATGCTGCTGTTCCAAAGATTTTCATTCTATTTCATAAGCAGGATTCATTAGGTAAGAGGTAGCTGTCTTGTTTATACTACAGCCATGTTCACCATTCCAACTGTTTAAAAAAATTATCCAGACTTTTTTCCAGCTCTGATAGGAAGATAGTTACTGGGCATGGGTTAGAACATAGGAAATTCCAGTTAGATTGAAGAAAGAACTTTTTCAAGATGAAAGTGATTAGCCATTGGGGCAACTGATCAGAAAGGCTGTGGGATCTCCATCTTCTGTAACATTAAAAACTCTGTTCGGGCGCACCTCTGAGCAACCTGCTCTAAACAGAATCACTTTGAGCAGGACGCTGGACTAGCTGGACTCTAGAGTTCCCTTCCAACCTAAACCATTCTGTGAATCTGCCTGCAGGAAGCGCGGTAACCTCCCACATAACTGCAAGTATGGATTCAATCTCTGATCCTGTTAGTTTTCAGACACTACAGAGAACAGTGCTAAATACTGAGAATAAAGCCAGAATTGATGAATAGTGGAATTAGAAGCATTTTACAGGAAGAGGTAGACTTTGGTCCAAAATACTCTTTCACACAGGAAAAATGCCTTTGCTAAAAGGCTCATAATTTGACTCATCCCTCATGTGTTTTACTGAAAGTTTGCATGGTTGGTGTGAAACACACTCCCAACTTTACTTTTGGTATAAGAATAAGGTCATTAAAACCTGTGGTTTACCATCAAGAAAGTAGGTCAAATTGTAGGTTGACCTTTACCTTCTGCAAGTTCAGTAGAAAGCAAATTTCACACACAATGAGGTAGGACAGGACCTATTCCAGCACTCTTCAAACTTGTAAAGCTTCTTTCTCTTCAGACTGAGTGGGAATTTTTGCATGAACAGACTGATGCCTGACATTTCTCATGCTTCTTGGTTAGGCCAGATTTGAAATACCAAAACCTTTTTTGTGGTATTTTTGTACTTCTATTTCCAATTTTCCCCCTCTCCAGATTTTCTTACCTTCTTTTTCCATATATTCACCCTCTGTCTCATTCTTAAGAAAAAGAAGGTAAGAAAGAAAGATGTAGAAACTTGCATTTCTGTGTGGGTGGGAGGAATTAGCAAACCATTTTTCAAATTTCCATTCCTGCTGCAATTGGGACTGTTCTAGTTTTATACACAAAATCTGCAGATCCCAGTTTTCCAGTCTTTCCTATAGCAGTAAGTAGGTTTCAAATGCCTACTGAAAGCCACTCAAACCACTGAAGTTTTTATGGGTTAACCCATCATAAATTACTATTTATTCAATTATGTTCAGTGCCAAGCAAAAATATATAGTGACTGGTTAACTGTATGATGGAAAATAATGGATAAAAGGTTTAAGCAGATGAGTCACAACAGATCATTGTTTCCTAAAGTCTGAGACATATCCCCTTGTGGGGCATGAAGAGCTAACAATGGGTCACAGAAGATGAATACTTTACAATGGGTGTGTATTTAGCAATATGTGGTAATTTAACAGGAGAAGAAAAATTTTGGGATTTTTAATGCAGCAGGCTTTAGTCTTCAAAAGTTTGGGAAACAATTTGGCACATCATGGTCTGAGGCAGCATGTTCCTACCAGCCCATGCTACAGGGAGGCTGTTTTTGTAAGAGTTTCAGGTTATTTTTGTACATAATGGAGGCTCCTGTGATCACTAAATAACAGGACAAAAACGTGGCACCACTCATCTGACACAATACGCAGTTATTTTCTGAGCTACCTGTGAACTGTGAAAAAAAATAGAGGTTTAAAAGACAGATGGTAGGGATGAATTCTTAACATATGAAGTTGAATAGAAATTCTTCCCAGACTTCAGTACATCCATCACTCAAGTGGTGCAGCTCACTTAAAATGTCCAACTGCAATTCCTCTGACTCCGAGGCTGTGGTTTCACAATGGGCACAGAGGTTAAATGAGCCAGTGGTTACAACTCATGCTTGAAAACTCAACAGCTCTGAAATTCCTCCTTAAAGGCTGCATTCAGACAGAATCTCAGACTCACTAGGGAAGGATTGTTTCTAACTGTTCTTTAGGAAAGCAGCATTACTCTCCCTTGTAAGTCATATTTCTGAATAAAATACATTGCATCCTCCAGATTAATCAGGAATCATAGTTTTCACCTGTCTCCTTTAGGATGGATTTTTGAGAGCACTTATCCACAAATCAACAAAAAAAAGTTGTCCAGTTTTCAACAGAGCTAAGAAAACAGTATAAAGTTTGCTCACAAGTCAGGCCACAAGTCTCACAAGAAAACTGTTGGGGCAAAAGAATTCTGATGAAAATGTGACTCAGCTTTTGGGCATTAACCCTAGATGGTCTGGCACTCCTGTGCATTAAGAATATTCCCTCTTTTATCTCTCTGACCTACCAGCCTCCTGCCTCACTAACAAAGACCATGAGCTTGAACTTTATGAAATTAATGTTAACATTTATCAAGTTCTGTGTCAAAAATGTGTAGGCACTTACATGTAACACACACTTTATTTCTACTACTACCACAAAAAGGGATCCTTCTATTCTTTCTTGTTATCCTAACCTGAATGTAATTTTCAAAACTACTAAACCATCTGTGGTCTAAAGGCCAAATTCTGTTGGCCATTTATGTCTAAAGAGAATTGCTCATCAATTCATAGCTGAATTTAATCTAACATAACAGTTCTCAGAATATGTTCTATTGGCTGTTACTGTTCTCTGGGGATCTGCCATGTGGTTCAGGTTTGGGGTTTTTTTCTTCCAGCTGTGAAATACTTAACTGAAAGGTAACTTTCAATTATAAAATAGAGACACATAATTTAGGTCAGGGTCTGGACTGAGATTAAGAACACTGGAGTTTTGTTCTTGGTTGCACAACTGACCTCTTGTGTGGTCTAGGACAAGACACCTCCTCTTTGTCTAGCTTATTTTGCTCTGGTTTTGCTGCATTTTGCCTTGTTGAATAAAGAGTCTTCAGTGAGTAAAACATGTCTGACCAACTTGATTGTTTCCTATGATCAAATGACTGGGTCTGTGGAAAAGTACAGAGGAGTTGGTGCCATTTACCTTAACTTTAGCAAGACTTTAAGCACAGTGCCCTACACTACACTTCTATCCAGGTTGAAATCCCACAGCTAGAAATCATGGACAACTAGTGAACTAAAAAACTCATTGGATGGTCAGACTCAGAGGGTTATGGTTAATGGGTTGTACTCTGACTGGGTGGCTGCAATGGGACCTGGACTGTTTAATATTTTTATGAATGACCCAGAGGAGGCAATGGGTTGCAGTCCTGTCAAATTAGCAGATCAAACCGGTTTGAGGGGGGCGGGGAGGGGGGCACTCAGTACACTTGAGGTCAGGAGGTGCCATCCAGAGGGACCCACCACACAGGCCAGAGGAAGGGACCAACAGAAACTCCACAAAATTCAGCGGGGCCAAATGCAGAGCCCTGCCACTGGGAAGGAAGAGCCCCTCAATGACATTGATGCGGTACCTGATTTTAGCAGAGGGCCACCACAATGGTCAGATCCTGGAGCACTTGCCCTGGAGAGAAGAAGCCCTCAGAAGTCCTAATAGAAGCCTCTCTGTACTTCTAGGGAGGTAACTGAAAAGACAGAGCCAGGGTCTTCAGAGGTGCATGATGGGAGAATTAGAGACAACAGACTAAAGTCAAAGAAAGAGAGATTAAGACTTGGTATAAAGAAGAACTTCTTCTCCATGAGAGCAGCACCCACTGGGAGTGCTCAAGAGGCTGCTCAGTCTCCATCCTTGGGGGTTTACAATATCCCACTGGATAATGCTCTGAGCAGCCTGGGCTGAGCTCAGATCTGTCTCTGCTTTGGGCAGGAGATTGGACTAGAGACCTCCAGAGGTCATTTCCAAACTGAATTACTCTGTGATTGCACAAGGTTTAGTGAGCATCAAATTAGATCCTTACTCAAGGACTTGACTGCCCTCTGTGCACTCCTGTCCTTGTTAGTGCACACATGTTCCTGCCTGTGACTCCAGGAAAGAAATATTGGTGTGCATCCCAGGTTATGTTGGGCTGGCAGTACAGATGCTATGTACCTGCAAACTAAGTCTCATTCAGCTCATTTCATTGTACATACATTGAATATGTGAACAGGTCACAACTCACCTGAGAAATCACTCTCCCCTGGACAGAGCTGAGACCTTGGTCTGCCATACTGTACACCAGTGCCCTCACTATCTCTCTACAAGATATTCAGGGAAGTGACTCTAAATCCTTCTCAAGAGAGGTGTTCTGTGTTATCAAGAAGCTGAAGTATTACAAGGTGCTTAAATAATCACTGTGCCAAAGCGCAAGAGCAAGCTATGGAGAAAAAGGCTTTTTAGTCAGGTGTCTGAGGGAGCTGCATTCAACAACCTGCTCCACACAGTCTCCAAGATAAAAAGGAAGAAGCAGACCCAGAGCTGGCAGCCAGGTGAAGCAAGAGTGCTTCTGTAGCAATGCACTCTCAATATATGGCTTGGAGAAAGTCATGCCAGAAATGGGCTGAAGAAGAAAAGCAGCCATCTACTGAGAATGCTTTAACAACTGATGTTTTTAGTGTGGTTTGAATGTACTTAATGTAAAACTCCAAAGTCACTGTCTTCTTCCCAGAAGTCTCCCGCTAAGCCAGGGGACTGAAACACAGATAGTGACCTCCTGTTATCTGGAACTCTCTCCCATTCAATGTAAATCCCCTTACTCTTACTGGCCTGAAGCCAGACTTCCCCCTTGTCCCTTACTAGAGCATTTGAATCCCTCCAAGTCCTTTATAAACCTGTCCCCCTGAATAAACTGCCTCTTTGTTCCTGCCCTGACCTGTGCCTCCTGCATGTCCTTTCAGGGGGGCTCTCAGGGAGCACATGGTTGGGCTTAGACATTGAGCACACACTTCTCCTGGGTTAATGGATTGAGAATCCTAAACCAGGCAGAAGCACCATATCGTTGCCAATTCCTTCAGCACACAACATTAATGAGGCTACAAAGAACCACACCCCCATATGCTTCCAGGATGTGGAGGTTCCTATCAGGTGTGGAAGGAAATGTACTTTATGCCTACTGTGTTGTGGGCACACATATAACCTGGGGAAGTGCTCCAGCAAAAGCCTGTGCTCTCTGTCCCTGTACTGGGGACACATAATGAGCTGGGGGGTCACTTCTCAAATAATAGTCTTATATATAGATATAGCATTCTGCATAGCAGCTGCTAGGTAAAAAGCACTGCCACCTCTGAAAACCTGGCAAATTCCAGTCCTTTATTTCCTTTACTTTTCCTCCTCATGCTTTAAAATGAACATTTTTGTTTTGGATGAAATGGAATGTATGTTTGCATTTTACACTAAATAAATGTTTTCAGATTTCCATTTTGGCAAGAAAAACAAAAAACGAAGTTCCATTTGGTTTGACTCTAACTTATTTTTTTTCCTCCCTCTTTTTTAGTTTCGGCACTCTAGCTGAAAAAACCACAATTATTCTCACAGCCTTAGTCACACGTTTTCCAGGCAGTGCCTGAAATGTTTCCTTTCAACTCTTTGCAAGCATTTTATAGGTTGTCATTTCACTGCTGCTTCAAGAACAAGAGACTGCAATTCTTCCAAGTGAACAGCTTCGATGACTTTCCTGACTGATGCAAATGTGTTACACTGTTGACAAATACTAACCATGAGAGCTGACTTGGCTATTGCTGTTTGCTGTAACTGGTATTTCCCCTGAAAATTCTCCTCCCACCCATCAAATGGAGCATTCTGTTTTAACAAGTTTGGTTTTAATAAATTTTTTTGTACGCCTTATCTTTTATCTAGACAAATAAGAACTAATTAGTTTACAAGAACCATAATTTGTCACTTAAATGGCTGTAAATGATTCCCTGAAGAGAGGCCAAACGATGCACTATATGTATGTGGAGGCCAGTATATCTCCTACAATTAGAACACACTGAAACACATGGACAGAGTAACATGGACATTTCAGCTACATTTCTACATATCTTAATTTCAGCTTGGTTTGAGAAAAAGCAGGGAATGTTTTTGATGCCTAGCCTGTCAGTGTTTAAGAAGCATAGGGTTTGGACAATGCCCTTAACGTGCTTGAACTTGATCAGCCCTGAAATGGTCAGGCAATTGAAGTAGATGATCCTTGTAGGTCACTTCTGACCCAAATAGTCTTTTCTATTTATTTCCTTATCATTGCCAATAGCTATAACCCACAAACTGAGAAGAAGTTCCTGGCCCGAGGAACTTGCAATGTAAGTTAACACATGACAAAACATATGAAGAGATGCAAAGGGTTACAGAGGCCAAAGTCACAAGCCATGCAAAATACAGTCCTACCCATGGTCAAATTCTTGCCGTGGAAAATGTAGGCAAGGATCTATACTTATGGACCCAAGTCCTGAACCAGCTCCTTAAAACACACAAATGAATAGGAAGATAACAGTAGCAGTATTGTTACTGTGGGTTGGCTGCTTAAGGTGGTGCTAACAGGCTTCAAGAGGGAGCAAATCTGGTGATTCCTAACTGTGACACCATGTTCAAAAGTGTGTCTCAACCTCAACAAAATTACTACAAGGAAAAAATTAAAACAACACATCAATTACTTTTTAGAACTACAAATCCACATGGATTAACAGCCCTAACTCAATTTTAAAGAGACAACTGGATTTTCCTAACACATGCACACACACACAAAATAGACACCAGGATATCTGGGCTCAGTTAAATATTTAAATAAGATCAAAATAAAATTAAAATTGTTTTTGTATTTCATATTTGTATTTTTAATTGACTGGAAAATGGAAATAAGACATTGAAATACTGTGTTAATATCTATGCTATCTCCACTGGCTACGCAAAGATTTGCTTCTGATTTTAAAGTTTCTCAGCTCAAGAAGATGTAGATTTTCTTGGCAACAGCTTCAGTGTAAAATATTCTGAGATAGAATTTTTTATCATAATTAATAATAGATGAAAATTTCTGCGTTTTTGATGTTCTAAACTCTATGCTGTTTGATTTACGATGTCTTTATAGTTGTTTTTCTAGTAATTCTGTGCCTCTTTCTGTTGGCATAAGGCTGGTCGTCTCTTTTATTTCCCTAGTGGAGTTGGTATAGTATTCTTTTCTTCCTTTTCTCGCCTTCTTTTTCTGTAAATATATTTCATAAAGTTCTCCTTTCTTCCTTAATGAGACTGATCCCTATGTTCTCTAAGTTTGTTGCTGTGGAATTTTTTTCTTTCCCTTTTTTTTAACTTTGCACAGGGCAGAAATAAAACCTTGGTGGAGGCTGTTGCAGCAAAGGGTGTGTTCTGCCCATGTAGGGCTGCCCATGTAGGGCTGCCCATATTCCTTGTAATGAATTTTTTAAATTGGATGGTGACTGAAGATGTGTAGTCTCATTCAGGGGTCGAGTTTTTTGGCTTGCATTGTGGTTCTTAGTGTTGGGGTTTTAGGGAAGTGTGACTTGCAAAACTTAATGGATAATGCTCCATGATTGGTATTTTATGAGAAGTTGGATACAGGTCCTTAGAGCCACTATTAGTGAGGTAGCAGCCCAGTTCTTGTGACATAGCTGAGATACTCATGACAGCTGTAGTTAGAGCTGTTAAAGAGGTTCCAGTAGAACCCCTTGTTTTCTATCACTCATAACTTTTTCAGCATTATACCTGCAGAATGCAAATCTTCCAGGAAATGTTTATACCTTAATGTTTTTTGGATAAACATGACCAGTTCTTGGCATGTGAGAATAATTAAAAAACAAACCAAAAAACCCAACCCAAACCCAAACACTAACCAAAAATCAAGCCATTTTGTATCATGAAATTAAATAAAATCTTTTTTGAAACAGCCATTTGCCAAGTTTTTTCACAGTTTAAAACATACTGGGGACACTCCCATATGCATGGAATTTTCATCTGAACTGTAGTCATAGGACAAGGAGTAATGAGTTTAGACTGAAAGATGGAAAAATTAGGTTAGATATACAGAAGAAATTCTTTACTGTGAAGTTGGTGAGGCGCTGGCATAGGTTGCCCAGAGAAGCTGTGGATGCCCCATCCCTGGCAGTGTTCAAGGCCAGGCTGGATGGGTCTGTGAGCAACCTGGTCTGGTGGCAGATGTTCGTGCCTACAGCCAGGGGATTGGAACACGTTGATCTTTGAGGTCACTTCCAGTCCAAACCATTCTATTATGCTATGATTCTATGAATAAAGCAGCTCCAGGAAAAACTACTGGATACTTAATGGTGTTAGGAGGCTCCGACTTACTACAAGCCGAGCTCAGACATGATGCTCCTCAGACCACTGGGGAGAGGCTGAGGAGGGTGGGTACTCATAAATGTAGGGAAAAAATTAAAAAATATCCTCTGTGGTTCTTCGCCAGCATTATTGCAGCATGAAAGCTCAAAAAATTTCACCAGAGAATCCACTGCTGCAGGTACAAGGCAGGAGTAAGAAATGCCATCTATTCTGTTCCACTATCTGCTTCCCTGCTTTGTGATCAGCAAGTTTAAAAGGCCACATCCATACTCTCTCTGTAGTACCCTTTAAGTAGCATTTGTGCATCATAACAGTCAATAACTTCATAAACATCTTCAGCAGCACAATTGTTTTGGTAGGTGGGTCTCAGTACATATCCTTACAGAAGAATAAGCTCTGCCTCTTACATCATTCAGCTTCTGTGGTTTGGGGCTTTTTTCAGTAAGAACTATATATTTGCCTATACTGCAACATGCCATATGGGTGTACTCATGATGGTGTGGCTTTCTCTACTGACTGCATTTTTATTTGTAATACTGCACTTTTCATAAAAGACTTTGGCAAAGGCAATGGAGAATCATAGTTTAAATATGGTATTATTAATTTACCATCCTTTCTTCCCTTTTTTCTTTTGGAGTTTTAACTTAACAAACAGACGCCAGCACACAGACACTAATTTCTTCTTCAGTAATCCCAGGAGATAATATTCTGGCATTCCTTAGTAAATTGGACCTTCTAAAAGCTATGTCTGGGTGGTCCATGATAATCTTTCTACAACCAGCCTGTTCTCAGGCAGCATTGTTTTCTCTTAAATAAAAATTACTCACTGAGAAATATGTGTCCTTCAAATCAACGTGATTTTAAGTGCTGCTCAGGAAACTAGAGTTACACTTTCTGTATAGTATTCACTTTCATTTTAAAACTACCATCATTACGGCCTTAGAATGTGGCAATTATTACTCGACACTGTTGTTGATTGACAAACCCTCATTCTCAGGGATCCGCTCAGGTTACTCGGAGCCTCACCAAGCACAGGCTCATCTCCAGGAACAAACTTCCTGTACCTACTTTAGCATTTTGCACCAAGCCCTGGGCTAAATAAGAGGAAAGGCAGAAACAAATCTACCAATTACATGTGGCAGTCTGGAACCTCAGTGACTATGTACTGGCATTTGAAGCTTGATAACGAGATAACTATTACAAGTGCCACAGTGTGGCTACAACTGAATGGGACTGATGCTGGTATGTGACCACACCTTCACAGCAAGGACCACACAAAACCTACCTAATCGAGGCAATTCTGTATGCAAGGCAAGGATTTGGACTCACTCTTTGTGGCAAGAAAAATACAGGCATGCATCATACAAAATTACTTTGTCTGAATGTGGTAAGAGATAATTAATTTTACACCTGACCACAGCCTCTGGTGTTACAATAGCCTAATATTTCTAACAGTGATGTGTTTGGCAAAGTCTGATTCAAGTAGGCAGGAAAAGACAATTTAAAAATAGGTACTAAGTATTCTCTACTCCAACAGACCTGCTTCACTAATGTCAAAAATTTTCCATACTCTTTCTTTTTTAGCTCATCTAAGATCTGAGGACCAATCTGTGCCTTAGGCTCCTTTATGCAGTTCTGTTCAGGCTGTTGGAGAGCACAAATGGTACCAATACATAAAAATGGCCCTGATTACCAAGGTAAGAAAGACCATGGACAAAGCAGACCATATTTATGAACATTTCCGTAGGTGGCTTGTAATTACATGGTACAATAATAACAGCAGCAACGATAATAATAATGATACTAATAATGAATGACCACTTCTATAAAAATAAGAGAATAAGCAACAAAAACTATATGTATCCTTATAAAAAATATAGTAGAAATTGTTAAGCAGACTAAATCATTGACTACTGCAGCTGATTACAAATTATAGCCACCTTGTGGAAGAAAATAATTGTTTTTTAATAGTTTCAGCAATGCAATAACTTTCTAACATTATTTCTTCAAGACTGAGTAAGTGGTGTACAAGCAGTGTAGAGACCTATAGCTGACTCAGGTATTTCAAAACTGATAACCAAGTTTAATACAAGTAAGTGCTTAAGGCATTAAAAAGGCTGAAAAGTGGCTCAAGAGTCCAAAAAACTTTAGAGCCACTGGCTTAGGAGAAGAACAAGGAGAGATACCTTGCATTTGAAACTATAAGAACACATGCAGAATAATGATTCCTGTAACAGAGTCTGGTCAGGTTGATAAGATGTCCAAACACCCCAGGATTTTTAATAGCCATTGAAAACCAGAGATCCATTCTGCGTTTCACTTGGAAATGCACCTTCTTGGCAGCTGCAGATCCAACGATACCATTTGTTCAGCAAAGCATTTGCTTATTGCTGATTCAGAGAGCAGGTCAAAGATTCACTTGGCAACCCTTTATGTCCATTATCCAACCTCAAGATTCACTCAAAATCACTCCATTTACAAGTTTAGATGAGATAGCCACCTACAACAGTATGATGGGTGCCAGAAGAAGTCCAGAGGTACTCACTTAGTCATAAATGTTTTGGACATAAATTTAAATCGGAGCTAATAATATTCAGAGCATAATTTTAACAGCCCAAAAGTTTAAGGATAAAAATTGCAGAATTTATCACTAAATGTGAAAGTTCCATTTGTTCTATTACTCCAACTGAGATCGTTTTATGTGAAATAGATTTCTTTTATGTGTCCATTAACATGAGATTGGAAGCGAACTCTTGAGTCATCAAGGACAAAAAATCATCCAACCATCATAAACAATCACATCACGTTATCTCTTATGCAGAGATTGACTAAACTGTGTTTTACAAGCAGTTCAGTTTTTAATCCCATTACATCCCCAGAGATGCTGTTCAGAACTTCAATAGTTTAATGTTTGAAGACTTTCTTTTGTCTTCCAACTTCCTGACATTTTTGTGACTGGTTAAATGCATTTCATCTTTTATTTTGATACTGAGTTTAACTCTTTTCTCCCTCCCTGACACTTGCCTTCCTTATATATTCGTAGATATTCCTTCAATAGGTTAAAAAAGCCAGGTTGTTTCCAGTATCCTCTTATCTTTTTGGTACATGGTGGCAATTCTCAGACCAGGTATTTGCTTTGAGTTCCCATTTCTTGAATGTGGCTGCCCTGGTCTGTACACAGATTTCATACACTGAGTCATGTTAATATGGTCTTATCTCCTTTGCATTATCTGGCAAGTGCCCACTTGCTTATTTTCCTTGCTGCCCATATTGCAATGTCAATATAGCCCAGCTCAGATCCTTGTGGTTTCTTTGCTGGAGTCTGAAGGTCAAAATAAACACTGTTTCCTGGATTTTAGAAACCTATACAAAGACTTGATTGACCTCCATTCATCTTTGCACTCTCCTATCATATAACAGTGACTCATTACAAAGGTGTCCTGAGAAAGAGTATTAAGAATCCTCCCTCTGCCTTTATGGTGGTTTCTCTCCAGCTTAAAAACAAGATGCACAACAACAGATATGTGATCTCTCATGTTGACTCCGTGGGTTAATTATTTTGATGCTGTAAGTACAGAAATGGTGGAAAAACAGCACAACAAAAATATGCAGTCCAAAGAGCATCTACAAAGCCTTCCATCCCTCTTGCCCTCTTCCTTTCAAATACAAAAGGAGAACATAGCAGGGAGGAGTATAGTCATTCAATCAGTTCAATCATTCTTGTGTTACTTCTGCGGTGCCCTTCATGCAGAATGATCACAAAGAACTTCACTTAAACTAAACTCAAACGCTTACCAAACTACAACAGAAGGAAAGCAGAATAAAACAAATTAGTGTAGTCAAGACTAAGGCTTAAAAACGCTGAGGGCCCTATTAACTATAAAAAGCTTACAGTGTCTCTGAGTGTGTGCACTCACAAGCATGAGAGAGAAGCGATATATGTGCATGAAAAAAAGAAGGAATTAGCAATCCATGCTGCTTCAGAAAGATTGTGCCCTTCATTCTTGATTCACAAAGAAAACTTGCCTTAAAAGTGACCCGCATTCAAGAATTTGAGACCTTCTTAGGCTACTATCCAGATTAACATAGGTAACAAGCCTGGCCCGGAACAGCTAAAATCTCTCAGCAATTCAATTACGATTCAGCACTTGGGCATGTGTTTCAGCATGGATTTAGTGCAGGGCCTTATCCATTGGGATAGAAAAGCATGGCACAGCATTCCTTGTGCTCATAAATACTGGAAACATGCAAAGTGCAAATTAGCTGGAATTGGCAGGACCCATATCTGTTACAACATCAGATTAAAAGGCTGCAACTA
This sequence comes from Sakesphorus luctuosus, assembly GCA_013396695.1. Classification (NCBI taxonomy): domain Eukaryota; kingdom Metazoa; phylum Chordata; class Aves; order Passeriformes; family Thamnophilidae; genus Sakesphorus; species Sakesphorus luctuosus. The sequence continues at coordinate 194,629 of VWZD01003800.1, read as the reverse complement.
CTGGCAATTTTATGGATCATGCTGTGTTAACATTTTGTTAATGTTTTGCTAGGGAAGTAGGGAAAATAATTGTAAAAATCCCTTGTATAAATGCACACTTATCTTAACAGAAAGCTAGGGGAGAAAATCAAGGAAGGAAGCAACACAGCCAGCTACAGACAAGCAATCTGCTAAAAAACATTGAGGGCACAATCACACACAATTACTTCTCTCCTTGTCTACCCCAGCCATCCTGGGCTGTTTCCATGCTGAAAACTAACAAGTAAGGAGATTAAAAAGTCTCTGAGAGGTGGTTAGGAAAGGGTGAGCTCTGGGCAGAGCAGAGTGAGAGGTGAAACAACCACCCCAGCTGCAGGACAGGAAGGAGGTGGTTTGGGCAGCCAAGAAGGTAAATCTGGAAGGGATTTGGAGATGTTAGTCGTGAACACACTTGGGTGCTGTCAGGGGAAAAGTTTGATACAGTGGTATTTCTGTTAAGGTCCAGTATTTAAGAAAACTGAACTAGGTGAGGTAGAAGATGAACAAAGATGACCTGCTATGGGCAGGGACACCTTCCACTAGACCAGGTTGCTCAGAGCCACGTCCAGCTTGGGACAGGGCATCCACAACTTCTCTGGGCAATCTGTTCCAACATCTCATCACCCTCACAAGAAAGAATTTCTTCCTAATAACTAATCTAAACACACTGTCTTTCAGTTTGAAGCCATTCCTTCTTGTCCTGTGACGCCATGGCCTTGTAAATAGTTCCTCTCCATCTTGTAGTCTCCCTTCAGGTCCAGGAAGGCCACAATTAGGTCACTCCAAAGCCTTCATTTTTCCAGTCTGAACAAACCCAATTTTCTCAGCCTTTCCTCATAGCAGAGGCACTACATTCCTTTAATCCTCTTGGTGTCCCCTCCTCTGGACTCTCTCCAACAGATCAAGCTGGGGACTGTGAGCTGAAGGCAGCACTGAAAGTGGGGTCTCACCTGCAAAGTAGGGGAGCAGAATCCCCCCGTTACCTGCTGCCCAAACTGCTTTGGATGCAGCCCAGGACACTATTGGTTTCTGGGCTGCCAGAGCACATGGCTGGGACATGTCCAGCTTCTCATCCACCAGCACACCCAAGTCCTTCTAAACAGGGCCGGTCTCAGTGAGATGCAGCATAACAACTTTGGGCAGCTGCAGAAAACACACCCACAATTTCCTGGTTGCACTTAGAGGTCGCTGAGGCAGCTTTTACATGAACAGCACTTTTCCCACCCACACATGATGACCCCACCCAAAAATGGAGGAAGAGTTCATAAACAGTGACAAAGCAAAAGGGAAACTCCTCTCAGCAGGAGGGAATTGTCTGATTTTTAGTTAACATAAATCAGGTGCAGTTTTTACGGTAGCCAGTAAGGCTTCTGAGGAAGAGTAACACCAGAGCATGTCCCTGCAAACCTACAGCCTGAGTGAGTGCTGCTGGCTGGAACTGTGGAACAGCAGCCCTGCAACCCTGGCTCACACGGACACAGCCACTGTGCTGTGGCCACATCAAGAAAAAAGCTCATTAAAGTACATCAAAGCAAACTAAGTATTTCTGCCAGAGGTGCTTTTATTATGAAAGAAGACCGTGCATCCCTTAATAAAATTTAAAAGAGTAATTAAAAGACTAAGGAAAAAAACCTACCATGGAATAGCTTTTCAGCTATAAAACTATACCACTGCTTTTTCTCAGCAGGTTGACTCTGTAGAACTGTCCATACTGCGGTAAGATAACCCGAGATAAAAAAATACTGTAGAAATTTAATTTTAAATGACATCAGAAGGAATTTTGAAAAAGTTTTCTGTGTTGCAGTGTTGGTGGGAAAGTAGTGTCCTTAAATAGATATTTTTCCTGGCCAAAAAGGAGCATTTTTGTGGACTTTTAAAAAAACTTTACCTATAATATTTCTTGGGTTAGCAAATTCAAAGGAATTATAGAATTTAGAGATTTAAAGAACAGCGCAAATTAAAAATTAAAAAAATACATAATTAAACTCTTTCAGCTATTGAAAGAATGTATCCAGGCTTGCTGTTATCCTAAAAGGCTCTACAGTCTCTGTGTCAAATTTAAGTGTTTCTTGTCACTGAAAAAAGTCATATTTTGAAAAAAAAAAAAAAAGAAACCAAAGTGTTTAGAGAATGACATTAAGCAGATTACAACCCTGCAACTAATTAACAGCACAAGTAGTAAATACTTAATAAAGGCAAGCTGGTTACACAAAAATATAAAATGGCTTAATATGAATTGCTGCATTTTAGGATTATTGATTAAAACCCAAATGATTGTCTGAATAATATAGGCCAAATAATTTTATCTAGTCATTCTTGAATCAGAATATGGAAGTTACCAATGAAGTTGAACATATATATGTGTGAATGTATAGCTATATTTATAAAGATGCCCGTCTGGATTTAAAGCCTTTAATTAACAGAGAAGTTACACCTCTTGCTTCCCATTTTGGTGCTCACGGAGTAGAATTTACGCCTCGTGAAGAACAAGCGTAGAAGAGACAGAGTTCTTGTTTGAGTAGAACAAAAATTTACATGAAATCGTACTTTAATGAATTAAAAGCCTTGATCATAAATCTGGAGGTGAAATTAGAGTGATAATTCAGAAAAAAAAAACCACAACAAATTTCAAGGCAATGCATTACTTGTACATGTATTTGTCAGTCAGGAGAAATACTTTGCACAAACTGCCAGTGGCCGAAAATCACTGCTAACACATCTTGGCTGCATCATTGTCTCATAATGGAAGGATGAAACATTTTTTGAACACAAGATTTCTGCATCTATCACACTGAATCAAAATTTTCTGAAAACACATTGCTTCATAGTTATTAAAAGTAAATCGTAAAATTTACTGCTTTCTCATATTACAGAGATACACATGATAATACTTTGTTCTCTCTTGCATCCAGATATTCTGGCTCAGTGACATAATCATTTAGCAGGGTGTCTACTCCTTCTTAAATGGAAGACACAGTGTACTTTTTTTCAGCTGTAGTTACATTTCACAAGAAGTGCCCAATTATTTTGAACTAAGACATTGTTTGGAAAAATATTCCATCCTTTTATAGAAACATGATCCCCAGCTAAAGCCATGGGTATAACTATTATACAAGATGAATAAAAAGTATATCTTCATAAGGATTTTCCAAATGCAAGTGTCCCCCTCCCCATACTTATAACTTGTTGGAAATCAGCAACTCTAAGTTTTCCCAAACTTCATTTATTTAAAAATAAAGGTTACACCCAGGACTAAGTCCAACAGTGAAATCAGCCATGTAAACAGGATGGAAAAATCGGTTATTCTCACATATGGAGAGTTATAAAAGGTATGTGACATATGGAATCTGTATTTCAGTTAGGTCACAGTTTTGCTCTCACACTTTCTTTTACTCTTTAACCTACCAGGAAAACGGTTTTCAGCCAAGGAGATGGAGATGAAAAAGAAAACCTATTGACTGTTTAATCTGAAGCCCTCTCAGGACAGGATGTTAGTACCCAAGAAAGATGTGTTAAATAACAAATATGTAACGTATGTGGAGGATAAGTTAGATAAGTGCATAATGTTCTTGGATTAAAAAGTAAACAAATAAAAACTTAGAAAAATTAATCCTTGTTTACTCTATTATGAGAAACTCCAGATTCTTTAATATTCTGTATGTTCATCAGAGTAGGAAAATTTGAGAACTAAAATTCTTGTGGGATGGGAAAACTGTTTCCTGCCCATCTTTGACCTCTCCGTGTAAAACTGCTTAGCGCTTTGGTTTACAGTACAAATATTTCTGGATATGGTATCCATCTGTTATGTATTAGTGAAATGTTTCTGATATTCAGCATTCTTTTAAACAGCACTATTACAATTTCATCGAGAAAGGTTAATAGCTAAGTAATAGTCTGACAGGTTTACAGTGGATGGTATTTCTGGAAAGAGTATTTGCTGTTTAGCATTTCTTAAGCAGAGCTGTTAAAATTTCAACGAAAGAGTTCTCGAAACTTCAGGATGATGTATCATATGCAGGGTGATTACACAGAGTATTACCCTTAAAATGTTTTTTTCAAGGAAATTTGACTATTTTTAACACTTAACTAAAGACTTTAAATGGTAAGCTTGAGTTCATCACAGTTATCCATAAAGATAACTTGGTATCACATTTTTACATGCTCCTTGTCTTGGCTACATGTTGATTGAGGGTCTTTACTTGTTCAGTAAATTGTATAGTTATAACCTCCTTACTGTAATGGAAGAGATGCTGTAATCCTAAGAAGTCAAAAACCACACAGAACAAGAAAGGAAATGAAAAATCCCAAACTGAAGACCTACAGGAAATGTCTGCTAAAACCAGTGAATAGGCCCCATTTCCATTCCAACTTCTTTCTAGCTGCATACAATTACTGTGCTGAATGTTTGCTTGCCAGGCTTTCCAATCTCGTGTCATGAATCTTTGGAAAGCTATTTTCCCAGACATACATATTCCTGGAGGAAAATGGTACTAAGGTGTGCAAAGATACCCAGGTATGCTTCACCAGCCTCTGGCTCAGGGATGAGTCAGAGACTCAGATGCTTCAGAGTCTTTCTGTCAGGATAAAGGTCCCAGGAACTTGCCTCTGGCTTGATGTTTTCTCTGAGGTCCATAAAAAATCTTGAGATTCTTGGCTCTGTGTCATCAGCAGCTGATTTTGGCTCACTTTTTCCCACTCTCCCAATATCCCTGGTGATGCCACGGCCATGGCATTTTGATTCTCAAGGGGAATGGAAAATGAGAGACGATCGAAAATTCCTTTTAAACTTGTTTACGGTTGGGCTACTGAGCACTGGCACGGATTCCTCAGGGAGACTGTGGAGGCTCCATCTTTGTATGTGTTCAAAACTGACTGAATATGGTCCTGGGCCACCAGCTCAAGGTGACCCTACTTGAATAGGAGGGCTGGACAGGGTGACCTCCAGAAGTTCCTTCTAATCTCAACCCTTCTGTGATTCTGTGTGATTCTGTGATTCCTTCCTGCCACCCTGCCCCTCACCGCCTGCACCTTACCTGCACCTCTGTGTGGGCATTCCTAGGTTTTGGCTGATACTGATCATGGTTCTCTGGTGACTTTTCTCCCTCTCACTAATGGTAATGACCAATAAACTGACCATGCATAATGCAAAACCAGCAAGTCCAATCCAATTAGCTGCAAAATTACAGTAACTATACAAATGCTTTTTGTGTTCTCTGCCTCCTCCTCTCTCTTCTTGTTCTTTCTGGGGGTTGAGAAAATGCTGAGCCTTTCTGCTTCGTTAAAGAGTAGGACAGAGAAGGACTCGAGGGAAACACTTCCTGTTTACTGTCTCCAACCTCTCCCTCTGTTCCTGAAAGTGCTGGAGCAGGGCATAAAAGCTGCCTGTATCTGCCATAGGGCAGCTGTAGACACAAGGTATCATGTTGAGTAGCATTTGTGATGGGACATGGACATCTCAAATGCACTGGAATGGGGACAGTATAGGTCCTAAGCACCTCGGTGCCACTTCTATTCTAGGGCCAGGGTAAGGACTGCTGGAGAGAGGCCATAAATGGAACTGCGGAGAGGACCAAGGAGAGAAGAGCAAGAACCCCAGCACCAACACTGGTCCATCAAAATATCATGTGCCCTTGCTTCCAGTACTTAGTTGTATCATTCAAATTGCTGATATTGAGATGACTTTTCTGTATAAGCACTGTAAGAGTCCAGCAGAGCTGCCCATCGCTACCTCATCAGGTTCCTTCCCAAAGGAGTACCTTTTCTACAGTTTCATATTTAACTGAAAGTGAAGCTACTGTTGAAAGGTTTCATGAGCAGTGTTGGCTGAGGAGACACCCCCCACAAGCAGGACTGTCTTTATGCAAAACAGCCCTCACTCACTTTTCACAAGTTCTTCAGCAAAATGTTGGCAAGGCTGACAAACAAATGGGAAATCTCACATGCAGGATTTACAATTTTAAACTAAAGAGAAACTTTAGTAAATGCACATATTTTTAACCTGGAGAGGAAATAAGCAGCTATGGCAAAAAGAAGAGTTCGCAGATAGACTGCAATAAATAAATCATATGTACAGAGAAGTCTGTCGGGATGAAAAACATTCTGAAGTTCACCACTAGATCTGGGACCAACACTTAGAGCTTCACAGGGATGCAGAAAGGAGGCAAAATGAACCTCTTGCTGTTCTACAACCAAGGCAACAGACCTATTCCACACAAAGAACCAGCTAATCAACCTAGACTGCAAAACCGGTGTGATAGACTCATGTATCAACTGTTGTGAAAAGCTGTCTATGTACTTCACTGATTAGGCCAGCTGAATACATATGGAACTAATTGGGAAAGAAAATTCCAGCTGCAAACAAAATGCATTGTCTGTCCCACCATGCATGGCTGAGTGTAAGACACAACACAAAGATTAAAAAGCCTTGAAAAAATTGGAAAATAGTGAAAAATATTACAGCTGCCCTCTATACACCCACATGCCTCACAAAAGGCAGTAAAGAACAGCTACCTTCAACACTACAGGAAACAGTTTGTACTTCTCTCAGAAGCACTCTTGGAAAGGACATTACAACCACCAAACCTTTTTTTCATTACTGCTCCATTTCCAGTTTCCCCTTTCTGCCCAAAATACAAATGAAAGGGATCCTCAGTAAGTTCTTGTCCCTTTTAGGACCTGACAAAGAAGTTTGGATGGTGGCACAAAGCAGAGGTCGATCTACACTTTCTTTCTCACTCAGAAAGAGAAGTGCTGTGAAGAGTTACAAAAGAATGTCTTTAAGGAAGGCATTAATTCCCCCCCTCACAAGGCGTCTGAAGCCACAGGACACATTTGGGTCTCTACTAAGCCTGGAGATCAGGTATCCAGGAATACCTTCAGTGAGGTTGAGATGTGTGAAAGTTTGAGACCAACCTCTAGAGGATTCTTGCATCATTTCTCTCTAGACTGGGCAACAATCAGTAACTTTAGTGTTGCAAGTGAAGCTGAAAATGAAAATAGCGCAGCACTTTCTCCAGGAAGAAGGATCTGTCTACCTTAACCACATGACAAGCTATGCCAAGTCTGTTCTCTCATCACCTTCAACTGACTCCTGTCACCTTTAGTATGTTTCTGCTGCCTATTTAATGCTTTGGTCTCAGTCTTCAAAGGCATAACTCCTATGCATATGAATGAAATTTGACCTCTGAACCCAAGTGGTAGGTGCATCCCTCTGCAGCAGTGCAGATCACAAAGCACGGAACAACACAAAAACTTTGGACAAAAGATATTCTGATAAAGCTCACTTAGGAAGATATTTTCCAGAGAAACCTCAGTGTTATCTAGCACCTGAGCTTCTTAAGGAGTGGTCCAGAATTTTCTTCCCCCTTTAAGAGATGTTTGTTTTATGTAGACTGTATTGGGTAGCGCAATGAGAAAACAACTTTTTCAGACTGAGACTGGTTTCTCAGGAAAGCCACTTTTTGTGGAGGCACAGCAGGCAAGCATCATTGTCATACTTGTTTTCCTACTCCTACAAATTTTTCTGTTCTGTCAACCTCCATATCTGATTCTCAGTACTTCCTCCTCCTTTCACATCCCTATTAGACCTAATCAAACTTCCCATAACACGCCCAGACTCCCCTCCCATCATAAATAGCTTTGTATCCTTATTCCAGATGACATGAGAATTGAATCATACAGAGTCTATTTTTATTGATTTTGTCTAACTCTACTAAGACTGGTGTGTGCTAAGATTATCATTAGGATGGTCAACAACACAAAACATAAAATAGTGCCCTTGGAAGGTCTCCCCAGGTCCCTATCACACTTCCAAAATAGGAACTACAGATATGAGGAAGAGGTTAAGTCACTGAAGGTATTATACTGATAAAATGCCCATAATTTCCCACTTCCAAACCAAGGCATAATCCTGTCCAGATAAAAAAAGAGTTTGCCGTGAAGAACATACTGGCTTTCACCACAAATCAGCTGTGAAATGGTCTGTGAGATCTTGGAAATAGGAATAGTATAGACAAAAACCTGCAGTCCATTCTGGGGAATCTTTTGCAAGTGTCATCAAAAAAGCACTGTATCTCTCCCTTGTCATGACCTGCAGATAGATGAGAAACAACAAGAAAGAATGAGACATGGCAGCAAGTATTGCTTAAAGTAACAGGCTTGGTTAATTCTTGATCAGAAGTTAGAAATTTTAGAACCTTTAGAGTTTTTAGAACTCTTCCACTTTTAAAAAATATAATTCAAGTTCTTTTTGTTTTCAAATTACAGGAATGATAGGACAAAATACATATTTTTAATCTCTTTGTGTAAAAGAAGCAAACAAATCGTATAAATACAGATTTTGTAGCATAAAACTTTTCTTCAAAATATGTGCTACCTTCATTTTTAAGATGAGCCTCCATCTTAACACTGAGATTTCACTTAATAATTCACTGTCCTGGTCTCAGACTAATTCACAAAAAAGTCATGCTACTGTGGCACTCTTTGATTGTGAATGTCTGCCACTTCTTTCATTTACAACTCACTTGGCCCTTCAGACCTCAGAGTACAGACAAAAGAGTTGTGCCAATAACTGATGGAGGAAGGCAGAAGTGGAAAGGAAGGAGATGAAAGTAATATTAATCTAAAGGTCTGTTTGTCAGTTCATGTAATCAGTCAGATCTTTGATGGAATAGACAGCTCTTCACCAACACATATGTTGCCTACACTTGGGTATACAATGACACACCACCAACTCCCCCTTAATTTTCATTTGATAAACTTTTTGTACTCTTTGAGAGCTACTTTACAGGACAGGACTGAAAAAAAACCCACTTTCCTGCTTGCACAATTTGCTTCCTACTTTTACCAGTGACAATTTTGATATTTAAAAAATAATTCAGGCTGCATGTGGGGATAACAGGCATTGGAAGAGGTTTTTTTTTTTCACAAATGGTTCTGTGCAGAACAAGGCACAGTGGGCGTAGGTGCTGGCGCTGCCATTGCATCTCAGTCTTACAAGCTGCAAAAGATCTGTTATTCTTCCAGACTAAAGCTGTCAATCAGGAGGGACTGTGAGATGTGAAGCAGTGGTTAGTGATGTGGACTGAAGTTCACAAGAGACCAACTGATTTGCTCTTGTGACCTAGCACAAATTTGAAATTCCTGTCTCCCGAGGTAAAAGGTTAATGGAATAACCTATTTTTTCATCTAGCCCCCTGCTGCAGAACACCCTTTTAATTATTGCTATTATTTATTGATTTATAAAGTAACATGTAACATAAGGTACTCAGCAAGGAAATTATGAAGCATATAAAACACAGTTAAAATGATCAAAGAGATGTCTGATCTGAAGAGATCTGTGATGACAAATATGGAAAAGCACTTCTCCATCTTGGAGACAAACATCAACTTCACTGTGTCTGCTTATACAGACACAGAAAACACACACACACACAAAAATCCATCTGTAAGTTAAGAAAAATAGAGGGATTTAAAAAACCCACACTTGGTTTAGAAATGTGAAAACTGTCATATTAAGAATCCAAATACCAAGGAATAGGCATTTTAATTCTTATGTAAGTCAGATAACTGATCAGTGACCCAAAGCCCTTTAAGTGTCCATAAAAAACCACATTATTTTAATGCAATAGTTGAAGCAGGATTTGAAGCCATATTGCCCTGAAGTGATAACCAAAAAACAAAACTCAAATTTTCCTCACATCCAACTGGAGTCAGATGTGATGTTCCAATGCTGTGACCCATACCAGGGCTCCTAAAGGGTGCAAAATGTCACAAGAAGCTGTAAGAACTGGAAAATATGAAGGATGTTGATGTGTCCTCAATGTCTCACCAGAAGGAAATGGGAATAGGCGCTGCAAAGGAGAAGAGTACACTGTCATGGGGACCTGCTGTTGTGTTCCCCTGCATTGACTTGGCTGCCACGAGCTTGTTGGGTGCCCCCAAGTCCAGTGTGCAAACACTGTGTGCTGCCAGCTTCCACACACAGTGCTAAGGCTGCATTTGATGCTTTCCTAATGCAGCCTCGAGCCAGGAACTTCAAAGGAGCACATCAAAGCTGTTATTCACAGCAGAGAAGAGAGTGTGAAGCTGGGTGGCATTTTTTTTCTCCCCAGCGAATATGAAACTTTAGGGGGCTTCCCAAAGGACATATGAGTGATTAAAAAAAAGGAAAACTCTCCTTCGTATCCTAGGGAAAGAAGGGTAGAGGCCCCATAGAGGCAGATGGAGGAAGAAATGAAAATTTCTCTCTATTAATACATCTCCTGGATAGCCTGCTATGCTGCAAAGGGAGCGGCGAGGGCAGGAGAAGAAAGAACTAAGTTTCATCTTTGTTTCATTGGTCTTTTTTTTTTTTTTAATCTGAGTCACAAAAGCTTAAAATGATGAAATGAGCATGTGCAGCCTGACTGAGATAGGAGACAGGCAATTACTGAAACTCTGGGCCACAATATCAGCTGCCTGCTGACTTCTGCAATTGAATTAAAACTATCATAAGAATAATGCAAGGACTTGCCCTTGTCCTGCTTGTCTATGTGTTTATTTAATTTTCTGTCCAACTGACTCTCAAATAAATTGGAAACAGCTGCCATTTTTTTGATTCAGTAGCTCCATTACCCCCCAATGACATCATTCTGGGCACGCTCACCAACAATAGGTCATTATGCAGCAATTACTTTATTGATTTATGGAAGTTTTTAAGCTCCACCAGGAATATGCACATTCAAGGGAAAAAAGGACTTTTCCTTCTGCGATGCTGTAAGTAGTGAGCTGCTGCACTAGGCAGGGATAGTGTTATGGGCACTAAATTGGAACTGAGATTACAAAGGGAAAAGACTGAAACACTTTTGCTATTGGTTGCACTGCCAAAGATAAAAGAAGATAAGATTTCAGAGGAGGATCCTGCTGTGAACTGATGTTTAGAAACCATGATTTAATGTGGTATTGAAACTTATGACGCAAGTCAAACTGCTACGCAATAGGCTGGCAATAAAAATAGGCAATATTCGCTATAATCCACCCTAATGATGGCCTGATGCATGGGCTTTTTGGGGTACTGCAAAACTCATTTAAGAATTGTTATCACATGGAATCATTTCCTTTCTTCTGTTCTTATCATTATATTAGATCAGCCATCCTTTGTACATTATACACAATTCTAAGGGAGAAATGCAAAAATCATACAGTGCAGATCTGATTCATTATGGTCTTTCAGCCATTAATCATCAGCTTGGTTTGAAATCAAGGAATTTTGAAGAAAACTGACACTGCAAATTAAGGCAATTTGCCATTTTCTTTATTAAACTCGGAATACACCAAAAAAGTAGCACTGTGGTTAATAAAATAGTGGTACACAATACAAGAATTTTATAATCTTTTAAAACAGAATGGACCCTGATCTGTATGGAACACAGATAGAGATATCTCTTTCATGAAAATTTTAGAAGTGGGCAAATACCTGCAAAAACTGTATCTGAACATGTATTTGCATATTTGAATGAGGTTTATTCTTGCACCTCTAAACGTTTACTTTCAAAATTTTGGTCATTTGCTTTTCTTTGCACTGAAATTTGGAATCTAAAATTGGCTCATTGCAATCATCAGTAATGTAAACAGGATTTTCAAAAATCTAATGCCTGAACATCACAGTATTTAGCAAGAACTGAGTGCCTTAGTTGGATATTGCAATTTCACTCCTTTTTTTTTTTTGTTTGGTTGGTTGGTTGGGGTTTTTTTGTTTGTTTTTTGTTTGTTTGTTTTTGTCTTATTCCTGACTTTGATGCTTAAAATGTTTCAGTTATCCACGGAAGGTGAAGAACCTGAATCATCATAGTCATGCACAACAGTGGCTCTGATCTTCAAGGGCAAATAGGTGATAGCAGCAGGTTCCTGTTTCAAAGGATGACATATAAAAAACAGCAACATTTCTGTGATGATTCCAGATCCTTTTGAGAACCTATCTGTACTGGATAACTGAAATGTGCAATTTATGAACATCATGTAGGCAGATACACTTTCACATTAACTTTTCTATACCAGTTGCACATAACAGAGTCAGGGGAACTAGCCTAAGCTTGTGAATGATTCATAAAGAGAAAAAAAATGGTTGGATAGATTAATTATAATGAAAAAAATGGTGATTTTTAGAAAACACCTCAGGGAAATGTCTTCAGGTCTGCAATCAAAACCACGTGGGTATATTACTGTGCCTAGCAGACTCTCATATTATGACTTGCAGAACTGGGGCTTAGCTGTAGATTGCCATCACAAGTGCTTTGAAAAAGTATTAGAATAATATTTGTGAATTTTTCTTCATCTTATAGATGCATTTTACAATCAAGTAATTTCATTTGTTGTGATACATCCGATGTTCCTTTCCACATCAAATATATGCTAATATTTGAAAAGTTGGGTGTTTTTCAGCAAAATGATCCTGGATGAAAGAAATATCCTAATTTTTAGGAGGTCATGCTTTGAAATGCAAAAAACCCTAAACAGCTCATTAGATCTGCTGGTACCACATTAGAAGGAATGACATAAAATGCAGTAAGATATTCTGATTAAAATAATAACATATCTGTATTTGATAATATTTTTGCATTTCACATATTAAAATAAATAAGATCAAATTATCTGGACATTCCAATGGCATAAGTTTGACTCCTTTTTTCTACTTGAAACATACCACAAATTACACTTTGATTGAAAAACACGGAATTATGTGAGATGTCTTCCCCACAGTCTGATTATTCCATCACATTTCTCCGATACAGCTGCTGTATTTCTCTTGAATCATCATGAGGACTATGTCATGAAGTCAGGTACAGGACTGTTTTAGTAATGTCCCTGTAAAGTACTTGAAATACAAGTCCAGACTCTGTGATCTTCACACAGTGGTTGTAGTTATACAGTCTGCCTGTGTGCTTACACAATTTTTACCATATTTAACAAAAATGTGAGAACTCTGTGTGGCTCAGGTGTTTCATTAATGAAGTCACACTATCAAATTGCATTCCTCTGACCTTTTCGGTTTTGTTAACTTTGCCCCTCATTTGTTAACTTTGCCTCCCATTTATAAGATCAAATTATGAGAAAAGACCTCTCAAAATTGACCAATAATTAGCATTTAGTTCATTTAAATAATATTTTCAATAACACAGCAATGCAGAGGAGTTTAAAAACTCCAGAGAGAGCACCTTTCACAGAGACATCAAGGGACCCCAGTCTCGTTTATTCCTTGTGTGCATTTCCCCTGGGCAGCACGTGAGGTTTTCGTAGCATGTGGAAGCTGTGGTTAGACCACAGGGATCGAAATTTGGTCACAAAGTTGGTCAGGAGCACAGAAAGGCAGTACAGCAGGTGTTCACTCTTGTGGCAGCAAACAAAACAAGACTGAGGAAGGCACAGAGATAACATCTCTACCTCACCATTCTCTGAACACTGTTCCTCACTCCCCTGGTGTGTGGAGTCACAGCACCGTACTGAACCTCAGTGGAGCTGCCAAGGGACTGATCCAGTTGGAAGGGAAACGGGAAAAATCCACTGAGAACCCATGGAAACGGAGCGCAGGAGTAGGGCAATGCTGGGTGCTAAAATTCCCCTTTGGCTACTGGAAATCCTTCAAAGCCAGCAAACTGGCATACTACCAAACCTAATGGCTGGTGCCAGAACACACTTCAATGGTAAATCAAGTGATGGATTTTGCAGTCATACCGTAAATAATGCACCTTCTCCTCGAGTGGGGTGAAATGTAGTGCTACCAAAATTAATAGTGTTAACTCGATTTATAGCAGCTGAGAATCTGGTTCAGCATGTTAATATCTCCATCGATGTCTTCTGGTTTAAGTTATGACTCCTTAGTTTAAAAATTCCACCTGGAGTTATTAGTAATAAAAAGGAAATTCCTGCCTCTTCCAGCATCCCGCTGGTATTGAGAAGGCAGCAGAAGTTATGAAACTATACATTTTATGCCTTTACAATAAGCAGGTTTTCTCATGAAATGGACATTCTTCTTGACAGTAGAGTCACCAAGATAGAGCCCTACATTCCAATCCAAGCATTCTGCAGTTGATCTTAAGGTCCTTTACAACCCAAACCATTCTATGATTCTACGATTTCAGCCAACTCATGTAATTACACTTCAGTCAGTGGTACAATGTTAAGCCTCCATTATATCCCCACGTCAATTTTCTAGCTTGAAATCTAAGGTAAATAGTGTTCTATATCATTATTTACCTCCAAAAGGCTTTGGTAACAGTAGGTAAGAGTGGCAACAGTTAAATGAACTGCCTACTGCTACAAAAGATCAGTACTGGTCAGAAGTAGGATCAAAAGTCATTACGTTATGGATCTTTTAACACAATTTGTCTATGTAATTATATTCACCATTCATCTTGCAGCTCAAGAGCATCACAGGTTATCAAGTATGAGAGGTGTGAACCCTGCAGTGCCCAGTTGAACCCCCATGGGTGATCCAGCAGCACCTTTGCCTTTGTACTCCCCACTGCCTTTTTATGTACAGGGCCATATACATGTAAATGTTAGCCTGAGACACAATAGTGGATGGAGAATTCAGTCTGTCCTGCTCTGAATTAGGGTGCCATGTGGCACCCTTTCACACAAGAACAGTATTGGCTGGTGCCTCTGCCTCTCCCTGGCCCTCTCCTCCTGAGAACTGGTGGGACTGTCACCAGTTCTGTAACTATCCCTGTGGCCAGTGGAGCTCAGATCTCACAATAAAAACTGACAAATGCAAATTGGCAAAGAGTGTTTGCTTTTTACCCTAAGCATAGTTTTTCAGCTGAACTTTGCATTCTATGGAGATGTATTTTTGAAAACCAGTACTGAGCATAAAATTCCATTATTTAAGTGGCATGTACTAGGTAGGTATGGTCTAAGAAACCTGGCAGTAACTTACTCTGTTTGTGGTTTCTACTTTGTTAGACTCTGTGGAGCCATGAATCTATCTTGTCCTTAAAAAACTGAAAGAGGGGGCCTTTAAAATGAATATAATGCTAAATTTATGTGCCACAGGAGCAGCATATCAAGGTCTCTGTGCTGATTAGACCCAGATGTTGGTAACAATGTTAGTGTTATGGACCAACTGCAGGTGTGGGAATAAATCCCTTTCCCTGGGACCCTCAGCAATCAGACCAGTGGTTTCTTCTGGCTCTCAGCTCACAGTTTTCAATTAGCACTACAATAGCATTGTTGTTCTCCAGCATTAGATCATATGTCATGTAAATGAAGTTGAATATACACTTTAACTCGACAAGGTGATTAAGGCCAAGGATACATATGTTCACTATTATAACACGATCAGGGTTAAAAAATAATAATAAAAAATAGCCCTGACATGCCATAAAGTTTTTATTATTTTGGCTTATCAGTAGATTTTCACATTTTGCTTTCATAAAACAGAACATAGTGCAAAGCAGGGCTAGACTAGAATTTGAATAAAAGGCAGACAAAAATATTATACGTGTAAAATTATATATACGTGTGTGTCAGTACAATGCTTAATTTTGGACTTCTGTGTTTTTATATGACAATCTGACATCTGACAACTTGGATAGCTCTCTATTTCTTTTCCCAGTTTTCTATCCACTTTCTCTATCTTTTTCTCTTTCATGTCAATGAATTGTGCATGCACAACTATTTCCAGAGGAGAAGAAACTGAGATATTCCTGAAAAACCATCTACCTCAGAGCAATGAATCCAGCTCATCAGTGCCAGAGGTTGTTTTCTCTATCTCCTTTGGGTTTCATGATATTTAGAACACCACCCTGGCTCACTAAAACATATTAAGGGCTCTGTTAAGTAAAGGGGCCATACTCCTCTTCCACACATGCATAATTCCCATTAATGTCAGTGGCCATTACCTCTGCAAAGAAGAGTGCAGCTACTAATATTTTTCTTATATGTTCACTTTCATCAGGTTCTCTGTGCCAGAGCTTTGGGGCTGCATATTATTCAGTGGTAACAAAAAAAAAAAAAAAAAAGGGAAAGTCATGTAAAAGTAAAGTAAAAGAATGACACAACCACCACAGAGACAGGTTCTGATACACTGTTTATAGGAGAGCAAGACAATTTCTCTTTTCTGTCAGTACAAGGGAACTGCAGACACAAATCCTTTAGGAATACAGGAACTATAAGAAGTCCATGAGGTTATCAAGTCTTACCAGAAGTTATCAAGCATCAATCTCTTGCCACCTTACACCATCCCAAAACATTTGGGGCCTATTCTGAACTCAGAACAAACTGCAGGACAGGACCCACTCCCCCACAGTGAACTCCAACGCAGACAACTGCTTTTGCTCTCTTAGGAAGCAATGCTGAAGAGCTCATCAGTTCATCACCGATGATCATAAGAGGGACTATCAGTTTCTCTGTTGCTTGCTTACATTCTAGCAGTTGACAGTGTAGGTGGTTTTGGGTGTTCCTGGGTAATTGGACAGGATATCACTAAGAAACTACCCCTAAATGAAGTGCAACTTGGTGTGAGAGCCATAAACTGCAGGTCTTGCATGCTATATCCTGCTGCAATCCTTTGTTATTCTGCACATCATAATCTCCACTGTGTTCCGCATTGCCAGAAAATGGATATAATAGCTGAGAATTAGGAATTATCTTGATGTATTTTCACCACTTACAGGCTTTTCAACACAGAAGCCAAAGAAAACTGTATAGCAAAGGCCAAATATTCAATTAATAGAAGGGATTCTATGAACTTTTTGCAGAAACAAGTATTTTCTGTATCTTGTTTACTTCCCAGTAATTCTAAGTATCTGCTGCATCCACTTCCCTTAAGTATGTCCCTTACTTTTGCCTCAGACATTTCCTGCAAGGTCCTTGTGACAGAGACTGCTGTCATGCATCCAAGGCTGTGCCAAGGTAAAGAATGAAGTACCAAGTCTCTAGATGTTTTTGCTGTACAGCTACATACCACTATTACTATTCATAGATTCCCAACTTTGTATCCCACCCTCTGTTTCAAAAGCATTGACAAACATGTATTCTACCTATGAAGAGTAGTAATTCAAGATGGTCAGAGAAAAATTGGTCTTGTTTAGTAGGATTTGAGAGCTCAGTATTTCTTTTCTGCATAGGCTTGAAACAAAACCTGAGGAAAGACATATATTTCTCTATAAGGGGTTGCAGATCCTAGGAAATCTGGGATTCCTGATTGGAAGCAGACAGGTGAGGAACACAGCACAGAAATGGCAAAATTAGAAGAAGAAAAAAAATCCCAGAAAGACAACCAATCTAGAATCTTACCTGGGCTTCATTATAATATACAGTTCACTCCTGGGAAGCCTGTGACCTTCCATGAGTTCAGGTGCGTTAGAAAAAAAAATGTTGTCTGACCTGTTTTAACTATTTCTGTCTATAAAAATAGTAAGCAATATTCTATAGCGATGAAGTAACTTAGAAGCCTGCCTCATACAGTTTTATCCACCCTATATTAACTCAAGACATTGAAAAGTCCTAGAACAGGTTGAAGAAGAGGGGAGGGGAGGGGAGGGGNAGAAGAGAAGAGAAGAGAAGAGAAGAGAAGAGAAGAGAAGAGAAGAGAAGAGAAGAGAAGAGAAGAGAAGAGAAGAGAAGAGAAGAGAAGAGAAGAGAAGAGAAGAGAAGAGAAGAGAAGAGAAGAGAAGAGAAGAGAAGAGAAGAGAAGAGAAGAGAAGAGAAGAGAAGAGAAGAGAAGAGAAGAGAAGAGAAGAGAAGAGAAGAGAAGAGAAGAGAAGAGAAGAGAAGAGAAGAGAAGAGAAGAGAAGGAGAAAACAGAAAAAAAGAAAAAAAAAAAGAAAAACACTCTCCAGCTTTAATTGTTAATAAGTAGGGACAAACCAGTGACCACTGACATGCTCACTCACAGGTGACAGGTCTCAAATGTATACTCACACAATGTTCTGTTTGTGACTTGTACACTGGAGGTGTATGAAAAGTCATTCACTTCTGTTAAAAAGTACTGCATTGGTAACCATGTCAGCATAAATTAACTTCAGCAGAACTGTAAGCCACAGAAATTACTAATGATATTTAAGGTTTAACTTACAAAAGAGCTTCAGAAATTTGTACGTTTTAAGGCAGGAAACCATAAACTTGTTTTAGGGACAATGTTCTCCCCCTGGCTTTGTCTTCTGAATGTTCCCTCAAATGGTGTGCCCTATATGGTTAACAGTTCTCCTGAATAGCAATTAATCCATGCTGAGAAATATGTCATATGTATTGGAGTTATCAGCTAAAGTTTCAGCAGGTTATTCCCTACTTACCCAAACAGAGGCCTTTGTGTACAGCTGTAGCAGTAAGTCATACTAATGAAAGTGCTCATACTGGTATATAAAAATAGTATTAATAATATTTACTCCTATATGGAAGCTTTAAAGTCCAGAAGATGCAAAGATTGTGTCCCCTCTCGTGCAGCTGGATGTCCTCTTTGAATGGGGGAATGATGAAGGAATTTCTACACAAATTTTGTGTCTTGCAAAGAAGTCCAAAGCAGGAGGGCTCCTCCAGGAGTTCATTCTATCAACTTTAAAATAAGACTCAGGGTCAGAAAGGGTAGTACAGAAGGTAGGTACCTCAAGATGAAATCTATGTCCAGTAGCATGGCCACAGTGAAAGACAGAAGTAAAACCAACTAGATCTCTTAGTCTAAGTTCTACTTTTGTCTTCCATCATTTCACCTTCCTTTCCTTTGTTGTTCTACTCACTATCCTAGACACTGGTCCACCCTCTGAACTTATAAAAATAGTGACCACAAGAGCAAAGTTAAAGATGTAGCCGAGTAAAGTAGCAGCATAAAACTAGTAAAGGCCAAGCTTACAGGAGTCTGTTGTAGTAGGCATCGATTCATAGCTGTTAACCACTGTGAATAAAACACAGACAAGAAGTGTGCCACTTAAAACTGACTAGGTGGGCCATTTACCCATTGATTGGAGGAAATGAAATCAATGGTGTGCTCTGCTCCACAGCAATCACACCACAGACCCTGGAGTATCTTTCAACAAGGCACCAATTAAATGGTTTCTTCAGTTGTTATAGCCCCATCACGATCTGAGCAGTTTTGCTTCTGAGTAAAAGTAATGGGCTCATGTAATCACAACCCATTTTAAAAAGTGGCAATCTATAATTTAGATCATGTCAATGCAGGTATCAAGGCACAGAAGTTAATATGAACTTTGGATATGTGATAAACTTAGGCCATGATAATCCTTAGGCCATTATAATTTCAAGCTCTGCCTCCTATTAGCAAGGCAAGCACTGAGGAGCAAGGCCAACCCTTGCATCATGGGGAGGACAAAAGGCTGGAGAAACTGAGAAGAGACTATTATCCCACTGTTTGCTTTCTGTTGACAGGAGGTTGGTGAGTTCAAAGGCAAGTCTACAGAGACAAAGGTCATTTCTGTTGTTATAAGAAACTCCCAGCTCCTTCCCACTCCCCTGATAATAGCTCATAACTAAACCTGTAAGAAAGGTTCAGGCACTTAAAGACTTCTTCCAAGTGTAGGCAAAATACCTTTCAAATTAAAGACAAGTACTCAGATGCAAGCCACCAGCACAGCAAGCACTGTAAACAATACTTACGTAGAGTGGTTTTAATGAGTCATATATCAAAGAACTAGAAATACCCACCTCAAACAGACCCCTCACAGTAATCCCTAAGCTCAGTGACTGTGCTGTTTGCACTAAAGGCCATTCGTTATACATGCTTAGCAGTGAACAATAGCAATATTATGCTGAAAAGTTGAGTAAATCTATCCCACCTTTCACCAATACCTTCATGAGCCAATGAATCCATGGGGATGGATGGCATTATTCCACAAAGTATTGTGAAAACAGGTGCCATTGTCTGACCCACAATACATTACTGATAACCAAGTCGAGGCAGAGCATAAAGGAACATATCATTATTGCAGGTGAATTAAAAAGAAGTGTTCTGCAAACACATGTAGGGGAAAGAATATGCTTTTTGTGCTGCTTGCTCCTGGTTAAAGTATAACCAATTTTCACATTTAAGCAACAGCTTCCTAAATATAGCCTTGACAAACATCTGCCTTTCCTTCACTTTCCTGTCTGTTTTTGGAACAAATTCTGACCAGTGTTAAGATGAGGAATTTAAAATTAAACTTAGCGTGCTTGAAAATCTGCATCTTTTTGGAAGTTCTGTCTTACTGGGAGATCCTGCCTGAAGGCCAAAGGTGGCTGAGATTGAAAGGGGAGAGAAAGGGAGGTGAAGGAGAGAGGGTTGGTGATGAAGGGGGAGGATGAGACTGAAGACCCTGCACAGATGTCTTATTAGTGCAAGAGCATCCCTCTCTGGCCAGGAGGAGGCAATGACCCAGAATAGGTTTTGCTTCTCTTCTGGATGGAATACTCAAATCACCAATAGCAGAAACATCTTGACATATAAAAAAGATGTATTATAAAAGCATGGATGATGTCTGAATGATTCCAGACAATGAAGGATAAATCTGCCTCACACACTGCATGTGTTTATGCCTGTATTAAACGCAGAAAAAACATATTAATAGAGTATTTCACACAGATAACACTCTAGAGAGGGTGAGTGAGCATACAGTTATTTCTATTTAATCCAGATTATGGAAATTTCTTTTTTAGATGCTACATTTAACTGAAACCAATTAATTGGGCAAGAATATAGTATGGTCTAGATTTTGACAGTTGCCACAGGATGAACAGTAAAGTGGTGAAAGCAGCTGTACCAGCCGTTCCCATGTTTTAATGTAACTGCTCTGGAAATGAGCTGTATACACAACCCACACTGTCTATTTCTAGCCTAGAGGAGGCTTAGAAGTAGGAAGTGTAGATTAAAAGGGTCTCAGCACCCATTCATGCTATGCACCTTACAACCACATGAAAAAACAAAGTACCTGGCTAACAGAGTTTATAACCTCATTTAGGAATAGCTTTAACTTATAGTAGACCTCTTGGCTGCAGTATCCCCCTCTGTCATTTATATCTATTGGACATATGTGCTGAAAGTGAGCATAAAGTAACCAAATCTTACTCAAATGTCATATGCCCTGTAAGTAAAAATTAACTAGGCTCTGTGTTTATTGCAGTGGAGCTTGCTGGACCTCCTTGGGTTCAGGGTCAGTTGGTGTTTCTTTATGAACCCCTTTATGAAAGTTTTCAGTGCTTTATAGCTCAGCCATTAAATTTTGCTCCAGGCTGAAGCTTCTCACAAAAGGTTTAATTCTAGGAGCAATTTTTTTTTGGTAATATATTTTCAAAGAGATCTCTTTGGTCATTTTTAAATCATAAAAAGAGTAAAAAAAAAAAAGAAGTTAATTGATTTTAGGCCATCTTTAGGGCTCACCATAATTCAGAAACAACTTACAGATGGCCCTTTTTTGTATTTGAAGATGTCTACTGAGCTTGTAGTGAGACTTTTTATTGCATTTCTAATATGCATGTCTATAAATAAGTAGTCTTACACCTTTTTATGGTTATTACAATTTCTTTTGCACTCTCATTGGCAGAAATCCTGCTTGTCTGACTCATGGAAAGTAATCCATACAAGCATGATAAGCAGTTCTAAGCCTCCATTGTTAGTGATTAAATTCTAGAGAAATAAATCTTTGCTTCATTTACTTGTGCAATTTTAGGATGTTCTCTACCTTTCATGTTATCATAGAATTTCAGTAGTGTTGAATGTTGCATGGCACTTCTGTGTTTGTGCTGAAATCAGCTCCTGCCCTGGCCACACTGATGCTTTTATTCCAGTTCTAGGAAGATGAACATGTCAGCAGCACCACCTAAAACTTATCCTGCTCCAACTGCCCTTCTACGAATGATTTCTGCATCTAACTGGCTCCTGGAATAAGGGTTGAATGTTTAAAAACACCCCTCTCACATGTGAGCAGCACAACAAACCAAGAGGATCAGGTTGTCCCTGTCAGTGTTGGTGGGCATCACAGGAAGGGCACCGGGACTGACACTTGATCTCTGCATGCTGTGTGAGCCTCCCTACATGATTCCTTCCAGAGAGCTATAAATAAAATCAAGACTCATTTGCAAAAGCATCTATGTGAATATCCACACTGAAGAACTTGAGAGCAAAAGGTGCCTAGAGCTGTATCAAAAATCTCCCCGTGTCTGACTTTTGGCTTCGGATCTGGAAAGGTGTGAAACCCCAAGAGAACACCCTGCTGTCCCAGACCAGGCACAAACCTCCATCACCAGCTCCATCAAGGCACTAGTTTTAGTGCATAAATCTGTTTCTTTACAACTGCTTTCATTTCGTTTTATCTCGTTTGGTAGCCAATCAAAGCCCGTCTTTGGCTGGGCTTCCCCACCCAGGGCCTGTCTCCTCTCAGTACAAACTGGTGCCCCACTCAAACCCTTAAGTCTCCTCATCCCTCCTCATTCTTCCTGCCATCTCCACAGCTCCCTCTACCGGCTCCACTTTCCTTTGCCTCTGTCTCACATCTCTTCCTCCCAACTGGCTTGTGGTATGCAGAGAGTATTCTGGGTGACACAGCAGCTTCACGGGAAATGTCCTGCCAGTCCCAAGCTCTTGTACTTATTATGTCAGCGTAAGGGTGATCCTGAGCTCGCTCAGCCTAGGAGGGTACACTTAAGGTAGTTAGCATTGCTATGCATGCCATGTGATTTACACAACATGATTGACAGCAAAGTAAAGGAGCAGCAACAAAGAAAAATCCCTTTGCAATTTATGGTAAAAGAAGAAACAGATGTTTAGAAAAAGACAAAGGCAGCAAGTAAAAAAAATAGAGAAATAAATTTTCACATGCTTCATTTTTGGTAAACCTTAGGGCAAAACTCAGGTTTGAGCAGGAAAACATATTTGTTGCATAGTACACTAGGATTTATTAGCTTTGTTAGCACAGTCAACATAAATACAAACCCATACTTTATCTGCAAACTTAAACTTTTATTAGATAGTTTCATCCTAGAACTGAATGTTTCTCTAAAACCCCCCTTTCAGGCCTTGTCTCTATCTAGTAGATTCTCTCTGCATAACAGCTCTAATATATAGCTCTTCCCATCCCCTAATCACAGCACATCTTGAATACTGCAACATTCTTTGATAAAAGCAATCATCCTCGTGTCCATTAAGGATATGCGTGGCAAAAATTATTTTCTAGCTTGTTTCTTTTAACCATTTCACCCCCTTTTTAAATTTTCCTTGGATGGCATCCTTTCCCTGTTACATCAAATATAAAACTACTTATTGTTATTTTAAAGTAACCTCATAGCTCATCTCACTCACCCCTCCTATCAGCTTTTCTTCATTAATAATGAGATTTTTACTCCTCTCTAGCCTATTGTTCTCATAGATTGTCCTCACAGTCTTCAACACAAAAAGTATTCATGGTCAGAAACAGTAATAATTTCAGTGCATTTCTTCAAACTTCTCCTTGAAACATTCCTTCTCCAGAAAATCTGGAAAAACTTGTCATTAGTTAAACTCACAGCATGCTGAGACCACCATGCACCATGCTGACCTATGTTGTCCCTTGGTTTCCCTGAAATACCCTCAGTTATGTCTGCAGCCATATGTTGTCTCTTGTCTTGGGCTCAGATGCATAATCAAATTGCCACAGCTTAATGAGTATCACGTGTTAGCTGAGCCAAAGCAGTCATTTGCATAGTTTTAAGCCACAGCACACGCAAGTTAAAATGCACTAACTTAAACCTCAGTGAAATGGGTGTAAGAACATAAGTTTACATTATGACAGCTAAGAGTATGCATGCAGCGAGTCATCATGGAAACTTGCTAGACCATTGCAATCTAATTATATTTCTGGAGCTTTACACATTGAACAAAATGGATCAGAAACTGGGGCTGGAGGTGGATTGTTCCAACTGTGGAGCTGAAGGTGTTCTGTCCAGAGCAAGGCTTCTAGGATTTACAACCACAGAGCAAGTAACTGCAAGAAATGGCATTACATGAAGACAATGTTGCTTTGTGAACAGCCAGGTGCAGTGCTCCTGAAACAATCTCTGTTCTTATGACACTCACTGATGTTAGTAAGGGGCTTCTCAAAAGCTGATAACACGTTATCACATTGTTCATAGATCAATGGTTTCTCTCTCTACTCAAAGTCATCTTGAGCATATATTTGACTTCCACATTTACATCTTGCTCTCTCCTCCCCTGCAGAATTTTCCCCTCCTTCTACTTTTTCAATACCTAAACCACACCTTCAATATACTTTCTCCTCTTCTTCCTCCCCCACCTCTTTTTTTCTTTCTTGTTTTAGCAGCAGCAGTGGGAACAAGAAACTGAAGACTTGTTTTTCGTCCTCTAAAGCTCTCAAGACTTCGTACTGCCAGTGTGAGGATGTAACACTTTTTTTGCATAAATAAAACTTAAAAACCCCCCAATTTTATATCAGAGTTCCCATTGTCTGGGACTGAGTTTCAGTCCCAAAAGCACACAAGATTGTGTAGCCAAATCATATTGATACATAAATTATGTTCTTTCACTTGTGATATTGGAGAACACATAGGCAGAAGCTAAGGACATCTCAGCAAGAGCTACTGAACTATGTGAGAATATTAGAGGATAAGGGGTTTTCTCAACGAAAAAGAGATAATTGCTGTGCTTCCATTTCCCCTTCCACAAGTACGACCTTCTGGCACTTCTCTTCTATGCCTATTTGAACCTCAAAATTGGCTGAAGAAGGAATGCTGGACTGCAATTGTGTAAAGCAGTACATCTTGATACATAATCAGGTGTCCAGAGACAGATGAGAAGGTTAATGATTCATCCCTTGATGAGTAGAAGATATGAACTGGCATATTGGTTTTTAAATAAATAATTCCCTCCATCAGCAATACAGGCTTGTACAAGCTGTTATCAAATACAATTCTCAGAATCGCTAAAGTGCCTTTGGAATACAAGTCCAACGGAAAAGTGTTATTAAAACATCTACTCTTCTAAATTGTTTAGTCACAAAATGCAGCCAGAGGTTCTGAATGTCTAAGAAAAAGCATATGCACATGTTCAATTTTAGACACTGTCAGAGACAAAATAATTAATCTTCTCTGCAATCTCTTAAAGTAAGTATATAACCCTGTGACAAACTAGACTATCAAGGGAAAGGAAGCCAGGAAGAAAGAGGAGAGGAATCAGCCTGGTATGGTTAAGTGATTTATTCATGAGCAAGACCATCATCAGATTTAAAGAATGATCCAGCTTCCGCTGAGTTTCAAAGAAGGAGCTCTGAAGCTCCAAATACTGTTCTCAGACACAGAAAGTATGTGATCCTTTATGTATCTATCTCATTGCTTAGTAGTTCTTCACATAGTACATGTAGTTCAGACTAAGAATGAATGTCTATCAGTTTTGTTATTGAGGATCTTTTTCCATCTGAAGCAAACCTTACATGAAGACAAGTTAACCATGGTCTTTCCTACAAACAGATACCCAAATGCTGATAAAGTTGCTATTATGCATTTCTGTATTAAAGAGGAAAAAAAGAAAAAAACACAACAAAAACTGAATCAAATAACACACACACACACACAAAAAAAAAAACCAAACAAACTTCCAAATCCTAAAATGTGGCTTGTTTGAAAACAACTTGGGAAACAAGTGCTTGGCTCTTTCCTAGATCACGGTCACAACTGTTACTACAATTGCAAATAGAGCCAGACTAAATTCAAGGCTGATTCATAGCTGACCTTTGGTTACTATAACTTACACAAGAAAAAGAGTTATAACTTAAAAAGCACTAATAAGGAAGGCTCCATGGAATAGCAATTCACTTTACTATTCCCTCTGACCCACTTCAATATGCACTTTGGCTTTTTGGTCCTCTTAACGTTCCCCATAACAGATTGCTGCCCTTTGGGCTAACCCACAGCTGCTGGAGATGTGCTGGCTTATTGAAGGCCTCCTAGGGAAGGATATGACACAGGAGACCACCTGGCTCTGCAGTGGCAGGGGAATATCTAACAGGATAACCTCCAATAACTAAATTGGCACTATATGGCTATGTTTAAACAAGTAGATTGACACCTTACAGTCAACAGCAAAGTACCTACTGGTGTCAAAATAAGTAAATTGCATTCTCACTGGGTACCATCAAAGCACCATAAATCAAATTCTGATCTAAAGCATAGGCCAGTCCTGCCTACATGAGCCCAGTCTGGGCTATTGTGGGCAGGGAATTCTATTTTGGAGCTGAATTTGATCCAATGCTCTCCGTCACCGGCACTTAGACCTGTCCTAAAAGCCTAGACCTTTGCCAGTGTGTTCGTGTTTTCTGCCAGTCCATTAGTGTTTTCTAGTGGACTCAGAGAGCATGGATGAAACCTCATCATCTCATTTGTGTGCTGTTCAAATGGTGAGGGAGAAAAGGGGAACTCAGAAGGGTAGACTCTCAGCACAGAAAACATCAGGGACTCTCATATGACAATCATAGGACACAAGTCATTTTTACATGTTCATGTGTAACATGGCACTGGTTTTTTACCTTTGAAGTTCCCATATTACAAGTCCTGTGCCAAGAAGCAATGGTACACAAAATTAGACAATTTGAGCATTTTGAATCCTGAGAAATAAATAAACCTGTGCCCATACACCTGAGTTTCAATAAATGTTACATTTAGATATTTATTTTGTAGTAACTACCACCTATGTGGTAGGCTGAGAGATGTTGCTAGATCTCAAAGACCTCAGTCTTTAGATACATTTAAATCTAGATCCTTCCAGCTTTATCAGTATTTCCTTTGAGGAGGGAGAAAAGGTAACTTTTTCAGTGGTTGATTAATTTTCTGAGGTGAGGGAAATCTTATTATTTTCCACAGCAGTTCACCTAGGTCTGTTTGTAGTATAAGAGACAGCCCCTCTAATTACATGTTTTATATTTTTCCAAGATTTTCAGCCAATTTATTTCTGCAGAAAACTGTATCTTTAAATTGTGAAAATCACTCCATAAATTCTAAGTTAGACAGTCAAGGTCTGATACCTTATCTGTGCTCTCAATGTGTACAAGGTCACATCATCAGCATGTAGATGTACAGAATATTTCATGAACTATACAGCGTTGACAGATCATTAATAAAAACTGCAAAAGTAAAAGCCCTCTAATTAGCTCCTGAGGTAACTTCGTGTGTAACATTTTCACCCCAGATTCAACACCATTAAACAAAATGACTGGTGTTTGCTCTCTAATGTAGCCAGAGAACCATTGTACTGTAGTTAAACTCTGCCAAATTGAGGGAAACTTAAATAGCAATATGTTGTGATTTAGTGGAACAAAGGCCACAGTCAAATCAATATAGATAGTTCCCACGCAAAAAATTATACTGTATGTCTATAACAATATCAAGGTTACCTTGAAAAGAGCAATGTAGCAGGCCAAAAACGTGACTAAAATAGGGTCAGCACATTAACTTTGAAAGGAACACTCATTAATTTTTGAGCAATTGGGAGAAAACAGAAAACACAAATAGGTTATAGTTAGGGCAGTACAACAGGGTTACTAAAGCATCATTTCAAATGGTTGGTTGTCTCAAATTAGAAAGTAGATATTATAATAAAGATCCAGCAACAGGTTTGAGAAGAGCTTCCAGAAGGTGTTTAAAGAAAAATGGGGTAATGTTCCCAGTGGTTAACACACTGGCTAGAGGGTGGGCTGAGGGCAATGAGCTACTATTTTTGCGGACCCAGTTTCTCCACTGCAGTACAAATGACTGAAAGGACATTTTTTGAGCAATTTGTAAGGCAAGCTAAGGCTAAGTATTCAGCAACAGGAATACAGAAGGCAAAATAGGAGATTAAACCATCAAACTGTTCTCCTCATTTAGAAAACCAGCTTTTCATAAGTGAAAGGAGGAATGCAAGATTGATGGGTGACAAGGACTGAGTTGAAAAGGAGAAAATTCCTCTTCCCGTATTAACTGCTTGTGATTAGGAGCAGCTTGCTAATGAGAAACAAACTGGTCCAAGGTCTCCAAGGTTGCACCTTTACTGGGAAATAAAACAGGGCAAAGGCATGCTCAGAACATCAGCAGGCAGAACGTTCTTGCTGTCAGCACATTACCTACCACAGCTTCAGACCAGTGCCATGTCCCATTTGATACCTATGCACACTGCAAGGGGTGGTATTGTGGAAGGACTATTTCCTATGGGCATCATTGCCTGTTTCACTCAAGAGTGTTGGACCCTGAGCCCAACCAAGCCAAGGGGACAGAGCATTATGTTCCCTGTGTGGAGCAAGCAGAACTCCCTATTACAAACAATATGTGTGGTATGCCACCCTTTCTTCTGTTTGCAAATTGCCATTGAGCAATTTTTCATTAATGTGTTTGTTCTTTGATCCTATCTGATGAATAGGTTGTGAAACAAAGATATTTCAGTCTATGTTTTGGTGAGAATATGACTTTTTACTTTGTGTTATTTGATATCTCTGGGGGTTAGTCACCCAAAATTCATTGGCATTGCTTCTGCTTTATGGAGAGAAAGAGATTAATGAGAATTTGAGATGGCCAGACAAACTAATCCAAGTGTGAAGAGATTAGTATGCATAACTATGAATTACAGTCTGTAACCATCTTGTAACCTGAAAATCCTTAGTGTAAAAGGAACACAAGACCTTTTACATCAGGATCTTAACTTGAATGACATGTTGACAATTTAAAACAACTGGAATTTATTTTAAAGTCAATTAAAAATGTGATAACCTACTTCACTCGGATATCATAGGCACACTAAAACTGAAATTAATTTGTGTCGGTTTGTAACAACAGTACATTTTGACAGATTTCCTGTGATAACTTGAACAACATGAGGTTTTATGCTTTTAAATCTCACAATCCTTCTAAAATGTAACACGAAAGAAGCTCAGGTCCACTGTTTTCACATCCCCCTCAGAGGGGTAAGTTATCAGTCCTGAGACTCTTGCTCAAATCACACCCCAACTGCTCCTTCTCTCACCCCTCGTATTCAAGACAGGTTATTTCCACAAACAGGTGATGGTCTTGAACATGGAGGAAACAAATGGGAAGAGCTGAAGGCATGGGAACCTCAGATCTCATCCAGGGTCTCATATTGATGCCCACATACTGTAAGGCAAAAAAGATGAACAGGAAGGATGAATTTTCTTCTATCAGTTACTTTTCATGTCAGTAAGGCAAATCAGGAGTTTTTCAAAGGGCACAGAGTCATTGCTTGGTCCTAGACAAAATACAGTAATGGAGAGTATATTCCTGGGAATCATTCTGCAGTGGCCCACAGAGAGCTCAGTGCAAGGCATAATGCCTCTCTCAGCAACTGTCCTGTCATCTTCCCCCTACTCAGGCTTAATAACTTTCTTAACAAGGTTTTTGTACATGTATAGGTGAAGCTGATTTGTTGGGGGTTTTTTGCAAGTGGTAATTGCCCCAGTTTCACTGGAACAGAGCTATTATCACTACCAGCGTGGTTGTTACCATAGTTCTTAAGAAGAATGCAATGATGTCCCAAGAGAAGACTGGTCCTGAGCACTCAGGCTGTGTCTAAAAGTCAATAGAACTTCTTCCTATCCTGCCATGGACCTGAGAGGTGGTAGTACTTGTTGTGTGTTTCCCAGTGTGTAAATGGTTAAAAAAAATACAACCCATCTACATAAAAGGCTTTCAGATCTACTGCTGAGAACAACTCTATTTCATTCTTGAATGAATATGACCGGACAAGAAGAAAATAAAATTGATATTTATTGCTAAATGTTTAGCCTAAATAGGATATATGGAATTATACTATTACTAGAGAAACTACTTATGATGTCAGTTGAAACAGTTGAACATTATTCAGCTATAAAAGTTACCTTCCCACATCTGAATATGAGAAACACACAGAAATAAATACAAATTATTAGAACTTACCATGTTATATTGGAAGAAGAAACGCTAAAGCCACAGGCACTAAATAATTAAATCATTCAATTATTTCTGCATTATTATAGTCTCAACTTACTAATGATATTAAGAATTTTCTGTTATATTTAATGTCATGTGTCCTATGCTGGTTGAGTTGTCAGTGTTGTCTGTGGCAGCTGTAAGAAATGCCAGCATTATGGACAACAGCAGAAAGTGAGGAGGTAACTTCTATGTTAAATTAAGGGATGATAAAATTGAATAGTTACTACTCAGCATGCTGAAATCTTTTCTTACTAAACTTAATTTAAATACTGACTGACATTGCAATAGGAGCAAAATTTTTTGCACAAGCAGAGGTAGGCAGTTCTCATTTGTGTTCTTATACAGACTGAATTATAGAATGAATCATAGAATGAATGGAAGAGATCTCAGAGTTCATCTAGTTCTAACCTCCCTGCTGTGGGCAGGAACAAGTTACACTAGACCAGGTTGTTCAGAGCCACCTCCAAACTGGCCTTGAACACTTCCAAGGATGGGGCATCCACAACTCCTCTGGGTAACCTGTTCCAGTGCCTCACCACCCTTACAGTAAAGATTTTTTTCCCAATATCCAATCTAAACCCACTCTCTGTCGGTTTGAAGCCATTCCCCCTTGCCTTGTCACTCCAGGCTTTGTAAATAGTCTCTCTCCATCTTTAGTGGGGGCTTCCTTCAGATCCTGGAAGGCCACATTTAGGTCAGCCTTCTCTTCTCATTTTCAAGCTGAACAATCCCAGTTCTCTTGGGGCCATGAGGTCCATGCTTCCATGTCTCCATGACTATGGCTACCCTTCCAGACCCAGTACAGGTGACCTAAGCAAATGGGCAGCCATGGTTTCTCTCTCTCCAGACACTGTTAATCTGTACTAAATTTAATGGAGAAAGAAACACTTGGAAGTTTCAGTCTATCAGCCTTATTTTACTTCATGTTCTGCAAATGCATTTAGATTTTGATGGTTGACTGTTCATGGTTGACCTGTATTTACTCCAAAACCTGAAGCAAAATGTTATTTAATAGGCACTTTCAGTATTTTCCATTCAAATGAACTGGCTCTTCTATAAAAGTAAATTAAATATAAAATTAAAAATCAACCAAAAAGCTGATTAAAAAGAATGTTAAAACAAATTGCAAGTTTTTAGTGAAGAACTAGAGACATGCACTAGTAGTATAATCTTTTCTACTGAACAGCTTTTTTTTCCTTCTGGAGGTATTGAGATCCAGAGATCCTCAATCTGACTGCTTTATTGATGAGCAGAGACATTCTTTCATGTTGTGTTTTCAGTTGCCCAAAATGGACCTCTGATCGACTGCCAGAGTCCTCATTTCTGCTTAATTGCTAACAGAAGAATAATCTTTAATATGGCTGAAATTCTGATCAAAATTACAAAACAATCAAATGCCACCTGAGAGTGGTCTACTCAACAGTGTGCCTTGCACTTCCCAGCAGAAGACACACTGGACAATGAGCATGAGATCTCATATCTGGACATGGTTACAGCAAGTGGATCTGAAAGAATCTGAGCATGAAAAATTGTGTGGAGCAGATGCAGACACATTGTGACACTCAGATTTAGCCACAGAAGGCAGCACAACATATAGCAACAGGTTAGGTAGAAAAGGTCCTAAACCGATTTCAATTCAGCTGGCATTTGTTCCTTTTTTTAATAGTTTAAAGCTGAAGGCAAAGTATTGCAATTACTGAACACCAGGGGCCCAAGTAAAGAACAAGGCATTGGAGCCAACAGAAATGCACAAATAAAGAACTACAATATAATATACAGAAGAAAACATTGTGTTGCCTTCTTCTTCACATAAATCTAAGCCTTCAGAGAAATCTGATGATCTTATTTAGTCCATAGATTAAGATCTCAGCAGAAAAGTAATAAAATTACAATAAAGGTTATGTATCAATAAGGTGTCAGTTGTGCATAGGGATGAAGTATTCTAGTCATAATTAAATTTCAAATCTAATTATAATTTGAGGAGTCCTTTTAATTACATTGCAATATTTTGCTTTTGTAGGAAGATGATTGCTATAGCATCTTTTATCTGTAATTTTCTTTTAATTAAAAAATGTAAATAAATCAAAACCACCTACTTAAAATACTTACATCTTAAATGAAAAACAAACAAAAAATGCAGCAATTTCTCTATCCAGGTCTTATCTACTGAATCACACCTTGGCATATTTCTTTTTTTCCTAATGAAATGCTGACTTTTGCATTATTACTTGTTTCTTTCGCATAACCAGAAATGGCTGAATTACTTTGTCCAAAGGAGCCAAAAAAGAGCTTTCTCAGAGCAAAGAATGTCAGACAGGAAAGATAAAACCCCTTTTTTTCAAAAGATGTTGGGACTGTAGGGCATCCTTTGAAAAGCTGCTGGATGCTTCCCTACACTGCACTCCTCCAGCCAATCCCACCAGACTCAGCTGTTAAACAGCACAATTTCAGGTTACTCTGATTAGTAATACTTACAAACCTCTTTCTGCTTGTTTTTCCTCCTCGTGTTTCTTTCAAGCACTTAGTCATGGCCAGTTTATATCACCTGCCTGTGTGCTAACTTTGTGTGTTGACTTACGCACCTCCTTTTCCCCGCCCCCGACATTAGACTTCCAGATACCATAGCTTGAAAAGAAAAACCTTTCCTCTTGGCCTTCATTTTTCTCAGCAAGACAAGCAAGTGTCTTTTAGTCTTTTTAGGACAGTCTCACTTTGCCTGAGCAGCTCCTTCAATCTGAGTGTCTTTCCTGAACAGAGGACACCAGAATTT
The DNA here is from genome assembly GCA_013396695.1 of Sakesphorus luctuosus. Lineage (NCBI taxonomy): Eukaryota > Metazoa > Chordata > Aves > Passeriformes > Thamnophilidae > Sakesphorus > Sakesphorus luctuosus. The sequence goes on along the minus strand of VWZD01003800.1, from coordinate 161,940 downwards.
TACCAGAAGTGACTAACAATTGCCAGGCAGATGCTCCAGGCCCTCTGCCATAGCAAAAATCCTTCACTGTTCCTGTAACAAATACCTTTTTTATGATGTATTAAGGTCACTTTTGCCTTTGCCATAAACTCCTCATGTAGGGGGTTTGTCATCCACAGTCATTTCCAAGTGACAGCTGGGACACCCGATATGATTTTCTGGAGTTCAGCTTTATTCCATCCCCAGTATGTAAAGTCCCAAGATTGAGTTCTGGCTGTAAGATATTTCTGCTGTCCTTTTCCATCAACAAGTTTTGTTGACACATACACTTGTGGTTTTATATCAAAATTATTTGTTCAAATCAATCTAACACTTGTAGAAGAACTCCATCAATTAAACTAATTAGTCCTTTTCTTGGAAGACTAGCATTTTTTTGAAAGAAAGTTATTAGTTTAGTCTGGCATAATCCATCTTTTTTACAATCAAATTGTAGTCTGTCTCATTTTCTACTTATCCCACATCTTTACTGTATTCTACAATATTTGTTTCAAAGCCTGACTCACAACTGATGTCAGACAAGTAGGCTTATAAGTGTCCAGACACTGTTTTTCCTCTCTTAATATAAATAAATATTGCAAATATGTATGTAAATAGACCTGTGTATATCCATGTGTCTATATACATACAGAGTTATTCTATACTCACACAATACTGTCCTGACTCGGCAGCTGTTTCTGCCACAACACACGAGAAATCAGACACCATTTTTCAAAGGAGTGGAGTGGAAGTTATCTGGTACCCCAACACATGAACAGGTTAAACACTTTGAGACTTGTAATAATTCCATGTGATAATCTCCATTTTCATTTTCATACATTTGTTACTATTAGCTGACCTACCTTTGCTTTCTATATTAAATATTATTATTTTAATGGTGAAAGGTAAAATTTTGGTATTCCTTTTGGGAGGATACTCCTATAGTAACTGTGTTCTGTTTTTTCTTAGTCTCTTTGTATTTATAAGATTGGGTAAAAAAAATTCCTAGATAATTGTTATAATATTCTTTGCAAATCATACCCTGTCTTTACTGCTGGCAATCCCTGATCTGTCAATACAGTTCCTGACCTTTAAGACATAGATTTCCTTGTTGCTCACTCAACTCTTCCATTCTTCTTAGGCTTTTTGCATAGTTCTCCTGTACCGGTACTCGGGGCACCTTTGTTTTTTTCTTTTCTTTTTCTTTTTTTTTTTTAATGTTTCCTCTTTTGCTGAGATAAAAATTCTGAAGATTTTAAAATGTGGCTTAAATTCTAAATTTCTTCTTTACTTAAATCTGTTGGTTCTCACTCCAACACATTTCAAAAACTGTATTTATTAGAGTTTGTTGTTTGAAATGGACCTTTGAACCTTCACTTATATCATCATTTAATTTAAAGTCTATCAACTCATGGTCATTCTTTGAAAGGGTTATTTTCTACCACCCTGCTCCCCTTAAATCTCAATTAGTGCTCGTTTTCAGGTGTTCAGTGAAAATCATTCAAAGAAACAATCTTGCTCGCATTGTATATCATCATAACTAAACTTTTTCAGTACTCCAAGGATTTGGTCTCTCAACTAATAGTTGATCTGCTAATAAATAATTGCTAGAATTAAAACAAATATAGGCACCACCTTGGAAAGGATCTGGTACAGAAATTAAGTACTCCCTTTAAATTCAAGCAGACTATTTACATGTATTCAGTTAGTCATATGTGTGAGTTATTCCTGGATCATGACATTTTTGTAGCCGGGACCAAACCAATTATGTACAAAAATGTCTGATAATAAAGTGTAAGCATTGGATAGTACATTGAGATAGGTCCTTGGATCATTCAGAATTAATAAATCCTTATCCACAGAATTTCTCGATCAGTAACAGTAATGGAGATTACTTTTACACTTCCATGATCTGTAATCTCTGTGCGAGCAACGGAAAGTGGCTGGTGAAGAACATGCAGTTGTGTCACTTAATCTATACATTTGTCAGCAGGAGAGCAGGGAGGCAGCTCTGGATCAGTGCCTGACCCTGACAAATCCCCTGATGTATGGAGCAGGAGGGTTGCAAAGGGGCAGGCAGAGGAGACAGGTGGCATCATCCACATTAAACTCTGTCTACTCAGAGACCTGCCATTATTCTTCTGGTGGTGACCAATCCCAGAGCAGACCTGGTGGCAGGGAATCTATGAGCGGTTCTTACTTGTTTCAGCACAGAATTTGACACATTATTTTGTAAGGTGAGGCTTTGCGAATGAAGATTTGAGAAGGGCTCTACTCACGTGGGTGTGCCCTTCCAGCCTGTGCAGTGGATTTTTTAGGTGAGGCACAGTGTGCACGGAACTGGCCCCATCCTTTCATTCCTAAGGTTCATCTGCCACAGCCAAGCAAGCTTGGACAGTGACAGTGAAGTCCCTCAGGACTAGAACCTACAGCCCCCGGTATTCCCAGGAGGTGTCTCATCCAAGTACTAACCAGGGCTGACCCTGCTTAGCTTCCTAGATCTGATGGGATCAGGCATCAGGGTGGCATTTAGCTACCTACACATTGGTTTAATCTGCTGACCTTGCTGAGTCTGCACTGGTGGTGACCAGGGTACATTGGCACATCGGCTTCTCCAGGCAGGACTGTGACAGTGAGAGCTCACAGCTAGTAAGCAGCCTCCCAGGGAGCTGGGAAGCCAGCAATAAACTCACCACACATATGTTTGCAAAATGAGTATCTGTCTACAGCTTTATTTTCCAGAGAAATCAACTGCAAGCTGCAGAGGTCTTGGGTAGGTACCATCCAGGCTACTTCTCCGTAGGTTGCACCCTCAAATGCGGGATACCTCCCATGCAAAATGAGGGTGAGAACAAAAGCATCTGTACATCCTGATGCCCCACCTAATCCCTAGACTCTGACAGATATATGCTCCAAACTCCAGAGACATGCAAAACACCAGTAAGAAGCTGGCTTAGCAGCCAGTGGTCACTGCGGTACTGCAGCACTCCAGGCTTGGCTTTTGCCTTCAGACTCTGAAGTTATGAGAGTGTAACTTACATTGGATAACTGCAGTGCTCCACTTAGATAAATTAAGTTACTAGCTCAATGCCTATTAGCATTACCTAACAAAATTTTAATTAGGCTGGAATTGAAAATACTATTAGAATTCATGTTAGCACATTATGTGACTGTCACCAGACAATTTTTTTTAATCACTGTCCCAACTTTCCTGTTAATGCTTCTGAGTTGTTGGCTTTTACCTTTAACTTTAGCACAAACATTTTCCAATTTTCAAGTATACTTTATATGTCTAATGCAACATTACAATGTCATTGTGCATCAATGGCCTATGTAGCATCTGAAGGTAACTTCATTAAAGTCCTTAAATGGGACTCTTTTTTTTTGACTCTTTTTTCTTTGGTAACAATATGTGAAAACTTTGATTTCACATAAGCAGAAAAAGATTATAGATTGGCATTCATATACAGTATGTGCTTTGAAGGCATTTCTGTAGCACTCATAAATGACTAGATAACACAAGGACTTTAAAAACTCTACTTGTCTTGAATCATCTGTAAATTAACATTTTAAATTTATAAAGTCATCCACAACCAGAAAAAAACTTAATAACTGCAGTAGATGTGTAACAGAATAAAGAGAGCCAAATAACTCAAATATTTGACTTCTACATTTGGTATATATTGGCAGAATTGGCCTTGGAGGGAGAACAGACCAGGCCAAACCTGAAGATTTTGGGTCAGATTGCTGAATGTTTCAAAAAGTCCAAATATCTGACTCTGCATTGCTCCCTTTTCTAGAAGCTGATGGTGGTCAGACCTGACCAGCGGCAGCACTAAATTCTTCCTCAGCTCAGCGTCATAGGAAAAAAATGATCACAATTATTTTTGGCTGGAATGCAGCTGAAGCTGTTGCCATCACTGTCAGACATACCCCCCCGGCAAAGGTCACCAGCCACCGAGGAGCCTGCAGGGTACGTGCTCCTCGCCCACAGCCACTCTCAGCCCAGTGCCTTAATGGAAAATGCCTTAATCTTCCCTTTACTTCTGTGTACAGACAAGGGGCAAAGACAGGGCCCTTTCTTCCAGTGCAACCACTGTGGAGACGACTTCCTGCAGGGGTAAGGGATGGAGCTGGGAAGGGAAGGGATTTTGCTGCCATGGCCACATCCAGTCAGGCTGCTCGATCAGAGTCCCCGAGCAAACGCAGCCAGACAGACAGTTATTGGCACCACTGTCACACTGAGCTGAGTGAACACCACTGCCATAAATGTCATAAATGTGTTAATGGACGGTTTATTATCTGATTGATTCAGAGTGGGATTATTTAAAAACGCCCTATGTTGGTGTAACATGCCCTTAAAAAATTCCTCCTAAGATTTCCTAAGACTTCAGTAGGAGCAGAATTAGGCCAAAGCCAAACACCTCTGATAATCTGCCCTTTGAACATGCTGAGTAGGTCAGGAGTGGGAGAGGAACAGTGTTTTACACTTAACGCAACTACTTCAGCACCAGTTTAATCATGGTTTTCCAAAGGTGCCATCTTTACAGAGCTGAGCTTGCTTTCTGGTTTTTTTTTCCTGTCTTTTTTTTTTCTATGGTTTGCTGTGATTTTTTTTTTTTTTTAATGTGACTTTTTTGGACTGGAGAAACAGTTACTGTAGTGCTTTTTTGCAACTTGGCTCTGGCCAGTGTCTCTGAGTGATCACAAAGCTTATGTTATTTTGCAATAGTTCCCATCCCGATGCACAGTGCGAGCATAGCCCTCTCACAGAGGAGCTCAGGAGTTTCCTACACTAATTGTACCCCCGCCAGTTGCTGATTTCCCCGCAGCAGCACAAGCCAGACTTTCTTACAGGCTGTTAATATTTTCCACTCCAGTACACAGTGCCAAATTCTCCCACGGCTTGCTACAAGTTTCCTGACAAGATACATTTGTAGCACAAGGTACCGGAGATCCACACAGGCAGCAGAGGCTGGGGTCCCACCGCCTGGCACCAAAGGAGAGCCTGGGCATCAAGGTGGGACCTGGCCTCCTTGCCCTTCCCAGAGAATCCCTGGCCATGGCGGGTTTGTGCCATTGTGACTGAAATCAGACATGCTGCCCTCCATGAGGTGCGACAACATGATGTTTCCTGGGGAAGGCAGACACGGGTGCCACTGGCAACCGGGGAAAAGCTGGGGCACAGCTCCAGGACAGCAGTGGTGACTAAGCTGTGCCAGGCCCAGAGGAGCCCAAGGGATGCAGTGACTCAAAGACACACCTCTGGCTCCCCATCCTTCCCCCGCATTCTCCGGCACTCAGGGGGTCAGCCACAAACCACGACGCGCCCCCACAGCTCACTGGGGAGGGCACTCACTGTGGCAGGATGTCTGCACCCAGAAATCCCTCCCTGGCCTCCTCTGCCCATGTCTGGAGCTGCCATGGGGCTGGGTAGTGGTGGGACATGGGCCAGCCTGGGGAAGACAGCCAAAAGGAGAGATCAGAGCTGCCCAAGCCAAGGGAAAAAAGTTAAAAACTGACCTGGCAGGACACAGCAGAAACAGTGTCTGTGCTGGCCAGGAGATAGAGAAAGGGACAAGTCATTGCTGGTGCTTGAGAGAAAAATATGCCTGATGTTACACCAGTTTTAGGGGGTCAGAACAACGTTCTGCCAGAACTGCACAGCTGCTGACAAAGGGGGCAGGCTGTGTGAGTCCCTTGAATCCACTCATTCTTACTGAAACAAAAGAAAAAAAAAAAAAAACAACCAAAAGCTGATTTTAGAAGTTGGGTTACTATTTTCCCAAGGAAGCTAGGCAAAGTAGTGACCCATATCTGCCAGTGCAGGGAAGATGCCCAGATGCAAGGCCTGGGAGAGATGGTGGAGAGAGCCTGATGTCTCTGCCCTGCCCATGAACATCGCCTGGTGAGATGTGGCCATGACTGTGCTGCTCCACACAGCAGAGCTCAGCTGGCCACCACCAGCCTGTTAGCTCCAAGCCTTGGGGAATGACAGCAAAAGCAGGCAGGAACAGCCTCAGGAAGGGCACAAAATTTTCTGACGATATTTTTGAAATTGCAAAACTTTAAGCTCTGAGGCCTGAAGTTGGGGGATGATATGAGGACCTGTACTTTCAGTTTCTTATATGCTGGATTTTTAGCCCTAGAAATGTCAAAAAGCTACATGTCTAATCTAGAAATATGTTGAAGGATACACACACACAAAGACAAATCCACAAAAAATCCCCAGCTAAACAATGCCATAAATACTCATGATTTTTAAACTGGCCTTGAAATTTTTAGGTGGGTCAGTTTCTAGTTTGGACTTGCAGCTCTTTAATTGCTGGAGTTAGTGATACCACATACCAAAATAACACCTCAGAAAAAAGCTGTAGCATGGATAGCTCTCATTCTTCTGCTAGTCAAAAGTATGCTCATATTTAACAAAAATGGTAAACAAGAACAGCATATCCTGATGAAAGGAGTAGTTTTAAAATACTGCATGTTCATTTTGCTGACAGTCACCTGGCCCAAGGGGTGCTGATGCACACACATACACATACTATGCCCCTGAAACAAGGCATCTTGCCTGTTCCCTTACAGATCCAAGCTGAGACTGAGGGAGTTCACCAGACCAGCATCCAGTGGGGAAAAATGAACTCCTGGAACCATGGTACACTCCACATCTCTTACACTCAGTAGGTAACAAAAACTCAGTAGATCTGTTGTATATTTAAAAAAAAATTATACATTTCTTTCTGAATCATGAATGCAGCCTAATCATCACAGAGCCATTTCTCAGTCTGTCACAGTCTCCTTGGCTCAGTAGTTCCCACAATACCATGTCAGTTTATCTTTGCTGGCTGCATCGTTCCCAGTCTCCTGCCCTTTACTCTCCACTCACAGATTTCTTTCCCAGACAGTGACTATTTTCCATGAAGCAGAAGCAGCCGCAGTCTCTCACACATATTATGACTTTTCCGAGTACCATTTTCTCTGTGTTTGCTGCTGCTTTGGAAGGACACAGCTTCTCCTCACTTGCTGATTTCCCTCTGGTCTTCTAGACATCATCTCATGTAATTTTGCCATGGCTTTACTGCCAGATCACTTGCCAAACTACTTGTAGCTTCTTTTTGTGAGCTGCTCTGCAGAGATTCTGTGCTTTGGTTCTTTACATGCCTCTCAGCATCAACTTTTTTTTCCTTTGCACTCTACCAGCCAAAGATGATCCATATAAAGCAATGTAAAACACACCATTAAAAGGCCTCCTTGCCATAGTGTTCCCAGTTATTTTAGCTTTAGGCTTCTGTCCTGTGTTACTATAATATTTTTTTAAGTTCATTTTTCCAAGATTGAGTCCAAAAATATCCGATCTGACAGGCTCTAGTAGAACACTGCAGAAATACCTCTACAGAGCTCAGGAGTGTCTGCATGATTTACAGCTTTTATTCCCTGTTTATTTCAAAGTTTAGAAATGGTAGGATCTAAGCAATTGACCCCAGTTGTTTCTTCTCATTTGGTTGACAGCCTTTTTCAGCAGAGACCTCCTGTCTTCTCAAGGTAAAGAACTGGACTAGTTGAAGTATTGTCAGGTAGCGACACTTCCAGAAATCAGATTGCTCAGCACATAGAAATACTTCAGAAGTAGAACATGGCAGCAACATCTGGGTCTGGGCAATAACTAATTTAAGCTCCCGGACAGAGAACATGTACTAGCACCAAGATGGGCCAATGGCCAGAGTTGAGAAGGAGTAAGGTTACTCAGACTTGTGCAACAGAAAGTTTTGCAAGACCCTGAGCCAAACTGAGCACCAGAAGTGCTTCTGATACATGAGAGTGGTGTGGTGTATAGGTAATTAAAACTGCTGCTGGTAATGTTGCTTTTCAAAATGCTCTGCACTGAGTCAAGTGGCTGCATCATTTCTAGATCTTCTAGTCTGAAGCTGTGTGCCATGTCCCCAAACTTCCTGGCTGCTGAGCTCCTCAGACCAAGTTCAGACAATGCATAGATCCATGGAGTTAATTAAGGAAAGTAAATTGTCTCTGCTTATTAAGTAGAAAAAGAGAAACCTTTGAGTGAATAGAGGATGGCAAATGGAACTAATTGAGATGACCTAGGGATTTGATTTTATTCTCAGGAATAAAGCATGTTTTTATGAAACAAAATGAGCAAGATGGAGACACAATATCATTTCATGAACGAACTGAAATAGAAGACAGAGCTCTGGGCAAGTGGCAACACCTTAATCTTTGAGCTATTAGAGTTCTGGTTGTAGAAGGGAAGAAGCATCCACAAGACCTAGAATATATTTTAGTATCATGTAACAAAAACTATTAAGCTCTGTTAATGAGCAATCTCTGGAGTGAAAAGGGCTAAGTGTCAGGTTATGGCCAAGGATTTTATTGGACTGCAGCATCACTGAGGAACATATTTAAAATCTTGATTAATTCTTTAAACTTTAAGTGTGGACTTCATTCCTTTTGGCATATGTAGTTTGCGTCTTTCAATAGATAACATGACATATTTATGTGGAAGATTATCAATTACTGTGTGATGAGTGATTAAATTTATATGTTCAAAACCTGATTGACTTTGATTGTTTTCAATTTAAAGAAACCCATGCTTCTATGGAAAGCATAAATCATCAGCCCATGCTTAAAAGGCAATGATTGCCGAATAATAATTTATAATAGCAACATTAATATCCATTATTCTGCCTGTAAGAGCTGTTCCTGCATACACTAAAAAATGAATGTGAAAGTAGTAGGATTATATGTTCTTTCACTTCTGACTCTGTTTGTAAAGGCTCAGACACCATCACATCTAAAAGAGGGGAAAAGCTTTTATAGCCCCATCTCACTACACTTCTGATAATGTAAATATCACACACTTCGAAATTTTACCACTTGATACACTAAATTCAGCAGTGTGTTGGTTCATTTTCGGTAGTTAATTTGGAACTGGAGTGAGACTGCACAGGGAATGAATCCTACAAAGAACTTTGGATGTGTAAAATAATGCCTCAGAATTGCAGAGAATTAACTAAATCCTTTGTTTTCAACACAGCAGGTAAAACAGATGTGCATATTGTTAATTCACTGGTAATTTTTGTTCTTGCTGTTAAGATTAAAAAATGCATTGGGTTTACCAGACATTTAGCACAGAGATTTATGAATGTTGAGAGAGCCATGGGGTTTTCCCCAAGGGCAGGTAATATAAAAGACATAATGCATAAAACCAAGGCACCTACTGTGAGTTTCTGTTCAAGTGTGGCGGGTCAAACGCACTGTCATTTCAGTTGGTTTTGACTCATATTCCATTCTTCCAACTTTCAATCCTTATGGTTTTGAAGGGAAGCTTGAAAACAAGAACTACTCCTACAAGATTTTGCTACATCTCCATATGAAAAGAGCCCTAAACAATAGTGCAAATGTCCTTACGAACCTTACATGGATCTTAGCTGTTAGACTTAAGTGGTCACCACCAATGTTTTCACAGTGGAAGACTTTGGAAGTGGAGCAGACCTGACAAGCAACCATCTCTCAAAAGAAAAGCCTCTCTTTTGACCTCAGAAATCTCAGGCAGAAAGCTGCAAAACAGAGAGAGGAGGACAGAGAGGAGCAACATCTCACCTCCAGATAATAGAAGTCCTAGGTATCTGATGATCCTGTTTCTTCTCTACTACCCACTGCTTACTCTAATGCTGTCACAAGAGGGGAAAAAAAGGTGGGTGAATTATCCCAGGCTGCCAAGAATCTGTTTTTACAGGAAACTTTCCAGAGGCAACATAAATGGTGGCAGCAATGAAGCAATATGTGCCTAAGTACATTCTCTACCCCAAACAGCCTAAATGACTATAAATTGCCTCAGACAATGCCTGTGGTCATTATTTAGTCCCTCTTTGAGTAAAGCTCCCCTTGGCTTGAAGGTGGGATGTGCTCTGATGTAAATGGGAGGTATATGAGAGGAAACTATATCCCTTTGGTTTGTTATGATCATATTAGGCACTAGCTTGGCAAATATGATCCCAAACTTAAACAGCAAGCCTTAGCAGCAGAAAAGTACAGCCAAGAACCATGCTGGCTTAAGAAATGAGCATGTTCACATAAAGTAAGAACTGACCTAAACTAGATCACGATATTCTCTGAGATTTGTAAAATAAAATATAAAAAAATTGGGTTTGTATGTCTCCGCACTTCAACACTCACTGTAGAGACTGCAGTTATGGGTTCTTTGGAAATGCAAATTAGACAACAGTGCCTGATTTTGCCTGGCACAGGGAAGGGAAGCGCTAAAATATTTTGTGATGAGTCTGAGCCAGAAGTCTAGAAGACTAGATTTAAAGCTAGAGGTTTAGATCGATCTTTAAAAGAAAAGCTATTGTCACAGATTTTCTATTCCCACTGAATTCGGGACATACTGAAATCTCCTGACAAATTATATTCTCTTGAGATTTTCTACCTCCCAGTTTCCATCAAGTTCGTACAAAAGCACTACCTCATTTCATGGCTAATTTTGAAAACTTGCATAAGAAATGTGAGACCAAACCACAAAGTTTGGATAACGATCTGTACTTTTTGCAAGTTCTGGGGAGGAGTATTAGGATTACAACTGCTCCATTTTGAATAACTCCCACTAGTTCTGAACTGAAAAAAATAGAACAAGGCTTGTCTGTAAATACTGGAACAAACTCTGGTCCAAGTTATGTCCAACAAAATAGTTAGGGGGGTGTAATTGGCCTGTTTTCCTCTCCCTCCTGGGACTACTTAATAGATATACATCAATTCCATCACTGAACATTTGTAAATTAATGTCCATCCATTTTGTAATGCTTTCCTAGCATTGCCCTGTACTTTTACGTCAACACACATATTTCTATTCAAGAGATCATTACTATTATTTTAAAACAGATGGTTTGAACATAATCCACATAAATAGTAGATTGGCAGTGCCAGTCATGATGGCATGTGTAGAAAAGAGCTGGCTGATACAACAATATTTAAAGATTAGCAGTCTGGGACACTACAAATGACAGTGTCTCTTGCCACTGAACCTAATGCTTGTGCTGTGGCATTCAAAGAAAGGCACAGCAGTCATCATGCCAAGAGATCTGGTAAACTCACAGATTAAAATAAAAAAGTTTAAGTGTTACTGTAGGTATGTATTGAAAACAGCGGGGGGTGGTATAAACCCCTATGTAGAAAGGAGGTTTGAAACTCACACTCCTTCCTGTCCTTGTGTTGGCATCAACAGATGGAGGGCTCACAAAAATCTGTGCCTTGGCCACTTCTGTGAACATGCCAGGCATGGCTTTGGCTTTTTCTCTGGGACACTAGGAAATTATCATTAATATGTAATTGTTTGAAATTACCTATAATCAGCGTCCAGCAGAACCCGCAAAACACTGCATATTTTAGTAGCACTCTCGGTGTATGTGCTCTCCAGCTGACCCTACTGCAGCTGTAACTATCTCAAGTTGCAGCTGATGGGAGGAATGAGACATCACTCCAAGCCATCAGTTGTGTCCATGACACTTCATCAAAATACCCATTTAACAGCCCACATCTCTACTGTCTGGCCAGTTTATTCCCTCTGCTTGGGTTGCCATGCTGACTCATCTCCCACTCCTCAGCTTGTGCATATTCATGGAATCACAGAATTATTTTGGTTGGAAGGGTCCTCAAAGATCTTCTAGTTCCAGCTCCTCTGCCATGGGCAGGGACGCTTCCCACCAGATCAGGCTGCTCAGAGCTCCATCCAACCTGGCCTTGATCACTTCCAGGGATGGGGCAGCCACAGCTCCTCTGGGAAACCTATTCCAGTGTTTTACCACCCTCAGAGTAAGGGAATTTCTGCCTACAATCTAATCTAAAATAATCTAATCTAAAATAAAATAAAATAAGATAAACTAAGATAAATTAATCTACCCTCCTTCAGTTTAAAGCCACTCCTTTTTCTCTTGAGTCTTTCTGGCTTGCAGCCTGTGAGGTCCTCTTGACCAACCTAGATCCAAACTTTTCCTAGCTGGAAGAGCATCTAAGACCTGTTTGGATTTGTCAGTAAGTAATGGATGCACATCCAGTTTATGATTTTGACACAGAGGTCCTTATTTTGGCTCCAAGAGCAACATTCTCATCGAGGTCAAGGAGAAGAGCAGAGACCCACACAACACCCCATAAATACTAATAAACAGTAAAAGGCAAAGCTGCCACTGTGACTTCTATTGTTATTTAAAGGGAAGGGATAATGTGCCAGTTTGAGCAACAGAGTTAATAAAGGGCACGTTAATTTCGCTAGCTAGTAGAAAGACTGAAATCTTCAAGTGCATGACAAATCCTTTGAGGGTTTACACGTGACACACATTCACAAGTCATGAAGTCTGCCCACAACTCTTGTTTAACCGCATGACACTTCAGTTGAATAGCGAGCTGCATGTCCAAAGTGCCACTGCTGCCTTCCTGGCCATGTGCTGACACGCCTCCAGGGTACCGAGGAGATTTATCCAGGACCCGGGGGAAAAAAAAAGATAAATTGATTGAAGACTTAGCTTGCAGGCTCCTAAGAACATTACAGCATATGTGGAAATGTAAAACAACTTTCTGTGCAAGACGTAACACACTTAACAGAAAAACCACTTAAAACATCTTCAAACTATCAAAGTCAGAGATGATTTGATAGAACCTCACAAATCCCATAATCTACTGTAAGTAGTAGCTAAGACTTTGGCTTCACCCATGTGTCTGCAACTGGGGAAGAATCAGGAGGATAATTTATTCTAGTCTGGGGTAATGAAGTGTTAACAAAAACCATATGAAGTTATTACTACAACCACAGGCCGCAGAATGTGAAGGAAGGGGGATCTCAGGAGACCTACCTATTTTCAGTCATCTCCTGCTTCATAGTTCATCAAAAGATGTTCACCAAAACAGGAGGCAAGCAACAGAAATTAAGTGATTCATTAGGGCTAATGAACAATGCTGATCATATCGTCTCTAAAATACAGTCAGCTGACATTGATATATATGTACTTTAACTCATTCTTCCCAACTTTATTAGGTACATATGTCTACAGCAGACACAAATGAAACATTCTACAACTAGGCTCCAAGCCAAAAACTAATTTATTCTTTAATGTGGTAGTGATTACTTGGTGGTTCCTTGAGCAGAGATGACAGGTCTGAGCTAATGGAGTTGTACTGTAAGTTAATATAAATCATGACAGAGCAATTAATTACAGAAACCACTGCAAATCCCTTTGTTAGTTTTCCCCATCACCAGAAGGATTTAATAATGTTCATTTTGCTAAGTTCCAGTGACATTTACAAGTCTTAAACCATTTTTAATCAAATCAATATCTCTGGCTGCTAAATTTAGTTGTGCTTTGCTAGCAAGTCCTGGAATGCATCGATACTAATGTTTCCTACCTTCTGTTCAAGTAAATTTTGCAGAAGCCCTGCGCTTCCTTTTCATTTGTTTACATTGAGTAATTGGGATTATTTTTTTAATGGGCAACATGAGAAATAAGTGCATTGAAAGGAATTAGGGGACAGTGAGCTAGATAGATATACAACTATCAGTGTTTATAATGCATATCACATAGTTGAAAAATTTAAGGAAATTTCCCTTAATTAGCTGCAAGCACTCCAAACCAAAGAACTATGTCTTGTTTGGGAACCAGGACACTCCAACAGAGCTTTGCGTAAACTCATGTGGCAAACATAAAACACAGGGCACAGCGACCTCTTTTTGTCCCTGTGTGTTCTTGGATCTGTTACCTAAGAATCCAAAATACTTGAATGACACCTAATTTCCATCTATCTCAATGTGAACTGAGCACATACCTAAATACCACTGAGGACTGTGGGTGGTGATCTCACACATTGTTTTGCCTGGGAGAGTCTGTGTCTCTCTGTATCTCACATTTATAGCTATAATCTGGGGATAATCATACTCCCTCTGTTTGTCATATCCACTTAGAATCCCAGTCCTTTGAGGCACATGTTATCTTTAATTGTATGTGCATACTGTGCCTAACAAAAAGGGAGTTGAGGCCAATTGCAGTACAAGAAAATTAGCAGAAATAGCAATAACAGTCCTGTATAATTATTTCTAGGGAATTTTTGCACATAAGCTACTGTACAAGTTTGAATATTTGCAAAGCAGTTTGGAAAGTGTCATTACAAACATTAAGAACAGTTAGATCCAGTCTGTGTTTTCCTAAAATGGTGTTAGTTTTGAAAATGACTTTTATGAGAGCAGGGTTAAACCCATTGTCTTTTAGTACGGCTTTTTTCATTTACATGGTTTTTTTTTTTAATATTATTGCCACCAACACTCCAAAAATACAGCTTATTTCTGAATTTTTCAGCAAAGTAATTCAGCAAAGATATTCAGTTTCACTCTACAAAATCAAAGAACAGAAATTCACCAGCTCCAGACTGTTATTTTGCCCTGTCCTTAACAGCATCAACAACAACAAAATCTGGAGAGGTTTGACATTCTGTTGCATTTAGATCAGTACCTTTCTCTTCATAGTTAATGAATACATTCACAACAATGGCGCTCAGATCTCTGACATCCTCAAGGGACTGCACATAGGTCATGGACTCCGGACGGCCGCACATCAGCACAGAATAATAATAATAATATAAAAAAAATAAGAAGTAAAACTTCAAAGTCACTGCTGGCTGCAAGGTTTCTTCTTTAGAAACCTTATAGTATGTTCTACCTTATTTATTTCATTTCAAGTACTTATTTAATTCCTTTCTGTGAGATTCAGCAATAATGTAGTAATACAGTTCCTTGGTCTATGACCTGTGTGCTATTCCCCATAGACAGGAATTAATTGTTGTAGCTTTTTTATTTATTCTTTTTTTCCCTGCAGGTATAAAAATGAAACAAGAAGATATAAAGACAGAATGGGAGAGAAAAAAAAGAAAAATCCAGACTTTAAAAATAAAATTACTCCCACTGAGGTTCAAAGGATGAGCTGAGACAGAGTTCTTCATCTGCACCTTCCATTAATGTTTGGTCTTTGTGTAAATAATATGGATTGCTAACTAGAGTTTCAGCTCTTTTGTTCTTCCTATGGACAATTGCTTTCCATTTTACCTCAGATGACATGGAGTCATTGTGACAAAGGCCCCCAAGACCTTGCTGTGATTCTGTAATGACTTAAATTCCCCACTTTCCCAGAGTGCACTAAGACATCAGGCTTTTATGTCTTGAGCTGCTGCATTAAGTCCTAATGGAAAATTTCTCTCCCAACTTAAGAACTACCTTATCCCCCATGAATAAACAATGACAGCATATGGATCAAGAATGACCTCTGATACATCTGTCTTTAATGCAGGAATCACTGTAAAAATTGATTTCCTTTCACCCTCAAGCAACAAGGTCTTCCCTGTGCAGAGTTAAACACACACAAAGCATAAGATATATTCAAATGCAGTACTGTGAGTAGAGGCATTTCATTCCGTATGCAGCTATGCTGGAGGCTCAGACCAATCTGAGATTCAATTTGCATTATAATTCTAAAAATAATAATTCTCTAATGAGAATATTTCAGTGTATGTAACTGTGCAGGCATAAAATTCACTCCGGAAAAAAAAAATAACCAAACACAATTGATTTTCTGTGGGCATTTTAAAGGAAACTAAACAAAATAAAAAGCACCCACAACAACAACATCAAAAAAAAAGATCCACACCACCAAAGCATAAAGGAAATCAAAAGCTGACCTTTTCTGAAATTTACTTAGTTGACTGTGTGTTTTCTGAAGTAAACACTAAAAGACATCTGAGCAGGAAATGTATTCCCTTTTGTATAAGGACAATACACATGGTATGAGCATGACTTTGCTATTACAGGTATGGCAAAAACATGTACAACATATTGTTGGCTAAACACAATCCAACTTCAGCTAATTATGGTCCGTGTTTCCCTGTCCATTTCCATCAGGAACAGCCCTTCTCCAAATCTGCACTAAAGCCAGTGTGGATCCTGGACTGGATCCAATAACAATACATGTCTCATGGTTTCGCAAAGGTGCTGGAATTTCTCTGCAGTGTAAGGAGCATCTATTGTCCAAGTCAGCACTGCATTAAGAAAAGGAGTAGTTATTAACAGAATCAATATTTGGTTATATGGTATTGCAAAAAAAAAAAAAAATTTCCAATACTAGAAGTTGTTATTGTTGTTGCTGCTGTTGTTTGTCTTCAATCAGGAAAAATGTAATTTTTAGAGAAAAAAAATCACCTCTAATCTAAATACAAGAAACTGTTAATATTCCTCCTCTCTTTTCTGAATGGAAAATGGATCAAGAGGCAGAACTTACTATATCTTCTTAATGTAACCAATGAACAAAAATGAGCTGAAATATCATGTCCCTCTAAGCAGCTACTTTTTCCTGTTAATGGTCTATGGAGTTCCCTCTTTCCTCAACCACAACCTATCATGACATTGTAAGAAATGACAAAATACTTATTACTGAACTATGAAAATACTAACTAGGACTAATACGGTTTTTTCTTCATTCTTTTCTAGGATCTGGCCTTCAAAATATTGTGGAGTAAATTGTCAGCCTACACTACAAATAATTTATGTCACATCCTCTTTGTCTAACCATGGCTTCACTTTTAATTCAAAGTTTATATGTACCTGCAAAGAAAGAATGATGTCTAAGACAGAAGGAGAAAATTAATGTGTGCTGTTTTAAAAAGACAGAAACATATCCATATTTAAATTATGGCCATTCCCCTTATCAGTAAAGCCAGGTCAGAAATTAATTTTTACTTTAAGTGTTTAACTTCATAGAATTAAGGGATACATATGTTTGTATAGGAGGCAGAGATACTCTTTTTTTATCTCTGTAGGAAGTTTCTTACTCATTTGAAAGGTATTAATTTGATTTCACGATGCTCTGAGGACAGAATGTGATCTTTCGGGGTGCTTTGGGGTTCTTGCTGCCTCCTGTGAGAATTCTCAAAATCTTGTTCTGGGAAGATGCATGGCCAAAGCCTTTCCCCCCTCTTCTCACCCTATGCAAAAGCTGCAACAGAGCAGATGGCTTCACAAAGACTGTTGTTTTTCTTTCCAAATGAGAGGAATAATCTGTATGGCTCTTCTTCCAATAGAAAAATCTTCATTTTAAGTGTAACATCAAACACAACTGGACTCCCTGGTCCTTGCACTCGCTGATCTCCACAATTTTCCACACTCCTCTGCTTCCTTAGGCTCCTGTCCTAGTCAATAGGAACTCAATGCTCCCTACTAGAGTCATAACTCATTCTCCGCTCCCTCCAATTGTACCACTCGCAGACAAATGGGAAAGAGGAATTTGTGCTTACTCAAAAACTCTGAACAAGTCAGTTTTTCCTGACTGTCTAAGGACACAGAGCAGAGCACAGCCTTAGGTGCAATTGGGAACTCTGGATCGTTTCAAAGAGCTGCAACAAATGTGGAAGTCTTCAGCGGTGTTGAAAACAGAGAGATAAAAGCATTAACAAATAGATCAGATAATGTCCCAAATAAACCCAGACTATATTCCTGGAGGATTCCTGTAGCCACTCATCTGGAGTGAAAACAGCAGCCAACAGAGCATATAGCTGTAAGGAAAAAAAAGTATTGCCTGATTCTTCCTCCCTTTCTTAATTCTTACATTGTACTTACTGCTTCTGTTGTCAGACTGGTAGCTGACTTGGGCAGCAACATACTCAAAAGTATTTTGAAGTTATTGATCTTTGTTGTAAGCTTCATTATTATTATTTGCTATTTTGATTAATTGCTTGTTATATATATATGTGTATGGCCAAACTTTGGAAAGAAGATTTGGGAAGGGCTCTCCCCACATGGGTGTGCCCTTCCAGCCTGTGCAGTGGATTTTTTAGGTGAGGCATATTGTGCGCAGAACTGGTCCCACTGTTTAAGTCCTAAGGTCCATTTGCCACAGCCGAGCGAGCTCTTGGACAGTGACAGGGAAGTCCTTGGGACTGTCACAGCACCCGGTACTAACCGGAGCTGACCCTGCTCAGCATTCGAGACCTGACGGGATCGGATGGCAGGGAGGCATTGAACTATAAGGGGACGGTCCCCACTGGTTCAATAAATTTAATTTGCTTGTATAATGTCAAAAAAACCCCTCAGTCTCCCCACTGTCTGTATTTTAAATAACAGCATTTGGACTTAACTTCTGTATCAACAATTTCCAGATATCAAGTCTCACAACTCCTCTAAGGGTAGCTGAGGGTTAGATTTGTCAGCTCAACAGCCTTGTATTCTAGATGATGCTTGGACACCATAGGGATGGGAGTATCATGACTATTGAAATACTTTTGAGTTTTCTGTTCCAGTGTCTGTCACTTACCATTCATTTGTGCAACAGAGGGCGCAGTGGGCTGCCAGAGTAACTGAGAGCCCACACCCTAGAAAAGACCTCCAGTATATTTCTATCAGCAAACTCCTCTTGAAGTGGCAGCTTACATTCAGAGAGGAAGAAACCAAAGTATTTTGTGCAACCAGATCAATCAGACTCATCACTTCCAGGCTGCGCTTCTGTCTTAGCATTGTAAATTGCCATTTCTAAATGACAAGTGCTTTAACACCTGATGGATAAGTTTTCCTCCAAATAATAATATTGCACACTCGAATAAATTGCTTGTCATAAGGTTTATATATAGGCCTTTTTTAATTCAAATAGTGCTGGCCATTTGAGGGAGTTGAAGAATTCACATATCCTAGAAGACTGTTTGATTAGAAGTGGTTGTTAAATTTGAAGATCAGAGTGATTCCTTCTGCTCCTTGCTCATTCTCCTGCATTCTCGCTTTACAGGAAGCTCATTAATAGATCAGTTTGCCCAGTTTGTCATCTGTTTCATTATGCAAAATATATACGTTTCATTTACCTTTCCTGTGAAAAAATCAGTTATCTTCAGCTAGATAAAATGACTTCTTTGGGTTTCTTTTCAACTCCTGAACAGCTCAAAAATCTCTAAAATCTCAACTGGTGGTAGAATCTCAGGGAACCCTGATGTGTGCCAATTGCAATGTAATGATCTTTATGTTCACATTTAAATGGGAAGTGCTTAGAAAGCTGACCACTAGGCAAACCTTACATTGACCTGAAAGGAAAATAAAATAGTTTAAAAGCTCTCTGAACATTATAAAAAAATATATTTTACAGAGAAATTAAAGAAGGAATTCCTAAAATGGTGCTTTAGTTCCAAACTCTTTGGTTTTACAATACCTACAGGAATCGTCCAAGCTCTCTTGGCCATGGCAGATGAACTTCAGGACTTAAACGGTGGGACCAGTTCTGCGCACGCTGTGCCTCACCTAAAAAATCCACTGTGAAGGCTGGAAGGGCACACCCACATGGGGACAGCCGTTCCCAAATCTTCGTTCACGAAGCCGAGCCACACACACACACACCTACAGGAATGAAGTGGAAGAAGAGTTTTTGTTACTTGTCTTATTTCTTTACTTTTCTTAGTAAAGTTCCAAGCTTGTCTTCATTTAATAGATCAGAATTTCCTAGGCCTATTATCTGCTTCGACATTTTTATAAAATAAGGAAGATCACATTTGACCAGTCTCTAATAAACATACCTGCACCCAACAGAGATAGATAGTACCTTCTATATATTACTGTTTCTTGGAGATGCACTCCAGACTTATAAAGACACATGAAATCCTATACATTTTAAATGAAGAAAAATTCATCCCCTAACTGATCACAATTTAAGTTCAATAAAGCATCTAAACATGCAGTTAATTTTATGCAAGCATCTTTGTCCCCATGACTTCATAGGAACTAAAAGAGCCCACCAGTGTGATGAAGTTCAGTTCTTGTATGGAAGCCCAAAGGTCTGGTGGCTTGGTTGATTTTAACACCTCATAAAATCATAAGACTTTTTAAAGTCTCCATCATGTTAATGAGAGTGCTTGAAACAAACTCATGCAAATACCCTCATGATTTCAACCTGAATTTCTTGTCTGCTTGCAAGACTAAGGTTTTGTTGAATATGACAATAACTGAAAGGCAGGAGTTGACTGAAGTGGTGAAGGACTTCTAGAAACAAGCCCATAGATCTACATGTTCACTTAATACATCTGTAAGACAATGGGGCTTTACCACAATCAGAGAAGTGTGTGAGTTGTTGTATGAAGATTCTACTACTGCAAATTTACACATTCATGAGTGTGGTGGAAAAAGGGACTGCAGGAGAATCCCTGATGGCAGTCACGTGCTATATCTCTTCCAGGGAAATTCATAGGATAATGCAGGATATGCACTGCCCAGACACATAATGATAAAACAATATCTCGTGTAAGAAATCTATTACATATACTGCTGAAAAAAATATTCCAACTATATAGAACAAGAAAATATTAAACTGAATTCTACTCTTATCACCAAACCATTAGATTTCTTTTGCTTGTTTCTGGTTTCATTCTCAGTCCTGAAAAATGAGTGTTTTAAAGAATAATGTATTGCATAAAAAGAGATTCACCCAGGATGCTTCACCTGCACCTCAGATCTGCACTGTCCAGGATACTCCCTCGGAAAGCAAAGCAATTAAAGCCCTGCCCAGAAGAATATACCCATTTCTGAACAGAATAACTAGTCATTAATATGCATCATCAGGATTCTTCATCCTGCTGGTATCTCAGGAGTTGTTCTTTCAATATCACCTTAACTGCCTCAACATTTGGCCACAAGACTCCGTAGCTCCATAAAAGAGCAACCCATATGTGACTTTTTGTATTTCTATAGCTTTTCATACAGTCACAATATTGGAGTACCTCCTGGTTAGATGGAGAGAAGGCAAACAAATCATTGTTTTGCTTTTCTTTCTCTCTTCTACCCACAGAAAAGCTACAAAAGGAAATTTTGTCTGACAGCTTCCTTTCTTTGTTGGACTGAAGTTTTGAGTTGAAACTCATGATTGTCATTGGAGTTGAAAAAGTAAAAAAAAAATATGTACTAAAGAAACCAAAAAAATAACTCCATTTAATTCTATATGAAAATGTGCATTGTTTCCCTAAGGTTTGTGTGATCCATGAAACTAGTGCAAAGTTCATGTTAGGATTAGATTTCTATATGGTTTGGAACAAAGTCAAACATTTCAAGATGCAATCTCTTTACATTTTAATGGAGAAAAGATATCATCATGACCTCTGGGACTGTGCAGATCATAGATACTTGTTCAGTAAACTTTAAATATAACCTATGAGAACAAATATGTCCTTGACTCCGAAGCTTGAGGTGATGAACTATTACCTCCTTATATAAATTGTTGCAATGGCCGACCTTCTACCGTGAAAATCTCCCCTCTATTTGGTTTAAATTTTCTACCTACTGGATCTTGCAGTGCCCTTTGTTCAGTTATTTTGTTTCATTTTGTTAGATTACCACCTGTTTCCTAAAAGTATTTTCTTCATGCAGATACTTAGGGCCGACAACCATCCCCGGCCTTATCTCAAATAACCTGATAGCTTATGATTCTAAAGTTCCTAAGAGACACCCTTTCCAGACAACTTTTACATATATTTCTCAGTTTTAATCTTCCAGCTCATGGTTTTCTTTGAATAATCTCAGTAATTTTGAAGACAATGGCAATTTGACATTCCTTCTCATACAGAGCATTTCTGGCACATGCAACAGAAGGTAACTTTCCACTCAAGTTTCATATTAGCCAATTTTCAATTATTAATTCTAAAGACTTCTTAAAGTTTTTCCATGCTGCATATCAATCCTTAAGCTGTGAACATGGTTCACATTAGTTTTGGATAGAAGAACACATTTAACAGCATTAAAAGGTGTGTTTGTTTAAACATGCTCTCTATGTCAAGCAATCCGGGTCTCAGTGTAACAGGTGACTGCTCCCCTTACAGCCTTTCACTTCACAGAGTGAGGGCAGACAGGTCATTTCTGTGTTTTCCAGACAAAAAATACCAGCTAACCAAACAGGACCTCATAAATGCCTTCTTTAGGTGACAATGCCCCTTTTTAATTCCTTTTGAGACAATTTTTAAGATTATAATTAATTTAACATGGAAGCAATTAATTTGACTACATATTAATTATTTCAGTTTGTTGCTGTATTTTTTCTACAAAACTATATCAAATACTTATAATAATTCTTTAATCAACATACCTACATTGTCTTAATACATAACAAAATTAAGAGAACATCAGATATGCTTCAGAAAGACTTTTTTTTTTTTTTACCTACAGTTATTCTGACAGTGATAAGGCACCCATCATTCCTCTCTTTAATGGCAATGTCCACTTCAGCTTTTCCTCATTTTTTTCCAGGATTCCTTTCTTAAGTAGCCTGCTCAGCATATTTTTTTTAATTAATATTGGAATGGAATTGGCTTTTTTTTCCGGTACTCTGGCATTTTGCCCATCTTAAAGATTAATTCAGTGCCCACAGTCTTACTTCGAGACACCCCTTCACCAATCCTTTTAATAATTGGCTTTAACTATGGCTGTTTAATCTTCTAAATATTAGCTGAAAGTATTTTAGTATCACACTAAAATATAATCCTGCTTCTTTCCAATTATAAAATATATAATGATTACATGTATACTACTAGAAAATTTTGCCATCTTTATCCGACACAGAGCATATCTACTAAGATTTTATTTGTTCTTCATGTGCTTTAGGACAGCTTTTGTGATTTTTGTACCTTTTTGAGCATAGAGGGATTTTTATTGATGCATTTGGTTTTTTCTACCAGTTGATTGTATTTCCTGAATGCTGGGTCATGTTGGTTTGTGCCCCCTATGATGAGCTTCTCCTTTTTCTCAGTCCCTACATACTGCTGGTTTTAGTGGGATTTTTTTGATTTTCAGAAGGGTTTTATGACTGCCTTCTCCCATTTTAGCAGGATTTTTTTTTTTCAGCCATAGAAACCTTTCTTGATTGCAGAGCTGGGGTTTTTTTGGCATCTAATAAAGCATTCTTAAACAATTCCTAATTATCATGCACATTCTTGTGTTTAAATTTTTCCTCCCACTCAATTTTGTTCATGATTGTTTTCCGCTTTGGGAAATTGGCCTTTTTAGAGCACCAAGAATATAATGCTGTTTGCACAAAACAAATAAAATTAGATCATGATTGCTTGCACCTAGGCAACTATCTAATTCAGTGATCAATTTGTCTTTATCTGTCAGAATGTGTAATCAGGAATGTCCCTACTTGGTAGCAGTGCCAACACCACTAGTTTTAGAAAATTACCTTTTGGGAGTAGCAGCATGAAGATTCCAACACACACACTACAAACTAGTACAGCTGTTTTTTGTAGGACAGAGAAGTGTTTAAAAAGTTGCCTCAAATACTTATTTTACTTCATCTCATGAGCTGTAGCACAGTTCCCTTTTTCTACATGATCATCAGCAAGACTCTCATTGTCTTGTTTACCATCTTATGCCCAAAGTTGGATACCACCAACAGAAAATAATGCAGTAACACCCAAACTGAAACTGGAACTAGAAAATATGCCCTCTCTGGGTTTGATTCAGGACATGAGCTAAACCTCTGGGGGACAGGTCCCAACACAGGGAGCCCCTCTACATACAGGGTTCAGTATTTCAGCTTTTCTTCATCATTTATTTTGCCTCCAAATAGGGGAAGCACCAGGGAGGGTTTTCTTTGTCATCATGAAACACAGACTACCTGAATATTGGTGATGTATGTTTTTTGACCAGTGTCTTCTCTCAGGGCTTTTCAGGATTTCCCTTAGAAAGACAAGTTTCTGCATTGCCAGATTGTCATTGTGTGGTTAATATTTGGTATATTTTCATAGAATCGAGACAAGGCAGAATACAAAATTCTCATTATCCACAGAAAGATCTAAATATGTATAAATTCCCAGCTTTCAGCCTTTTGGGTTTTTTTCAGAAAAACTTAAAAAATGCATTAGAAAGAGAATCTTCTGCAGCATCATCTATTTTAAAAAATACTTTTTTTTTTTTTAAATTTTGTGGGCAAAATCGAAGAGAACCAGACTAAGAAATTTGCCTCTTCATTTAGTTTTAACTCTTGTTTTTTCCTAAGCTTATGTTGCCAAGGCACTAATAATTAAACCACAGAGATTGCATAAAAATGGAACTCCCAACACATGAAAAAGGCCGAAAAGCCAAAACGTGGGTTTTTTTAATTTTTTTTTTTTCCTGAAGACAGCTTCACTTTGGAAATTCCAAAATGTTCCCAAGGCAGGAACGATCTGAACATAAGTATGCTACTCAGATTTTTTGGCTCCTGCCTGTCCAGCTGGAATGCTGTTCAGCTCTCTACATTTGGGGAAATGCAGAACATAGGTAATAACACTCCTGAGGAAACAGATAGTCCAGAAGAGGGATAACAGGCAGCTCTCTCACCTAGATGTCAGGCAGCAGCTGACAGGAGACTAAGAGGGAGCTGCAAGCAAGGCAGCCCACCTAGAAAGCTGTAGGGTCCATCACAGAATTTATCTGACAATATGGAGAAAACCTACTGAATGGGATGCAAGGCTGGTGGAAAACTTGCTCTCAAAAATTGTGGAATAAAGAATTGACTAATAAGTGCACAGATGCAACAACTTGAGTGTTGAGGCAGCCCTTGCGTTGAAGCACTGGCATGCAGAGAAGCTCCTCTCCCAGTGACCTCCCAAAAACCTGCAGCATTTTACATTTGCCTGAGAGGTATTTATTATTTATACATAGGTGTGCACAGATCTGGAGAGTACTATGGTCTGTCTAACATCTGTCACCCTCCCAAATGAATTTTTATCGTAGAAATCATTCAGAGTTCATCACTGGTGGGGAGTTTGTTCATTGAAACTCATTATTGTTCTAATGAATTACACGCGAGAGCTGTAAGTGATTACATTATAATAGTCAGACTCAGCCATTCAATGAAAATTTAATTACAGAGTACAGGGACATGACAAAAAAAAAATTCATGCCTGTGTTCTGGAATGCAGCCTTCCCAGCCACAGCTGGCTATTGAAAGTTTTCATGCAATTCTGTTTTCTCTTGATCACACCCATTTTTAAAGAAAGGAAACAGAGGCTGAAGGACGGAGCAGTTGCAGCAGCTCCCCTGCCTGCCCCCTCCACTGGCAATTCTGGAGAACTTTTCTTCACTTCTTGGGTGATCCACATATCCAGAATCCCAGCATAACCAACTCATGGTAAGTAGAAAGGATGGGATCCTGCAAAGCCCAATAAAGTAATTGACAAAAGCAGAGTTATGCCAACTTACTGCAACTGAGGTTCCGCTCTCCATGGTCACAGAAAAAGATTCCAAGTCACCATACTGGACATATTTTAAATTGCTGGTACAGACACTTTGAAGACCATGTTACTTCAAATACTACAGTTTTAAATGGGCCTATTTTTACAAATGGATGCCAGGGATATATTGCAAAAGTCAAGACCAGCATCATCCAAGTTAGCGCAGAGCTGCTTTGAAACAGGCTGGGGGTTTCTAAGGTGGTTGGGCTTCAGCTGCAGCTCTGCTGCAGTCATTGACAGATGCAAAAGTTAGCATAATATATTTGCCTTCAGAAAAAGGTGTTTAGGTCTGGGATAATCCTAAATAAAGAGTTGGGGCCTAGTGATAGGTGATCCCAGATGAATTTATCACAATAACAATACCTTAGGAAGCAAGGAAGAAGACAAGTCATCAGGATTGTTATTTGGAGCCTCCCTCAGACAGAAGATCATGAGATATTGGCAGGGAGGGACTAACCCTTCTAGGATTTCTTTCAGTGGTAGCTGCTAGGATTTCTCACTTCCCTGCTGCCCAGATCCTGCCATGTCAGACCAGCAAGCTTTCTCATCCACTGTCTGGGGCCCAGGGAGCCCCCAGAGACCTTCTCAGCTCTAACCATGTTGCTGAAAAGGAGGAGGTCACATGCTGGCTGGGGTAGAGTGAAAGTGAAGGGAAGTAGAAAGGTACACAGGAGTCCATGAATGAGCCCAGAGTCAGAGCAGAGCATGAAACCAGCACCAAGACTACTGTGACCCTACCAGCATCTGACAGCTTTGCCATTACACTTAGAGAGCACTGCAAAACTGCTGTGGCACCACTTTAGCGCCCATCACACATCATGAGAAGCTTTCAAGGAGCATGGGAAGAAATGAAAGAGCAGTGCTGGATGCACCACATGCACATGTTAGCACAGCCCTGGAGAGAGGCTCCTCAGCAGGGACAGGATTTGGTGGGCATGTTGCACTCTGACAGAAATGACATTGATATTGTAGTCCAGGAGAAAATGAGTTGGGACCCGAAAGCCAGGACCCTGCAGCGGGGTTTATCACATGCCACAAGACATGTTCAACACTACATGCTTTCTAGTTTGCTTCTGACCCCAGTGGGTGTGATCCCTCCCTTATTCATCAAGTACAACTCTCCTGGTGTCCTGACCTCCTGCTTTACGATTAAATGACAATTAAAACACAATTTCTGGCTGCTGTTTCTCTCTTCTAGCCCCAGAGGCTGGCAGACACCATACTCAGCTCTGTGGCTGGGGCAGAGTTGCTAGTTGGCTCCATGACTGCTGTCCGCAACACCTGCCGCAATCAGTTGTATTTTGGATATCAGTTGGCTATGTTCGGTACATATATGTCAGGCAGCTCTCATAAAAGGCATTTAAATAAGGAGCAAATCTGTGGTATATCAAGGAATTTGAAATTATAAAACTCTAGGTAAGTGGAGAAGTGTAATTACGCTTACATGACTTAAATCAGGTGCTATCACACAGTATAAGAAGTATAGAGAAGTTCTTTTAAACTACAGAGGAAACTTTTTGCATCAGCACAATTTAAAAGGTGTCTCAACCCTGCACACACTGTGCTGGTGTTTATCTTACTTGAGAGGAAACAAAATTATATGGACTGCTAGAATATTATTTTTCATTATCATAAGGGGATCTTAAGTCTGGACAATTTTCATATAAATCAGATTTTTTTTAAATAGGTTGTGATCTAAAAGAGAGTGAGACACTTCATTTTACACACTAGAGCAATTAAGTATTTTTTTAACAAAATTGATTGTACCAAGAGCACAATTTTCCCCCCAAGGGAAAAAAAAACCCTACAAATTTTTAACCAGTTAAAATTAAGGAACTAATAAAAACTATCAGCAATTAACA
Source organism: Sakesphorus luctuosus (assembly GCA_013396695.1). Taxonomy (NCBI): domain Eukaryota; kingdom Metazoa; phylum Chordata; class Aves; order Passeriformes; family Thamnophilidae; genus Sakesphorus; species Sakesphorus luctuosus. The sequence continues at coordinate 134,797 of VWZD01003800.1, read as the reverse complement.
TGAGAAAATATTTTGCCCTTTTAATATGCTTTGCTCTGATTCTATTTGAAAAAGCAGCACAGAAGAAGTAAGCTCTTTGCTATATCTGGCAAGGAAAGAGATATCAAAGAAATAAAGGAAGGAAGAAAGGAAGGAACGAAAAGAGGGAGTTTTTTAAATGTAGATTTTATACAGTAGTGATAATTTAGCTTGGTTTTAAGTACACAGGGCAATAAATAGCCTCATAAATGTGCTGGGTAAACTCTGAGGATACAGCAAGGAGCCATTTATTGCCTTGTAACCTCAACGGCAAACTAAAATTATCTCCTAAATAACAGATTTTCTAGTCGCACTGAATTATTGTGTAACAGAGGGACAATAACTCCGCTGTATCTCTCCCCTGGTTACCAGTAAAATGAACAGCATGAATTAGTTCCAGGTAATGCAAGGTGTTGCTATTTTTAGCTAATTCAACCTTGAAAACTTTTCCAACCTAACGAAAGTGAAAACCAGGCTGGATTTGGGGTTCTTTCTTTTTCCAGGAAAAACAAAGCCATTGCTACCTTCTGATGAGGCTCCATTTGAAAATGCCTCCATGTATCCCCTGACAAAGCTGGCACTTCAACTTTGAGGCATCATGACACCACAGGGTAACAAGTGATGCTGGCTGGGGACACCCATCACTGCTGGTGCAACCAATGCTCAGTCTGACAAAAACCAGTTTGAAAACCTCATGAGTTTTTTATCAATTCATGATCTGACCTGTCTTTGGGCCTGATCTCTGGGGAGCACTTGAGAGCTGTGCTGGGAGATGAGCTGCCCCTCAGAGGTGCACGAGGTGCCCCTCACAGGTCAAACACCTCCACAGCTTTCCTGGCCATTTGCACTCAGTTGTCATGAATAAAGTGATTAAAGGAAGACTACTAAGAGATAAAGTGGGAGTTAAGTGTCTTGTATTTTAGGGAGAGGGCTGAAAAAATCCAGAAATAATGGATAAGACAGGAATTTTCAGCTTAGATACATGGGCATATTAAGTTCAGATGGTCTAAATGTTTCTAAGTAAGGTATTTTCTTTTTCCAACAATTACCCAGTGATAAAGAAGTTTCAGAGTCATAGAGCTGAGTTGGAAAGGACCTTAAATATCATGTAGATGCAACTCCCCTGCCATGGGGAGGGTCACTTCCACTAGACCAGATTGCTCAGACTTCCACCCAACCTGTCCTTGAACACTTCCAGGAATGAGACATCTAAAACTTCTGTGTGCAAGTGCCTCACCATCTTCATGCACATCTGCTAATGAAAACTGCTGTCACGCACATTTCTGAACTTCAAGTAAAACACAGATTTATTGGAAGCAGATTTATTTTTATCTAAGCTATCTGCAACTCCCTAATTTCGGCATTATAACTAGGAGTTAACTGGTCTTACAAAACTCTGTATATGGAAAATACCAACAAACAGTGTGAAAGGGTAGAACAAAACATTCTTTGTCAAATGCAAGTTCAAGTCTGCACTCAGAAATACACAAAGATCTATAATAATAATATTTATCTGTCACTTATCTAGTATCTTAGACATTTTACAATGAAACAAACAAATTAATTCCCAAGTTACAAGAATAAGACAGCCCAAGTTAGTATAAAGCCATAAATAAAATAAAGATACAATGCCAAGAGCTTTCTGGAATGGAAGATTTTTTTTATTTCAAAATAACTAATGCTGTATTAGTTTGCAGGTCAAAAAGTCACATAGGCAAAAATACTGGCAACATGTTAAGTGCTCTTGAATATGCCAACTGTCCCATTTGTTTCTTAAAGTGATGAATATTCATACAAGACAATTTTTGCACTTTGAGGTCGCTTTGGCAGCACAGGGAATTGCAGGCCTATCTGAAAAAAAGGTAAATCAATAAGCAGGTACATTCTTGATGCTGGGAATGAGCACATGGATTGGAGGGAATGCAAATCTAATTGGGTTTCCCAAGCTGCCAACACTGCTATGTGAACAATCACTGAGTACACTGTTTTTTTCGCATGGCCTGCATGGATTCTGGAGAGAAAGCAAGGCAAGATAGGCAGCATAGGTCTGGTAGGATAAGGGAAAGATGCCTAGCCTGAGGCATTGGCAAAAAGAAAACCATCTGTGAGCTGAATGTTCTGCTTCTGTTCAGAGGCTCAGACTCTTCCCTATATTTTAAATATATGGCAATTATGCTAAGAAAATACACTGACTCCATGTCACTTGTTGGTAATTTTTTGCCAAACAGAAACTAACTTCCAAAGCTCCAAATTATCTTTACTAATTAGTGTAGGAAACAAGAGTATAATGTACTCAGAAATTACCAAAAATGTCTAGAAACAAGTTCTTTAAAAGCCTGGAAGTCAAAAACTACTGTTTATAAAATTCAACTCCAGCTTTGCAGGAAACTCATGGAACTCTCTTGGCATATCACAGTTCCTTATATAGCTGAGTTTCAGAGATGCCCTTCAGGTATTTTATGAAAAAGTAAGTGGTCTGTGAGTAAGCAGTGACATATAGTCATCTTACTGGCAGTGAAATTTGCCAGGTAAAGCCACTGGATAGACATAAGATCCTCCAAAAGATGAAACACCTAATCAAAGTTAACGTTTAGGCATGACATAAGCAATGTTAATAATTATATTGGGTGTGCTCTGCCAAAAAGCAGCTCAGCTGTGGAGAAAGGCACCGAATTCAAGAGAGAAAAAGAGATGGAAAGAATACCATCCTGCAGCTACCCCATCAGCATCTGCCAGAGGGACCCGAGCAATAGCCAGTTTTGGACAGTGGCCAGGACCATCTGTGTGATATCTTACACTATATGAAAATTAGAGCCAAACTGAGGCACTTCAGCTTCAGGAGCTCTTTACTTCACCTCTGATTTTGTAGACCATCTACCTTCCAAACTTCCCTTGAAAGTCCAAACACAACAAAGTAACACCAAGAAATAGAAAGTTTTCTTACCAAGAGGAGAACTTTGAAATCAGTAAACTGGAATTTGATGGTATGTTTCAAATTCTGAGGCAACAGAGATAAAAATGTTTAAATCGGAAACACAGCTGTTTCTGACTCTTATAAGACTCTGAAATTATGGATATCCTCTTACTTAACAAGCACATCCATAAATGGGTACTATCAATATGGTCAAATCGGATAACAGAAAAAACTAACAACATATTAGGGAAAAGTGCATTTTTTCCATAATTCTGTTGACCTCAATGTTTAGTTTTGACTCCTTAAGTTAAATATAGGAAGTTATTTTATTCCAATCTATGAAAAATGCAAAAGGACCAAGAAATTTTGTAGGATACAAAAAAGTCCTTTTGAAAGGAGGATTAATAAATAAGAAAAAATAATGCACTTCTTGTTAGAAGGAGAATGAAAAAATGAATGGAATCAAGTTCAGTGTGCATTAGCAGTGCATTTCTTTTTGAAATACTTGATGAGGCACATATGTTTCATTACCATAAGTATTAAATTTTTTTCTGGTATTCAACATACCTCTTAGCTTTAGGAATTTGACATAAACATAAACTTTCTGAAGATGTACTGAAAATTTCAGAAATATTCCAAAAAATTCAAGATTTCAACTTCATATTTTAAACTATTAAACTAATTTAAGTTTGCCCAGACAATCCTTGCTGAAACGTGTAGAAATTTGTATGCCTCATTTGGAGGTTCTTATAGGACTTAATCCAACAAGGCACTCAGAAAACACTACACTAAGGGACAAACCATGTAAGGGCTCATCAAGTCATTTTTTCATTGTTTGAAAGTGATGGCTTATTTTTCCACAATGTACAGACCTAATAGAGCAACACTATCAGCAAATACAGGCTCTGAAGCTCAGTGAGGAGGCTCTACTGTCCTTTTCTTCAAGTTCAGTCCTCCATTTCTCCAGTATCCACCTAAGCTTGATGAGGACATTGCTTTTTCCTAAGAGATTTTAAAATTCTTCCCTTTCTCCATTGTGCCCCTTCTGACAGGATTGGCTTCTTCCTGCCCCAGAAGGTTTGTCCCTAGAGGAACAAACTGCGTTGAGCACCTTTGAAGTGATTGGTGCAAATCAAACCATAAAATCATCGAATGGCCTGGGTTGCACAGGACCTTAAAAATCATCTCATTCCAAACCCTGCACCATAGGCAGGGACACCTTTCACCAGACCAGGCTGCTCAGAGCCCCATCCAACCTGGCCTTGGACACTTCCAGGCATGGGCCATCCACAGCCTCTCAGGGCAACCTCTTCCAGTGCCTCACCACCCTCACAAGAAAGCATTACTTCCTAATAGCCAATCTAAACCCATACTCTGTCAGTTTGAAACCATTCTCCCTTGTCCTGTCACTCCAGGTTCTTGTAAATAGTCTCTCTCCATATTTCTTACAGCTCTCTTCAGATACTGGAAGGCCACAATTAGGTCCCCCCAAAGCTTTCTCTTCTCTAGGCTGAACAATCCCAATTCTCTCAGCCTTTTCTCACAGGAGAGGTGCTCCATCCCTCAGATTGTTTCTTCACTGATATTTACAAAATGAGAAGGGCATGACAGCTCATAATGTGAAATTGGAGTAGTTCATATTATGAATCTCTAGTTGAATCTTTTGTGTAGTAAATGATTTCCCCTTAAAATAAAGACAACCGAATGAAGTTTGGCTTTGACAGAAAGATGCCATTAACGCTTCCAGTGTAGCTCTTACCATTTCCATCTAGAGAATGTTAATTAATGTTTCCTGAATGCAAGTTTCCATGCGATCTAAAGCCTTTGACTTCCTCCAAAACCAAGAATTTAAAGTACATTTCTTCCTCATTGGCTGGAGGTGCACATAGATTATTGCCTCTAGGGTCCATCAGGTTTTCAATTTATATTGAGCAAATCTGCATTCTAAGTTCAGTAAGTGACTTGGATAATCCTGCTTGTGAAAAACTGCTTCTCAGGGGAAACCAAGTAGGGTAATCTGTACAACATCCTCCAGGTAGAAAATCAGTATTACATCTAAAAATTGCAGAGAGATACACAAATGTACACATGAATTTTTATGTGTTTATGTATTTAACACTATATGATGAGTTTGTTTATTTATTGTTATATATATTTCAATGGTTCTCACAAGCACTCCAAAAATTATGGAAAACCCACTGAAGTCTGTGGAGCAATTCCTCTGTGTGCCAAATACAGACTTCAGATAAGGTACTATAATATGGAATTGTTCCACAGATTTGTAATTGCATCCACTTGCAAATGATACGTGGAATTCTGAATGACAGACTTATAAGAATTTGTAATTGCATAAAGTGACAGAAGTCCAAGGATTGTGAATATTGTCACAGATCCTCTAGTAAGAAGATCATACACAGATAATCTTACAGAATAAGAACATATGGTAAGAAGTTCACTCATAAGTAGCTTTACACTTCTGTCCCAATGCAGCTGAGCATATACAGACTAATAAATTACATATTTATAAAGAAAAGCATTGTGATCGCTGCCCCTTTCTAGTTACCAGTTGAAATGCAAAAGCTCAACAAGTCAATACATTAAATTCTTCTGCCAACCAATGTAAAACTGATTATGCCATGTCAAATCCAAAATTCAAATTAGACACTCTTATTGCTATCCTTTGCCTGTGACATTTTATCTTTATTTTATTTAATGTCCTCTTGCAACCTTATCTCAAGATTTCCAAGTGCCATTTCCTGTCCATCTTACAATCTTTTCCCTCTAGAACAAGATTTATAAATCCTTCTTTCTTTCTGTGAAGAAGAGCACTTTACCTGACTCTCTCTGATCTTTCAATCTTCCCAATTTACTTGGATGGACAATTTCTTTCTGTACTCTTCTGTCTTTTTAGGAAACTATGAGAAAGTACTGGAAACAACAAACCCTTAAGGGTTGAAAGCACTTAAAAAGTTAATGTGTGGTTTTCTTGCTCGAGGCTAGGTAGGACAGCTGAGATCTGTCATCACAACACCACCAAAACTGTGCAGTGCTGATGCCCTGGTAACCAAGGTTCCAGGAAAATATTCTCAAAATATTGGATCAAAAAATCCCAGTTAAAAAAAAAAATCAAAAAACAAAACCCAAACCAAAACAAAACAAAAAACCCAAACAAACAAAACAAACCCAACAAAAAAAACCAACAAAAAACAAAAAACCCAACCAAAACCAACTATACTCCGAAAACCATATTGATTCAGAGAGAAAGGAAAACTCAGTGTGAATCAAAAGACATCTAACCATCATGTTCTGTGATATCATTAAAGGCACAGAAAATGCAGACTGTCAGGAAACCAAAGCAAATTAAAGACTTGAAACATTTCAACATATAATCAGTAAATTAAAACTTTATAGGCCACTTCTTAAATACTTTTAATGGATTGTTAGAAATAACATAAGAAAATCACAATATTTTACTTTCTCTGCATTGAAAAAGGATCACCTCCAACACGATTTTCAACATGAGGAATTAAATACACTGAACTGGTCCAGTTCTGGTTACTGGATTATTATGACAGGTAAATAATGCAGTAATTAAGAGCCAAACTTTGCCTCTAAATAATGAAATGCAGCTCCCCATGTGAAACACATGGGAAGCTTTGTGAATATTAGATGATGAAAGCTGAGAAAAGTAAAACATATGTTGAAGGAACACAGATGATACTTTTCCTAAGGAGTTTATTGTGGGCCAGACAAATGCTAAGCAAAACCCATGGTAGTCCTATTTCTCTCAGGGAGCACTACATGATCCCTGGATATGATAAATATATTCAGTCCAAAATCTTGTGGAAAGGAAAGTAGTAAGACATTTTGTAAACTCTGCATTTACATTAGTTGGGTTATATATGGACACTATGGAATAAAGACCTTTGGCTGTCTTAAGGAACAAAGCTTGTCAGTGCTGTCTTTCCTAAATCTCTTTTCTATTATATTGTCATGTCCCTCCTTTTTGGATGGTCTATAGATATTTGCAGGCTGTCAGCACTACTATAGAGGTTTGATCAACATGACACTATGCACACCCCATGGCCGTCACCTTCCTCCCAGCAGCTGATTATCCAGAAACGAGACCACAGCACCATTTTTTCTCCAGAAAAGAAAAAAAAAGACAAAGAAAAGATGCCTTGAGACTATTATTCTTGAACTACCTTTCCAGAAGAAAAAACAATTTTTCCTCAATGAGTCTGCAATCCTTCCAGATTTTTAGACATTAAAATTACAGCATGACTATTTCACCAGCATCAATTTTAAAAGGCAAAATAATGGCCCCCAAAAATTCTGAAAAGTGTATCACTCTCATTGTATTTCTTAAGGCATTAGCAATATATATAATATCTAAATATTCATTGTGAAATTCTACATTTAAAATACTTGTTTCATTTCTCTTCAACATGTACTTTCTTGTTTCCTATTAAGTGGATGAATAATGTGGTTCAAGATTTTTCAAGTATCTTTGCTCTATGTGACTGTTGAAACTAAAGAAATAAAAATAAATCTGGACTCCAATTTCCCTAGCTGCTCAAGCTTTTCCTATCTTAATATTTTTAGCTTTTATCAGACCCAATTTAAGGCTCCTGAAAAGACAACTGACTTCCACAAAATGGATGTTAGCCCTATTTCAAGAGTTTCTAAACAAGAAACAAATTTGGTAACACAGAATCCACAGCATGACTTTTTTAGTGAGTCACTTAAGCCCTTGGCAAATGAGGGTTGGCGAAGGTGGCCACCAGCCTGTTGTACAGACTCCTAGGCGTTCAGGATCCTGCACCACAGTGTAGGCACTGCACTCCTTGTTGCCATCACATTTTGTTGATGATAGCCCAGAAAGGATCCCATTAAGCCAATAATATCACTTCTTTCAGACATCCTCATTTGCCTTTAGAAAGAAATTAAGAGTTCATCCAGCATTGTTAATTTTCTCCCTTGTGCTGCTGAAAATAAATGTGGCTTAGCATAGGCTCCCCCTTCTGAGTCTGCAGAAACTCTTGCTAAGAGAAGTCTCGAACTTTATCTCAATTCATCTCACCCAACTCTGAAGTTAATGACAGCTGGCAGTGTGAACATCTGACAGATCTCATCCCTTATCATCTCAGCTTTTGGACCTCAGGTGAAGGCTGTTAAATAACAAGTGTCTCCTTCTAATGAGCCTCATTATCAATGGATCATGGATGCAGGAGGAATATTACAAAATGAATGCAGTGCCAGTAGATGGACTTACAGAACTATATGCAGAGCTAAAAATCTCTCAAGAATTTAAAAGACTTGCCTGCTTGTCTCTGAAGCCAACTCACTCTGTGATGTTCTGACAGTAAATAGCACCACAGAAGCAGAAGCAAAGAGTTGCTCTTCCCTGCCTTCTCTGATGGGCACAACTATGATGGTGCACGTGTGAGGCAGGGAAGTGGGGTTGACACCATGTATTCAGACCTGAACAGGGAGGTTTCTGCTTTGGGATATGAAGGGCTTAGTTTAATTCCAACTCCTTTTTGATCCAAACTCTTCTTCACTCTGAACTCAAGTAAAAGCTGTCAATAAGTCAACTTCTGTAGTCGGTGGGGTAAGGTCTCAGGGTGTCGCTGAACAGGAAAGGGAGAAGAGAGAAGGACACCAACAGACTATTGCCTGGAGCATTTATCCTAGATGCAAAATATCTACTAATGCTTCAAGAAACTGAGAGACATTTTGTGCTTCCTAAAGCTATGCCTCCACAACAGAGGGAAAAACACCCTGACAAACTCCAACACATCTGACCTGGGGCAGAACCCCTTGGGGCCATAATGACTTCATCCAGGCTCCCTCACTGGGGATCACCATTCCTCCTTTCCTACCGTACTGCTGATACACTGACCATGGTGACCAGGAGACATGGATTTTGGAACTTGCTGCCAGGATGAGGGCTGTCCTTGCTGCTCTGGGAGGTGGGAGCAGCCATGACTGAGGAGCTCAGGTAACCTACAGGTAATCACACCTGGAGGTGGCCCCTGTTGCTGCTGCAGTTGGATTATATTGATCCAATACCTCATATGTGCCAGGCGTTGCACAGGGAGTCCAGCAACAAAAATTCTGCGGGATGCTGGAGGAGAACAGAGAGAGAGTTAAACACAGATCCTCTTTCAAACATAACCTGACAGGCTCACCTATAACAAAGGAAGAAGAACACAGAAACAGCAGTGGAGGCATACTGATGATACTAGAAACCACATAGAAACCTCCTAATAGAAAAGGAGGTATAAGGATGCAATTAAAAAGAAGAATCTTTCATGATGTATTTTCTGATATCTTCAAAATACAAGTTGATCTGTATGGGTGGTAATTAGAGTTCTGATGCTGGGAGGATGAGAGATCTGAAAACACGCATGGGACAGACTCCCGAGACTCAAACACTCATCCTAATTAAAATCTATTATTACAAATCAGTATTGCCTTTTTCCTTTCTTCAAAGTTACATTAATGCGATAAAACAAGCAGCAGAAGTCTGAATGTTAATCAAAGAGATAACAGTTTCACAGGACAGATCTTTAAAATTCTCCCTCTTGTACTTTCACAGAGAAGACTGGAGCTGAAAAAAAGGCTGAAGAAATGTTTTCCTATTATTGCTTAACAAGAAATAGGCAGCTAATCAAAAGGAAATGCAGCAAAAACAAAAATACACAAAAGCCCACATCTGCTATCTCAATAAGGTATCAGAAAAATCCTCTTCATTTCTGTGTAATGAGACAACATAGTTTAAAACACAACAGGGTAAATTTTCAAAGCAGCAAAGTTATCTAACTACACAGATCCTATTGACTCTACACTGGCCACAAAGCTAAATACCCATGTGAATCTTTGACAACACATCCCTAAAGAACACTAAAGGTTCCAGCTGCTTTTGGTGTTAAGATGTAGACTGTCTTGTGGAAACCCATGCAGCAATAAAAATTAATTTTCATAAAATAATAAAAGTTAAAGTAACTTCATTCTTCCTTTCACAGAGGAGTGTTCCTTTCTGTGCACCTGGAGAGACTTTGTCTGGAAAGAAGAGGAAATTTTATCTTTAGTTACAGGCTAAGAGCAAAAACTGGCTTTGTCACTCTAATCAACTTTCCATACAAGATTTGTAACTAGGTTTTGCTCTTAATAATGTTGCAACTGTGATTAAATCCTGTATACAAGACAGTTGATGTGAACTGATCTAAGCCTGTTATCAAGTACCATGATCCTCCTAGATCATGTTACTGTTCTCACTTCCACTCATTTGTTCATGTGTGGTAGGTGTAGGTTGTGACAATACTGCAACATAAGGGACCTCTTCGAGAGAAGGCAGAGGTGGCCCATAGGTGAGCTGCTATAAAGCATGGAAATCAAAGAAAAGCAATGACATAGTAATGATTTCCATGGGAAAAAAATATTTCAGGAGAGGAAATAAAGGAAAAAACCATGAAAGAGATGATCTTCTGGGTTTTTCCACTACTATAGGGGAATATATCTGGTAGCCTTTTGAGATCCTATCATCAGTTCTGCATAATTCTGCTTTTAGATCATTGCAGGGAACTGTGTAAATATTTTCTTCAGCATGCCTTTTTTAGTGAGCTTTATAGTTTGGAATTTTACTCTGAATCTTGATTTTTTAAAGAAATCATGAGAAAACTAGTTTTCCATTTCTGAAAGTTAACTCATCTCATTTGGAATTGTGCAACCAAAACCATGCCAATCTCTATAGTTTGTAAATACTTTTAGCCATTTGGGTTGAGATTCACAATTGTATTGGTATGTGGTTTCATGTTTTGTTGTGAAAATATTATGTGGTTCTGTGTAAATAATGTGTCAGGGTTGGGACAAGCAAGTGGAGTTCTCAAATCCAAAACAATTAATTTAGAGCAAAACTGTTTATCTACTTATGTATATTTTCGGAAAACTTTTAATTATTACAGTATAACAATAATTTTACTTGTTTTCCTTTTAGACCAGAAAAACTTAAAGTGCTGGAGAGAAAGTTTTTGAAATATTCTTTTGGTAGAAGAGAATACTGATTGATCACCTTTTTGGAAGAGTCACTTTCCAGTTATCTCCAGCCCATTTTTTTCACCCATGTTCCAGGTACACTCAAGCCCACTCTCAAAGAGAAGTCAACTCTAATCCTCGGATTCTAAATAGCAAGCACTAAGTATTACGTTTTCACAGATTAAAAATACGCAAATAAAGGGAAGGTGTCAAAATGACAGCAAACAGAACATTTAAATGTCGGCCTGCTACAAAATTGAAATGGTAAACAAATATTAAAAGTGGCGCAGAAGCTGCAGCCTTCTTTCCTTCACATAAGGGCTGCTAAATTACTACGCTGCCCAATCTCGAAAACTGTTAAATAGAACTTCAAACTAAAAATAAGTGCTGCCAGAAACACTGAATTTTGGAAATGAAAATGAGTCCAATGTGTAAAGACATTTTCAAACCCTCCCACAGCTCCAATCCGCTCTGCAGGCCGAGTCCCCAGTTCCCCTCTCTGGATGCATCTGCACCCCGTGGTCCCTCTGCCTCTTCCTGCCCTTCGGAAGAACATTCCCCCCTCCACCTGACTGACCACTGCCCTCTTCTCATCCTTTGCAAACCTGGCACAGGAGGCCTTGCAGAGGGCAGGAGGCAGATAGTGAAACCCGTGGTCAAGCGAGGGGCAGAAGGCAGGGGAGAAGGTTTCCACCCACATACACTTACTTGTTTCCACTCACAGACACACTGGTTCCTTCCCCTTCCACATTTGTCACCCTTCTGGGGGCAGGTGGGAGCCTGGACTTGCATGTTGTTTTCTCTGCTGCATGCCAAGGTATGAGGTTTTTCAAACTGAAATGGTGTAATTTGTCAGATATTAATTGTTCTCTAAACAAATGGGAATCTTTTCCGTGAGTAAAATTGTGATACGAACACTATGGGTTTGCAACACAATCAAAACCTTGTCATATAAACCCACTGCAAAGTATGTGTTGCCTGGTTTTTGAAAGGGAAAATATGCTTGGAGCCAAGTCCTTCCCCTGCAGGTAAACCCTGTAATGCTCACAGCCTTCACTGCCTGTGCCCACAGATCACACACTGCTTGTCACCAACACCGCAACAATGAACATGAAAACTTCACATGAAATAGAGCCACTGACCATGGCAAATATTTGATCTCTAGGAATTATTTTAATGGTCACAATTTCATCAGTGGATGAACTGACAGACAGCAGACCTGAGGCTAAGGCAATACAAGCTTAAAACATCCAGAGAGTGTTCAAGCCCAGATTGCCTGAACTCTGCCACGGCCTTGTGAGGGTATTGAGAAAGAACATCTATTTCTGCATGTGCAGACAAGGACAGGCAGATATTTGGGGCATGTCTATTAGTAAATTCTTGCCCCTCTGAATGCCTTGTCTTTTTTAAGCAGTAGGAGAAACCAACTGATGCATTTGCTACTGGTGTGTGGTTCATGAAAGCCACTGGAATTACAGAAGGTGCAGCCCAGTAGTGACTCTAGTTTCAGAGTTCTCTATGCTGCTTCTAGGCTCTTCCTGGAGAGGTCTCCCCACCTCCCTGCAGCTGCTGGTCCCTCAGCAGAACTGAATAGGAATCAGTATCTTTCTGACCTCTTCAGCACAGAGTTTTGGGTATCCTCATCTTGCCTTAACCATGAGTGCCAATGTACATGTGCACACAACACCTCTTCCCTCGAAAGCACATCTGCCAGGATCATCTCCTCTGCCCACAATTCAAATCATGCTACTTCCATCCTTAAACATCCAAAACAAAAAATCAGTTAAACACACGATTTATGTAAAATGCGTGCTTAAGCCCAGCACTTCTGAAATTCATTTTCATTGAAGTCCACTGAAGTTCAGCTTGTTCTGGATGGCTTTGTAGAGACAAGGCCTGAAGCTCTTCACAAGCTTCTATTTTACAGCATTGACTCCAAGTATCATTTGGGTTTAGGACGAAATCCTCATTGCATTAAATACATTTTTTAAATTGGCAATAATTTCAACAGAACTTTTTTTTTTAATTAACATGTTTCAGGGAAATCTTTTTTCTCCCCCTTCCTAGGTAAAGATTAGGAAGCAAACTGAACCTTCTGAACAGACGAGTACAATTTTCTTACCACTTATAGTTCATGGTGACTACATCAGAATGTGACAGAAGTAAGCTATATGATATTAATGTTAAAAATAAAAACTAAACCTTTGTACAGAGTAAGCTGGCAGAGTTTGTTTGACACTACCACTGTTTGGAAGGATAGGAATAACATAGGCCTGTATCTATTGTACTGGTCAGTAACTCTCTGGTAGCATTGGGGTGCAGAGTTCATTTACTCTTTCACAAACAAAACCCCACCTATGACCTACAGATCCAGTATTTCAGGACTTGGTTCATAATCAGAGTAGATTCTCATTGCTAACTCTTCTCAAAATGTTTCCATCTGTGACTCTTTAGTGGAGAATGCCAGTTACTAACACTGCACTCTGGCAACTACAGCTCTAATTTCTACAATTCCAGCTTTTCAATGTTTTAAAGATTAAAGTATTAAGAGAGAAGAGTTTATAATTAATAAGTGGCAGGGGCAAAAAAAGAGAAGCAAAGCACATCCCTAAAAAGAAAACATTTATAAAATGGTGTATACACCATCACTTGGGCATGCGAGTCCCAAAAGAAACACAAAGAGACAGAGCTTGTTTTCCTTTTCTTCTGCAAAACTACAATGAAGTGATAATGACCTCAGGAGTGTGTGTGTGTGTGTTTATTCCATCTTTGGCCCATTTGATGTGGTTTTGGCCTAAGGAAAAGTTAGAGGCTAAATGTATTTTAAGTGGGCTTAACCCAAGATAAACACATGTCCCTGAGGTCATTATTTCCATTAGATGACAGCTTGCATAAAATATCAAAAGCATTGTAAAAACAGTGTAAACTTTAAAAATATATTCTTTCGTAGGCCAGCACATCTTTTAGAAAGTGTATACTGTTTCTAAGCAATTGTTTCTTCTATTGTCAAAGTTTCTTCTTCAGGAACAGGGAAACCAAAGTTTATTTGGACTTTGGCTATGCATAAGATAGTCTGGGCTTTGTAAATCCTACACATAGCACTGGAAAATGCAAACAGTGTATCCAGGCAGCAATCATGCTCATCATGCTCATAACAACTGTGTACACAGAAATATCCATCAGCTGCACTGCAACTTCAAAGATTTGATCTACACAAGGAAGATTGTCAGTGCTTTAGAAACCATACTAGGACTTTATTATAGATACACAAGCAATTTACTGGACAAAATCTATCCTTGTAACCAAGCAAATTACATTAGTACAGTTTTGTCTTGCTTTTTGATACGTTTTGAGCACAGCAATGTCCAGCGAGCCAAGAAATCTGTTTGAAAAATTCACTTCTCCCTCCACAGGTAAGGCAGAGGAGCAGAGAGTTCACTCCTGGTGCTCCAGCTTCCCCTTGCAGCTTCAGATTGCGCTGGCAAAATTTATCAATAGAGTGTTTATTGACTCATCCTTCAAATCAACCCTAATTTTCTTCTCAACTCCCTTAGATATTAAACTTGCATGTTTTCTACAGCTTGTGCTTGAGCAACTCCATCCTGCTTATACCAACCATGCTGTAGAGGATCAGAGATTGAAATCTGCTTTCCAAACAGAAGGCTAGGGATGCGAATATTCACTTTTGGGGAAAATTAACATAAACTACCCTAAATATTGCTTTTTCTCCCCTTCTTTTTAAATGCCTAATTCTGCAGACCCTCTAGTTGCCCAGACCTTCTTTGTTCTCATTTTCTGCATTCTGGAAATCAAAATTAAATAAATAGCAAAATTTTACATTTGTTTTCCCAAAATTGTTTTGCCGAACACAATGTTGAATTAAAAGCTGCAAGTATTTCACAGTTCCAAGTGACCAAACCAATCTTGTGCCTTCAAGATGTGAATTGTGCTGCAGTTAATTTACAACTTCTCTTTCCCAGCCACACAGAACAGAAAAAAGTCAAAAGCTGAGATTTTTATCAATGAGCATGCTGCAAGACAAAAGTACAGCTGAGTCTAAATCCACACCTGAGTTTCTTCTGTGTTCAGCCTGCCTCCTTCTCCTTAGTCTTGCTAGACTTTAACACTGTCCACAATGCTTCTTGTTGGTAATAATATCATTTTACTGGTTCAGGCAAAAGGTAGCAATTTTTTAACCTTTCAAGTGACATAGAGAAGAGTTTTCTGAACAGGGGGCAGGAAAGCAAGAACAGAGAGTTTCTAACAATACCGTCACTTTGTTCTCTAATGCAACTTTCCTAATATTAGCTTTTGGTAAAATTTTGTTGATGCTAGTCCAGAGGACAGTAGGCCATCTCAGCCAAGACTATTCTTTAATTTCTTTGGATCATTTATCCTTTCAAATACAATCAGATACTACTATCCTATATTCTTAATAGGTTATCTTATGCCAGGTAAAAAAGAGATAACTTACACTAAATGTGTGGGTTAATTTGTGTAATGCCTAAAGCAGTTTTATGCAATTACAGAATATAAATGCATTGTTATGAGTGAAAAAAGGGTTTGGGTTCTTGAAGGAATTTTAGAATTCAGATTGAAAGATTGTGTGAGTGGCTTAGCAATATGACAAACATTGCTTACATGACCTTAGAAGGCTTAGAGCAGATTTCAATTTTGTCATTCCAGGAGAAGTTTCTTCCATTATTCTTTGTTACAATCTGCTGAGCCCTTATTAGCCTCAGTAAATCAACATTCACAGTGAACTGGAATGATTTGCATGTAAATCTGCTATCGTTGCTTCATTTATATGAGTATAGTCAGAGCCCTGTTCAAAGCAAGCAACAACTACAATATCCATTGTCACTGTACCTACAGCTCAGCTCCTCCTGCATGGTTATAGGCAGCAGGATATTGTGGCTCCTTTCTGAAAATACTGACTCTGGTAAAGAAATTTTAGGGGCCAAATGTGTCAAGTTGGCAATGAAGTGGCAAGTTATGGCTCAGTAATTTTCTTATTTGGGTAACTGGCACCCTCACTGTCACTGGTACTTATGATGGTGATGATTTCATTTGTGGCCTTGTTGTTTGGCCAGTTTTGGGTACTGCCATAAAATACTCCTCCTTTCACTGAATGGAAGGAACCAACAGCTGCCTGCCAGTTTTGTTGGCAATGAAGAACAGAGATACTAAGTGAAAAATGAGGAGAGAAAAGAAGAGGAAGAATTAAAAAAAAAAAAAAAAAGAGAGAGAAGGAAGAAGTAATTCAGTAGGAAATGCCATGTGTGGAACAGACAGTAAGAAATAGGGAAAATTGAGCAAAGACAATGAAGAAAAAAGGAAATTTGGTATCTTATACCAGAGAAAATCTATTGACTTCAGTGATGTTAACGTGAACTCTGTCCAGACTTTTATTTTCATAGAAAACAGTAAGGAGAGGTTCACAGGAAAAAAAGAAAAATAAAAAAAATAAAAAATAAAGAAAATAAAAATAAAAATAAAAATAAAAATAAAAATAAAAATAAAAATAAAAATAGAAAGAAAAGAAAAAGAAAAAGAAAAAGAAAAAGAGAAAGAAAAAGAAAAAGGAAAAAAAGAAAAAGAAAAAGAAAAAGAAAAAGAAAAAGAAAAAGAAAAAGAAAAAGAAAAAGAAAAAGAAAAAGAAAAAGAAAAAGAGAAAGAGAAAAAAAGAAAAAGAACAGGCAGAAACCTCATACACAAAGAAACAAAAGGGCAAGATGAAGAAAATACACAGTTTAGAAAGGAAAAGAAAATACTGATAGAGCATAAAAAGAGAACTCAATTACTAATAACTGATGCAAAATACCATTTTCCTCCCTTGTTCTCTGCTTCAGCTGTTTCTTCACACATACTACATCCAAACAGTATCACCTTGTTGGGTTGTTTTCCTTTTTTTGATTCCCCAACATTGCACAGTCACCTCTATATATTAAAACATTGCTACCATGAAAACTATAACTCTCCATTTTAGGAAGTGAAGGCAACTCAAGTTGTGATGCTGTTGTGAGTGCACACTCTCTGTTCAGGAACAGAAGGAGTGAGCTTGCCCTCTTAAAACTTCCCCAAGCACTTGCACATTTCTAGGTGTTTGCATCCATAGTATTTTGGTTGCTAGGATTCCTGGCCCCCTTCCCCTCACTTCTCCCACTCCCTCTACTACTTACAAAATGACACTGAAAAGAAGGGAAGGGAGATGGCTTTAGAGCTTTTCTCTTATTTTCCATTCTCTTCTTTCCATGCCTAGTTCTCCTGGAATGGCAACAGCCAAGCACAATTTTTTTCTTCTCGAAACAGTCCCATTCTGTGTCTTTGCAGTGATATCTATATTTTTGGTTTCAGTAGTGTTTCTCTAATTCCTGAATATCTTTGTAAGATTTGATCTTTATAACATCTTTCTCTAACTTTTTTTTAATATATGATTGTGGTTAAACTTCATCCTTTTCTCCCTCTTTTTCTTTTTTTTTTAAGGACTAAAATATGCAGGGGCGAATAAAAACGCCTTTGAATAAAAGGCTAATTACACTTATATAATGTTACATTTCCTGCATTGAATTTGCATACTGCATCAATAGTTTTCAGAACACTTCCAAGAAATAACAAAGAAAAGAACAAGAACAGTCTATGCCAAGAACATCCCTAAAGAAAAAAAAACAGCCATTCTTTTTGAATACTAAGAAAACAGTGTTTTATTGCTCAGAGCTCACGATATTCTCCCTCATTAGAAAAATATCTGCAAGCTGTAAACTATCTGCCCTGGCAGAGGATTCACAAATCACAACAATTACCTGCTTCTTTTGGATATTGAATCAGCTAATTACACACCAAAGTTTGGATTGGACATCTGCTACCTGACTTATTTTAGTATCCACCACAGAGAGCTTCTTGGCAAAGGTTTTCAGCTTTCCCCCTCACCCACCTCTCAATAGGAAAATGGGAAATTATTTGGATACCATCACTAACCATTAAGTAAAAGTAGGATACTCTGGCCTAGGGTACCTGATCCCTGGGTGACCGAAGGGATTTCTCTGTGCTTCAGGCCAAAATGAATATTAATGCAGGTGGAAGAAAAGTAAATGAGAGAAAGAAAAAATGAGTGAGAAGGGGAAAGAGGTGGAGAAATAGTCAAATAGACTTCTAGTGGGCTGAAAAACAAATAACCAGTAGCCCCTAATGTAATATGAATTATAGTTTGGCAAGCACTAGGGATGAATCACAACATCTGGCATCCTAGGTGTTACTGTTTATCTAAACTACCAAAGCATCTGTGTGAGCAAGTCCTGCCAGTACCATTGCCTAGTGTCATCTTTTATGTTGGGAAACGGGTGTAAAAATGTTATACAAGGCCCTGTTAAACATCCACTTTTGAAACTCTGGGCCAGAACTTCCTCCCCAAGGAGTAAATGCATCCATGTGTAGGCAATGGGCACTCCCCCTGAAATCACAGGAAGTTCCACCCACTGAGGATTTGCCTCCGGTAAAAAAGGTTTATGCTGCTTAAACCAATTGTATGTACAGAGCCAGCAACTTGTGGTAACACCAGGGTAGGACCCCAGGCATCCTGACTGTGATACCTGCACCCTGATACAGACACCAAACAATATTCCCTTCCTGGTTTCTGTTTGAGTGCACCAAGCTTAACACATCATCTGTATTCATTCTCTAAATTTTTGTCTAATTATTCAACATAAAATTAGAGTGGCACTATAAAAAAGGGCTGATTCCTTCACATGAGGACCATGTCCGTCATAAAACCTATTACTCACATTGAGAAGGTTGGAAAATGGGCTCTGACCTGACTGCACCTCTAGCTTTCCAAAAGAGTAGATAACACAGAACAATGAAACCTAAATGAATAATTTGCCCTGGCATAAGAGTTAGAACCAGAATTACCTTGGTGTAATGTTATAAAAGATGAAGACAAAACACTGGCTATACTGTTGGGACTGGCATGTTCTGCTTTTGCATTTCATTGAAATTCACACTTATATTAAAGGAGGATTTAAAAGTGTGCTTGCAGCTTCTGAGGTCTCCAGCTGAATTTTTTTTTTTTGTAAGTCCAGTCATTTTCTTATTAACCAGAAAGACAATGATGGACCCCATTATGAAGTCCTGGAAAGATTTCATTAATTACGTGGCCACCCACTAGGCTCAGTAGATATTAAGTATCTGTTCCACTAGGAAATAGAGATACTTTGATAACTTTTAAGCATATTCTTACATATTTTGCAATTTACATTGCAAAACATCTTCTAGAATTATCCCTAATGAAGTAATTGTGAAATACAACTCCTATTCTTAAAAAGAAAGAGTATGGGTGGGGAGGAGCAACCATCCAAGAGAGGATGTGTCACTCTGCTGCACATCGAAAGCATCTGAAACAACCATTTCTGCACAGCCTGCTCTGTTGTGGCAGTTGTAGACAAATCACTGTATTTTTCATTGCTTCTCTTTTACACACAAATTTTCTGTAGGAAATGAGTTTATGCACAGGTCACTCCCAGGATCAACATCTCCCCTGACCTGGGGTCTGTATGGTGTCACCTCTTCTACAGCCTTACTCTGCATAGCATGGCATCAACAACCTCTGAAACAGTTGCAAAATAAAGACGATGTGAGGCCTAAAAGTGAATTATGGCTATTTAAGTGTCAGCATTAACTATTTTCACCTTTAGGAGCAATCAGAAAACCATTGATTCGAGACGCAAGATTGAACACTGCAGTGGGAACATTTGGGTTTTTTCAATTCCCACAGTACCAGAAAAGTAGCTTTTGGCCTAAAGCAAATGAAAAAGGGTGAGAGAATGCCAAACAGAGAGACCTGGACAAGCTCGAGAAGTGAATCCATGGAAATCTCACGTTTACTAAGGCCACGTGCAAAGTGCTGCACCTGGATGGGGACAACCCTCAGTATAAATCAATAAACAGATCGAGACCAGCCCTGCCCAGAAGGACTAGGAGGTGCTGGTGAATGAGAGGGTGGACATGACCCAGCTATGTGTCCTGGCAGCCCAGAAACCAACCGTGTCCTGAGCTGCATCCAAAGCAGGATTTTGCCCCTCTGCTCCACTCTGGTGAGACCCACCCTGCATTGCCTCATTCAGCACCTGCATCCTGCGCTCTCCTCATCACAGGAAGAACATGGATCTACTGGAGCAAGACCAGAGGAGGCACATCAGGTTTGGAGGGGTGAAGAACCTTTGCCATTAGAAAGGACTAAGAGAATTGGGATTGTTCATCCTGAAGAAGAAAAGGCTTAGGGGTGACCTAAACACAGCCTTCCAGTACCTGAAGGGAGCCTGCAAGAAAAATGGGGAGAAATTATTTACAAGGGCCTGGAGAGACAGGACAAGGGGCAGTGGTTTAAAACTGAAAGAGGGTAGTTTAGATAATAGGAAGAAATTCTTTACTGTGAATGTGGTGAGGCACTGGAAGAAGTTGCCCAGAGAAGTTGTGAATGCCCCATCCCTGGATGGAGCTCTAAACCATCTGGTCTAATGGAAGTTGTCCCTGCTTACAGCATGGGGCTTGGGTATTAGATGATCTTTAAGGTCCCTTCCAATCCAAGCCATTCTATGATTCTGTGACATGCACCAGGTGCCCAGAAGCCAAATTATCTCACAAACTGGTTTTAATGAATCTACAGCATATCTTGTGATTTTTCTTCTGCTGAAAAGTTTTATGGTGCAGACAAATATTATCATAACAAAGCTTCAAGGCATGTTGAAAATGTAGGGAATCCATTTAAAAAATTGCATTTGATAATGTAAACTACAAGGTTTACTGCGCCAATTGTATTATTCATGTACATATTTAATTCAGTAAAAAGGAGCTGAACCAAAATTTATTTGTAACTGCCACAGGATTCCCATTTTATCACAGGATTCCCCAGAGTGCCAAAGGAACAAGAAGGTCTTGATGCAGAATTTAGATCTAGCCTCCACACAGCACACAGAGTACGTGAAGTGCAAGCCAAGAGCAGGCAGCAAAGTGGATTCTTTCTCCATTTATGCTACATTATTGAAGTTAACAACACTGCATGCAGTTTTACCTGCCTGAATCCAAAACCAGGCCAATGAACATAATTTAAGACCCTTTAATTTTGAAACACAGCAACTAGCAACAGGCAAATCTGTAGGGGCCAGAGATGGTTTTAGGTTTAGGACACAAACCAGAAGTGGAACTATTTATCCAGAGCTCATTCACTTTATCTGAGCCTCCTCCAGTTCTTGATTATTTTTGCATTTAGCTGAAGTTGCTATTGTTGAGAGTCATGAAACAAACTTCCTAAATTAACTGAGAGAATGACCAAAGCACTATATGTGTCATAAAAGTTTCTCAGGATCTATGGAAAGGTAATTGCATTCAAATAGAGATTTAAATTAACAATCATTTGCTCTTGTTTCATCAAGTAAACTGTAAGCATTTAACCCTAGAGTCACCTCTTGCTATAAACACACTTTTCTAGATCATTTCCAAGGCCTAGGAAAAGGACTAAGAGGCAAAAATGTTCTTCATTCTATGCCCAAATAAAACACAATTTCCTATTCTTTCTTGTCTCCAGTCTCAAAGAAGAATTTCTTTGTCCAGCTGATCAGAAAACGCTCAAGTTCCTCCAACCCAACTCCTTAGAAATATTCTATCTGCTGTTAGTAGTAAAAGCTAGAACAATCAAAAAAAAACACTACAGAGTTCCATTTTCTAAACATATACAGTCATTTCTCCCTTAACTTCAAGGAGTTTTGTAGACTTAAATGACAGAAAGATTAGCCCATGACACATAAAGGCATTTAACCAGTCTTAGTATTTTCAGGACAATGTAAAATCTGTAATACAAGCACCAGAAGAATCTTGCTTGCTCAGACAGAAGGATGGACAGAAAAAGACAGTCAAAGTAGGACAAAGCAACACTACTCCTTACCAGGACAAAATCTGGACAAAACCTATTTCTATTACTCCTTTTTTATACTGGAGGATTTTTTAAATTTTTTTCCAAGTCAGTTAAGTATTAATCTTCTCTGAGATCTAAGGAACTAAGAAATATGACTCACAAACATTTATCCTTCATAACAAAAACATAAAAGAGGAGATTAATAAAAATTAGCCCTAACCTGCTGTTCATCTTTAACTGTCACCTCAGGGGCTGACCACAGTCTCTTTTAATTACAGAGATGACTGGTTCAGGATTCCAGTCCCAGATCTGGAGGTTGGTTGCATTTTCAGCAATTAATAGTAAAGAATTAAAGGTCTACATCACCAGCTGGGGACAAGAGGGAACAGGAGAGCTTGGTAAAGCTTGAGCAGTGAAATGGCTGGTTCCTGAATAAAACAACACTCTGAAGAAAGAGATGGCCAGAGCAGAGACTTGTGCGCAGTGCAGCTACTTTGCCAAGTGTAGCCACACTGGGTTGCAGAGAGAAGCTGCCTTTCAGTCATCTCTGTCTCTTGCGCAACATGCTCAGTTTAGGGATAATCTGGCACTGAACGCTGCTGATTTGAGTCTGCATTGTTATCATGCAAACATCAGCCTCCTAATATTTGTAGCCTCTTTGCAAACACTGGCAAAGATTATTTTTTCATCTACAAATGACTATCAAATGCTTAATTCTTTCATAAGATCATGTAAATTCTTCCATAACTGATGCTTTAAATGGCTTGAGTTTTTGTTGTGGAAAGAATTATCATGTTCCTTGCCTCAGCTGTAGAGTTTGACTCACCAACTTTATTTCCTCCCTAAAACTCTAAAACACCTATTCCTCCTCACATGTTTCTAACAACAATACATCAGGGTCCTTAAGCATCTGATCACTGGTACATGGGGCAGAGCCTACATTCAGCAGCAATAAGGGAGCAAGAAATGCTGTCAGTCAAAATGACATCTCGCCACAAATCATGAGAGCTTGTGTCTGTGCAGGGCACTGAGGAGTCTGCTCCTACAACCACCGTTTCAGTCTGGGGGGCCTGACAACAGAAAGGCATCTCAGAAGAGGAGAATCTCTATTATGAGGTGACATGAATGGAAAGAAATGCATGTGGGAATATAGGCATGTAGTAAACAAGGTGGGGAATGTTTATTTATGTACTGAAGTCTGAAAAGAGTAAACACACGAGAGGAATGGCAATAGTTTAGCAACAGCAAAGGGTGAACTGGAAGCAATATGATAAAAATAAGCAAAGGAAAAATTTAGTCTGAATTGGAGGAAATATTTCTTAATGGCAAAGTATATTAGGCTGTGGAATAGCTTCCCCAGAGACACCTCAATTGCTTGAGTAATTTAAAACTAGATGAGACAAAGCACTTGAGAATTCATTGAGGGAACAGTCATGCCCTGCCATTATCTAATAGGTGTTTTCCATCTCTAACTTGCGTGATTTAACTGACATTAATTGGCATTAGGGTGTGAATCAAAATAAAATACAACCCCTAAATGTTACCAGATATCAGAGTGATCAGTTTTCCTGTTACAGCTTTTCAGTAAGATGGAAGAAAGTAACAATAACTTGAGAGACCTGATTGTCACAATTAGTTACAGCAAATGTACGTCCCACTAAGAAATATTTTTAGAATAATTCCATTTTGATATTTTAAACTGACAACTAAAATCTGTAACACCTACAAAAGAGCCTCTCAATTGAGATGCTCTGGGTGCTCCACAAAGAGTAACTGAATCAAACTGAAGGATCTGAGGAAGGAGTAAAGAAATTATTTTCCTTAGAGAATTATGTCTTGAAGACAGGGAAGCAAGATTAAAGTTTTCAAGTATAATAAACAGAAAGGACTAGTTACATCAAGGATATTTATCCATATACTAACTACTGGTACATTTAATCTCTACCTCTCTAGTACACATCTAGAGTTACATGATGCACTGAACTCCTACCATGTTTTTAAGTCACTTTGCTTGAAATTTGTGCTGTATCTTCTACTATAGCTATAACCCAAAAGATTTTTTTCTTTAACGTAATCAGTTCTTTATGTTACCTAAGCTCTGCTCCCACAGAATTCAGAAGAATAAGACAGTAAAACAACACTAGAGGCATTTAGAAACCTTATCCTCCAGACATAAGGTTGCTACTGAATGTCTTGAAATTTTCAAAAGCAGGCTAGTTGGTAAATTTTATTAAAATATTGAAGGTAATAATTTTATAATTTCCAGAACTGGGGATGGTAAAACATCTTGCAAATTCCAGCAAAGCACTGGGACATACTGTGCAGAGAAAACTTTCCCCCATTTTAAGAATGCAGAAAGAGAAGGGAATATATGTAACATGCCAAGGATCACTCTACAGGGAAAAGGAACAAAAAAGTCATCCATTCAGACACTCCTCCTAGCAAAGTTTGATGCCTGTATATCCCGAGAATCCAGCCCTAAATCTTTACTGTGAATAGGTGAAGGAAGCAGCCAAGCCCCTGTGCAATCACGAACTACAGGAAGGAACTCCAGAGCAAATGTTCCCACTCAGAGGAGCCCTGTGCTGCCAGTTCATGGGCTGATGGAGAAAGAGTGGAAAGGAGCAGAGAGACATTTCTGTTAACATGGGACTTACACCATGAAGTGAAGAATATCTGTTAACTGTAAAAGTACAAAGGGCTTTAGGTCAAATAATTTTGTGTAAATGCACTGGGGAGTGGTCACCCAAATAGACAGCAATAGCTTCCAGCATTGGGTTACAAAATTTTTATGCAGTTCTCTTTTCTCCCTTCCAAATAATGCTGGTTTTTAAGCAATGACTCATGTTTGTGAGTTGAATAAATTAACACATTGAGCACCAGAAGTTTGGTTTTTTCTCATTTCAATGTAGGGCTTGAGGTAACGCATTAGTAGAGATCATAGAATGGCTTGGGTTGGAAGGTCCCTCAAAGATCATCCAGTTCCAACCCCCCTGCCAGGGGCAGAAACATCTTCTACCTATAATAGGATTCTCAGAGCTCCATCCAACCTGCTCTTGAACACTTCTAGGGATGGGGCATCCACAGCTTCTCTGGGAAATCAATTTCAGGGCATCACCACACTCACAGTAAAGAATTTCTCCCGAATATCCAATCTAAACCTACTCTCTATCAGTTTAAAGCAATCCCCCCTTGTCCTGTAAATAGTCTCTCTTCATATTTCTTTTAGGCTCCCTTCAGGCACTGGAAGGCCACAATTAGGTCACCCCAAAGCCTTTTCTTCTCCAGGCTGAACAATCCCAATTCTCTCAGCCTTTCCTCATAGAAAAGCTGCTTTATCCCTCTAATCAACTTGGTGGTGTCCTCTGGTCTTACTCCAACAGATTCATGTCCTTTCTGTGCTGGGAACCCCAAAGGTCAATGCAGCACTGCAGATGAGTCAGCTGGCTCTGGGTTTTTAAATTTTCATTGAAATTTTCATTGACTGAATCTGTCTATCTACAATGGAAGTGAACAATGTGGTCAAGAGTCTTTTACCAGAAAATGCACTCTCATTTAGCCAACTAAATTAATTTCATGCCTGCTAGTGAACCCTACTCAGTTTTAATGTTCAGTGTCTTTCCTGACTTGGAGCAGATCTGAACCAGCAAAAGAAAAAGGCTCATGCAGTTAATAATGAACCACCTGAGCCACTCAGTTCTGTCTTGATGCAAATTTACATTTTTAGGAGCCATTAGAGCTATTTAAATAACCTTTGTTCTCTGAAGGGCTCTCTCTGAGCCATCCATGCCATACAAGGCACCCCACATTGAAAGTCGACTCTCTGACCTTTTATTCTCAGGCTGGGGAATGAGACATGCCATGCACTCACAGGCTCTGCCCCTGGGCACTACTCTGGGTAAGTTACTTGGACAGCACCTCTTGCCAGCTGATTCATAGAGTGGAATCTGCATAAGCTCTTGAAAAGAAATGCTCATTAATATTCCTAGCCAGAGGCAAGTGTGCTACAGCTCAGTGAGAGGAAGGGTCAGGGAAAGGAAAAAAAAAAAAAAGGAGCAAAAAGAAGGAAAAAGAATTGAAGGCCTCATAGAACAAGTCAATACCCCAAGACAAGTGGTCCCTTTGTTGACGGAAGAAGAACAGACCATTCTGCTCTAGGAAGAACTATGCAAATAGACTGGAAACAAGGAGATATTCTCTATTCTATTTTTATCAATAACCCAAGAGTATCAGACAGACTGTGACAGCTCCTTCCCCTAGGACACTTGAACAATTTAATGGAACCAAACAAAAGGACTGGAGACTTCCACGGGAGCACCGGCCCTCCTTTAGTCAACAAAGCAATTGTAAAAACTCTACATTCAGCTCAGAGCATTCTAGGGCTATGCTCCCTTTTCCCAGTATGCCCTCTTCCTCTATTTGCCATCTCCTGTTCCCCTCCCCATGCTCCATCCCTGGAATTATGATTCTCTTCAGCAATGGAAATTTCCATCTTGCTACAGTGAGATGCAGGGATCTCGCTAGTACAGGATTCATAAGAAGGTTACGACAGTACATATGTTTTTATCTGAAAACAGGAATTGCCTGCCATTCTCCTCCCCCACTTCTATAAAAAGGGAAAAGAAGTAGAAAGAGGTGGTTATGTTAGTTATTCATTTTCTTTTGATCTAAGTGATATATCACTTTTCCTATTAGGATTTAATTTGCTTTAGCATGAAGAGATCAGCAAGTGAGTTCTGTTTTAATTAGACAGGTACTAAACAGTTTGATAGTAATTTGAATACTGACAAGCTGGAGTGCTCACTGGTCCATGAACAGAAATGATATTATAGTGTTCAACCTCCTTGAAGAGGAAAAGTCCCTTAAATATTTTACAGGCAAGAGGAAAACAGAGAAAAAAGTTATGCTGAACAGTGAGATGAAACACGGGCAGTATGATGCCAAGGTTGACCTGTGAGACACCTGCAAAACTTGTTAGCTACCTGTCTATAGTTTCTGCTCCTTTGCAGGAGGCCTGATTTAGCAACATTTAGCACAGATAGGTTGCAAAGTTAGAACACAGAGCCTAGAAGGCTGTCTCTCATAAGCAAGATTTTGGAGCACCAGTGTAGATGCCAGTGCCCAAAAAAATGAGTCATAAATGTGTCATAAAAGGCAGCTGCATGCACAGAAAATGAGAAACACATAAATGTGGAACTTGTGCAGGTAGGGCTGCTCCTTCCCACAGTGCATCCTTTGTGTGCTTCTTCAGACTGTCCATAGCTATTGCTGCCTCCTACTCCACACAACTTTTCCATGGGAGTTTTCCACCAGTAACACATTTATGGCAGCAGTTTCCCTCACCAAACCTTTTGTCTCACACAGCATGTGCACCAGCTTGCCAATGATTAATTCCTTAAAATGAAGACTACCTAGGAGCCTTTCCGGGAAAGGAGGAGACTCATCTCTTCACTCATCTCTCTTTTATTGCTCCTACAGGAGCTACTTCTTTCCTTCTCTGCCCTTACTCAGGAAAATTGTTCTTCTAGGAGTAGTGTTGCTGGCCCAGCAAGCAAAGGCTCTGTTTTATTTGAGATTTCTTTATTACTGGTGTTCAAAAACTAGAACAAAAAGTAGTTTACTGATGTTCTTACCAAGCCAACCAGAAATACATACATTTATATATGCATATATACACACATCTACAGACCCACCTTTCATCTACAGGACAGCTGAAATCTTCAAGTTCTGAATACAGAAAGGTGAACCATTGTAAATAGTATTAACTCAGATAATGCCAGTCTTCATTGCACCCACAACCTAACCTGATCCGGGACAGACTCTGAATCGTTAATATCTTGTACAGCAAGAGACATATTTATTTTTTTCTGTTACCATTTGCATCAGAAGAGTTATTTCCCAAGTCACTCAAGCAATGAGACGGGTAATATTAAAGATCCAACACCATGAAAATTAAAAACAAAGCAAAGCCCAAGTGGAAGTACTAATGCAATATAAAACATACTAGGCTAATGAAAAGTCTCCTCAAAACATAGCCCTGATCCTGCTTTTGTGGGCAGAAATGAGGAACAAGTGGTTCTAACAGCCTAGTGTGATACCAAGATTTACAAACTCCCCTTTAGGGTTTTAAAAGCATGACACATCTGCTATCTTTAGGACTGAGAGCTGGAATTTCAAAGCTACCAGAGTCTTTTAATTTCTTTGGGTTATGCATGTTTAACTCGCACAAATTTCTTTGAAAGTCCCATTAAAATATTCAAAACTGGGTCTTGTTTGAAGATACGACATCGCATTTTTGCGAGGCAGGGCTGCCTGGTGCCTGGAAGAGGAGGGAGGGTAGAGCAGTCACCATTACTCATTTCCATTCAGGACTCCTGCCTGAATCACTATGCATTCATAGGCAATATACCTTCATTCCCTGAGCTCATACACTCATAAAATAGCATTTTTTCCCTATTCTTTCAGAATTATACTCTAAAGCTTATTTAGTTATAGTATGTAAGGCTGTGTGTGTCTCACCATCATCTGGACTTAAGCCAATCACTCAGATGGAGACTTGCATCATGCAATGTTTCTCTAAATGGCTCAGTCTGTATAATAATGATTTCTAAATAATTAAGGACACAGCTTACAAAACCTTAATTTTCCTGCACTTTGGATTTGTCCAGAAACTAAAAATAAAGTATTGTTTACTTGGTTACTTTTCTTTCTCTCACTCCTAGTTCATGACCCTAATATACTCTTCATATCCCTTTCTTCAGTTTTTTTATTGAAATGCACTTTGTTTTGAAGCTAATTTTTCTTTGCTATTTACCACTGATGGCAGGCCCACTAAAACTCCCCTAGCTGACCCCAGCTTTTTGTCTAAAGCACAAATAATATTGTATTGAATAAAATCAACGGGGGAAACAACAAAGCCAGGGAGAAAAACAGACAAATGCTTTGCTCAGGCTTCACTCAAACACAAGTTACAGGAGTATGTGCGGTTGCTCCTGCTGTCGTGTCCAGAGTTGCTGCAGATCTGTACTGCAAACACATCTCCTAAAAAGTGGCAGGGTTTCATGCTGGTTGCTGTAATAACAGTCTGACAAGCTGGCATGTTTGTAAGTGAGACAGATATTTATCTTCTGGCTTCATTAATCTGGTGTTGGTAAAATTTTTGCAAACTTGCGGACGTTCAGCTTCATCAGATGAATAGTCAACAGTGACAGTTTACAGGAAGGGCACTTACAAACTTGTGTAATAGCATATTTAAATCCCAGTGAAGGTAGACAAGGATTGAGTGTTCCACTGAATTATATGTCAATCATTTTAACTTACATGTTTCTAATACTAATTTTTCAACTCTGAGTTCCTTTCCTCTTGACTTTCCTGTGAAGTCTCCTTCTTCTTCCAAGTTCTCCTCTCCTGCTGCTTTTTAATTTGCTGGAGTTTTTGTTCCATTTCAATACAACCAGCTTGAGGTAAAATTTCATCTTCCCACTTTCTTCCTGTTCTCATCCCTGGAAAAGTCTGTCTCTATTTCTGATGCTGCCTCTATGCTGATTCTCACTTACAACCATTTCCCCTTCTCCTGCCCTTTTCAGTGTGGAAAAGATATTGTGATGGAGATCCAAAGTTAAAAAATCCTGATCCTTCAGCTCACAGCATTTTAATATCCTGCCTACCTCACACTCTGTTCAGTTTATCACTTCTAATTTTTACTTTGCTTTCTCTCCAGGCTCCCCTTTCCCTGTGAAATACCCTTGAGGACCTAGAAGTGTCTTCCAACCTCTTCCATTGCCTTTCCTTGCAAGGACCACTTGTCTTACAGTGGCTGGAACAAAACTGTCAAATAGCATAACTCAGGTAGATGGACAAAATTGACTACTCATACTTTTGGTTTTACATCACTGATTTTGGTGATTTAGAGCCTTCAGTCAGGCTCATCTGCTGTCTAACAATCTCTCTGATTTTATTCTCCTGCAAATGTCAGTTTGGAATTGGATGGAAAATGAAAACTTCCAGACAACACTTGCCTTTAAAAGAGATTGCAGGAGTTTATTCCCAGTATCTGCAATCCATCCAAAGATGATAACCCATCTCCATCCTCCTTTTAGAAGTGAGTTAAATTCAATGGTGTGTAGATTCCTAAGCAGCTGAATCACTTCTGAAAACAGTATTTAGGAGGATTTTTTTTTTCAAATATTGCCCTCTTTGGTTTAGGGATCCTCTTTTTTTCTGTCTGTGCTCATAGTCAAAGCGTAAGTTAGACCTGTGATCCATATGGCAGAGCAAATAATATCTACACTTTGCAGCATTATTTTCCACTCTGCAATATTTAAATATGCAAAACTAAAACCTCCAAACTGAGCTTTTAGCTGCAGACCTGTCAGACCTAAAGGTTTCTTTCTCAAAATAAAATGTTATTGTTAGTCCCCTGTATATGTGTATGTTACATCACTGCTCTCTTGATTTACCAGCACTACATAATGATGCCTATCTGTGGGAACTAGGAGGTTCAACCACAAATGAGTCAAATCCAAAGGTGTCCTAAAACTAAAATGGCAAACAATTAAGAATGACTGAATTCCTGTGCCTGTGAAGCTTTCACCTAGTGCAGTAGTCCCCAGCCTTTGCCAGGGAGCACTCTTATTTCTCATGGAGGTCCCATGCTTGTAGCTGTGCTCAGAGCAGAATCCCCACACCAGGATACCTGGGACAACTGGGATAAACAGATACAGGGGATTTAGGACCCAGTACTTGCACAAGTACATGTATGTTTTATTTAAAGTGCCATGGCTATTGATTTTTTCATGTACAGATGCTGGGCTGTAGGATGCCCACTTTTATGTCCTCACTATTTGCAGGGAATACTGAGATTCAGATCATCCCAGCCACAGACAGCGACTGCCCCATCCATTCTGCAGCTGCTGTGTTCGGGAAACATAGAAGAGAAAGAGGGTCTTCCCAGAGTCTTGAAGGACAGTGAGACATGAGAGAATAAGAAATATCTTGCTGGAGCATCCTGTGGTTCTTTAAGCCTGGGATTCAATCTGTGACAGCAGCAAGAATAGAAGAGCATGTCAGCCAGGCCACGCGTGCTCCTTGCACTGCCCCAGATCCACTGGCTGCTATATTAACAAGATTAAAGGGAACTTCCCAGACCATTTCCTTCTGACTATACTTACAGACCTGGTGCCCATGCATTTCTCTAATACTTTTTTTGAATCTTCTAAAACAAAAGGCTGGCACAGTCCCAGCAGGCAGCAGGAGAGGGTTACTGACAAAGAGCCCTAAACTGGGGAAAACACCTCCTTCTGGTCAGAAGGTCACCAAAGTAATCCTGAGGGAGAAGGTGCAGGCTTGCTCCCTTCCCATATCTTTTCCTGTTGGCTCTGTCTGGTGTTCCACACTCATCTTGTTGTTTGGAGCGAGGTAGTTCCTGTATGATCTATGAAGATTCACAGACTCAGAAAAACTAAGTGACAAACTGGTGCAACACAGCTTTTAGATCTAGCTGATACATGAATATTAAAACAAAACAAAACAAAACTAACCAAAGCAATTATTTGTGGGAGAACATTAAGAAAAAGCAAAATGAGAAAATGAGTCATGCTTCATTCTACACATAGCACTAATATTTTGAAGTCAGACCAGTATCTTCTACCTATTTAAAAGGGGAGTATGAACCTCTGCGTGTCTGAAGAATGGATGCACCCAGAAGAGAAAAGGTTACATATATTTCAAATAGTGTTAACAGCAAGGGAATTCAGCAGTGGTGGCATGATGAGACCCGTGTAATTCTTTTAAAAATAATTTAAAAATAGGTGTAATATCACTTTGTCTCCTGTGTTAAAGAAATCATTGACACAGGGGAAAATCTTGGTTGACCTTGGAAAACTCCAACTAAGTTAGAGCCATAATGTCAGCCATTACACTGCCCTTTCCATTCCTGCCTTTTCCCCTGCACTTTCTGTCATCACAATTTTGCTCAGAGCGTATTCTTCTCTCTCCATATCTTTGATTCTTTTTTTATTTAATCCTGATTCTGAATTTCCTGAACATGCCACACTCACTTCTGAAGAATCACTGATGAACAGATCTATATATATATATATAGATAGATAGATAGATAGATAGAGATAGAGATAGATAGATAGATAGATAGATAGATAGATAGATAGATAGATAGATAGATCGATCTTGCTCCTTTTTCTGACCCAAGGCAGGATCTACTCTTCCTGTATCATTCCTGATGTTTAGCTTTTCTGCAAACCACTCTGTACTGGAGTTCCCACAACCTCTCCTGCATACTCTCTCCGTTTTTATGTACTTGCATATCACTGTCACATCCCCCCCTAGTCCTTTGCATCTTTATCTTACGACAAAATTAAATTTCTCTCTCTTCATAGGTCACATTTCCTGGACCCATGATCACTACCACTGTTCTCCTCTGGATTTTCTGCAGCAAGTCCACATCATTTTTGAACTGCACAAAGCAAAAGCAGGTATAGCCTGAAAGCTGAGGTCTTACCGGTGCTAAATAAAGCAGGAAAATTTTGTGGGTCACATAGGCCGTACTCCTGTTGATACCTCCCAGTATAATGTTTGTTTTTTTCACAACAGCTTGACAGCACTGACAGGTTTATCTCATGCTCTACAGTATAACTCAGATGCTGTTCTGTAGAACTTCTCTGAAAGGCTTTTTCCCCCTCTTGTACTTCTGCAGCCAGTCATGTGAGTCTGAGTGTGACACTTGCAGCTCTTCCTATCAAATTGCATTCAGTTTCTTTCAAACTATGAATCATTTTGATGAGGATTATTTTTATTTTAATTGAGGCCTCCAATGTGCTTTCAGTCTCATAGCACCATGTCATATGGGAATTTAATAAACATGCTTTCTGTTTTGTCACCCAAATTGCAATTGAAATATTGAAGTCCTAAACCCTGGTCAGGCTCCTGCAGAACACCTTCAATCCACTCTTTTATTTTGACAGAAAGCCCCTGATAATTCTCCACATTCAGTTCTCTAATTGATTTTGTACCCAATCTACAGTAATTTCACCAATATTAAGTTTCCTATCTTACTTATCAAAATGTCACCAGAGAGACTGTCAAAAGCCTAAAGAAAGGGAAAATATGACATCTGCTGCTTTTCCTTTATCCACAGGATCAAATGCCCTCTCACAAAAGGAAATCAGATTGTTTTGATATGATTTGCTCTTGACAAATCCATTTGATGGCTATTCATCTTGTTAACTTCTCTGTGCTTACACGACATTTCTTTGGTTACCTGATCCAGAATTTAGATCGGTGTTGAGGGAAAGACAACAGGACCAAAACGCCCCAGCTTCTTGTCTCCTTCCATGCAAACACTGACAAAATGTATGCCTTTCCTAAGACTTCTGTGTCTCATCCAGTTCTCAAAGACAAGCCAGTGACAGCTCAGACTATTTCATCCATCCCAAGCAGCAGTTCATTGAGCCCAGTTAACTTTAAAAGATTTAGATATTTTCAGTCATGTTTTAGAAATAAAGGAGAGACAGTAAGTGTTTTTTACTTTGAATTATTGATCATCAAATCACAGTTTTTGCATGGAAATTCTTATAAGTCTGACCCACTCTGCGATCCTGAATCAAACTGCAAGCCTGAACCCAAAGGGTTGCAAGCGCTCACAAGTTCCATCATAATTAAGCCTGTTTAATTGACCCTGTTACGGCTCACTTTCTCAGCTCTCTTGTGACTTGAGATTTGATATTTTCCTATTTAATGTCTCTGAAAAACATGTGAGTGGTGTTTGTGGTGGTGGGTCAGCTCTCTCTTGACTGTGTGAAGAATCACAGACAACAGCCTAGTGTACTTGCACTGAGTTAATATTTCGCTGCTTCCAAGGAAAAAGAATTAAATAAACAAACAACAACTCCTTTTGTTTGCTGTCCTTCTTTTCAAGTATCAGATATATCACAAGACTCTTGAAGTTAAAAACAGGGACAATAAAAGCAGATTAATGCCAGCAAACCAGTCATATGCTGCTTGTTTTTACACGGCCTGATCATGTGCTGCCTCTTGAAGCTAGAGAAGAGTTTCATAGGTGCTTCAGCACTTTCTTAGATACTTTGGCTGTGGTTATCAAAACTTTTTTGCCCTAAGATTTGTGGCCATTACCAGGGTACATATTCTAGCAGCAGTTGCTAGCTCTGCTCACATGGGAAAACCCCAGAGGCATTTTTATACAGATGTTTTACTTTCCAGTTCTACTTTCATTTCAAGGATGGTCAATTAATGGATTAATTTCTGTTCCATGAAACTCACCGACTTCAGTAGAGCAATCAAAGGCTAATCTCTTCTTGGAGTGGTCTTTTCACTCACTACCATCAAATAAACTTAATGTAAATTTGTTTCAAAATTTGCCTCACTTAAACACAGTCATTGTATTGGCATGTTGTCCACCAAACCTGACTTGGCACCTGCAAGCGAGGTGGGCACACTCCTTAGCAGGGACAGTCCTGCAGCTTTCCAAAGACAAGTATGTGATCCTGCATGGAGTGGTCTCTGCCCCCAGCCCTTCAGTTGAATCAGTGAGATTATTCAAGGTCCTAATAATCCTCCAAACAAAAGTAGCTGCTAGCCTTGGTAAAGCTCAGAAGAAGAAATACCTACAGACAGCAAATGCAATCCACTACTGAACAACCCAGGCTGCTTTTCTCCCTGTACAAAGTACTATTAAAACCAGCTGTGTGTAGTTGTGCCTTGAATTAACGTAGTAGAAGTATCTCTCTCAGATTCCTAACCAGATCTTGCTGAATCTTCATGATTAGCAAGCCGAAGACACTGCCAATAAACGAGTCTGCTTCTCTCTCTCTTTCAGACATGGGACAAAATTGAAAGTGGTTTCTGCTTGGTAAAATACCCTCACAGATGTTGGGAAGACAAAGTCATTTTGGAATACCAGCACCAGGGAAGCTGGAAATAAAACTCCTCATTACTCTAATCCCCAAAGCTTTCTTGGAAATATGATTCTTGATTTTCCTTCTTCATGTGTCTTTGATTCTTTCAAATATTTGGATGAAGCACTCATTTTGCAGTCAGAAATGACACCCCATTTGCTTTCTGCCTTGCCCTGGATCAGCATAATTTTTCTTTTGCTTTAAAAAAACCAAAGCATTCTCGAGTTGCAGCTCTTGACGGGCAGCAATGCCGCGTCTTTCCATCCCTGCGTGCACACACAGCAAGAGCAGCAGCAGCTGCCACTGGTGCACAGACCTCCTCCCCTCGGACTGACAACCTGTCTTAATGTTGAAAAACAGTTCAAGGTAGCATTTGAGACCAAACGTGCCATTTTCCTTGTCAAAATGAAAGCTGTAAATTTTAAGCCTAATGCTTAATGTATCCAGATATTGAACAGAGGGACTTTTATCCTCAGCTTAATGGTCTGTCTAAAATCATCAAAAAAGATTACTTTAAAATTCAGGGTCCTCAGAGGTCCAATAAAAATTGTGTGGAACATTTTTTCAGGTTTTTTGGGGGGGTCAGAGGATCCTTTCATATTTTTCTTGTCTTTTTTTTTTTTTTTTCACCAAATGCAAGGGAAAATCATGTACAGAAAGATTTTAATCTCTTTTTTTTTTTCCCCTGAGCTTGAAAGACTCACAGACAAATCTGACTGCATTCAGGGGAACAAGAGCTTCAGCTGGAGTAAATCATCCTAGCTCTACTAGTTTGTAAGAAACAAGAATGACTTACACCATCAGCCGATCGTGCCCCAGCAGTTTCCTTTAAAAGCTGCACAGTGAAATGAGATCTAATACTTCCAAGTGCTCCTCAGAGATAAGGATTCTCAAAATCATGTCTCACTCAACCTGTCTGCTTTGTGGGTTTTGTTTATTTTGCTAACATTGGTTAGATGTCTAAGGATTTGAAGGTTCTGTTTATTTAGTTTTCAAATGTTAAATTGGGAGAATCAGCTGTATTTTTCTTGCAGGGATTTTAGAGAGAGGGTTTGCCCAAACCTACCCTCAGTTGCAAACCCGAGTGCAGAGGAATTACTGGCAAAGCATTTGGTGTTAGTGCAAACTTCCCCACTTTCCCCAAAACAGCAAAGCATCTCCTTTTCCCTGGCATTGCAGCACCTTCCAGTGCCCAGAGGTATCTGCCGCAGGCTAGAAGTGGGATTCACACCAGGCAAAGGCAGGCAGCAATTGTAACAAAGCATTCATAAAACTTCAGTTACAATACACATTTACCAAAACCTCCCATATACTAAAAATGTACATAAACGTATACTGACAAATCTTCCCCCCTCACTGCTGCAGCTTGGCAGAACTGAAATCCAAATGTATTTTAAATCTATGCAACTAAATGCTTTTTGGGTGTGTCGGCATCTGTCCTTACCTACGAGCCACACAGTGTAGTCTGTATTCAAACATTTGTCTGTTTGTCTGTAGCTTGCAATAAAAAGCATTATTAAAATAGCAAGTGTACAGGGATTACAGGCTGCATTTTGAAATGTTGGTAAATACAGTGTTTATATGTCAGGCCATAATGTTTCCAAAGAAGCTGACAGTAGGAGCCAGCTTTACAAAAACTTTATAATTGTTTCTTTATTTCTGTTCCAAACTTTTTATTTTACTTTTTTTCAAACTAGGGAAAAAAATAAAAACAAAAAAAAAACCAGTTTCACATTACAGCAGCCTCTTGGACAAAATACATTCAGATTTAGGGCTGATGTACCATATCTGGAAATGACAGTTCCACAAATAAGTGGAATCCGGAAAATTCCTTGTTCAGTTATTCTGTTGCAAAAAGCAAAATTATCAGACAAGGACTTTGCTGCTTCTGATTTTACACACATGAACTGAAACCTTACCAAGATTCTAGAAAACAAGGATATGTAAGTCCTAAAGTTTAGGATTATGATTTCTTTAATGAAGCATAACAGTATGTGTACTTGCAGCTTTAGTGAACTGACAAAACATACTTGGCTCCCTGTGCTCAGCTGTTGTGAACCACTTTTTCCCCCCAAACTTTGAGCCAAATCGATTTATATAATCTGGGTGTCTGTCTCTATCTCTACAAAATGGTGCTGCAAACTTTACCAGGCTTACTTGCAAGATTTCTAGCACCTCCACTTTCTATTTTTGGTTAGCAGTATCATATAAGCAACCTGATTTTTGTTTTTAAACCAATCTTTCAGTCCTTCCGTGTCCAAACTCCTTGCACACTTTGCCTACTGTTTAAATCACTAAAGGAATTTGATCTGAATTCAGATCGAGATAAAGGGCAAAGGTTTAGAAAGGTTTGTTGGCAAATTGTTGGGTTTTTTGGGGTTTTTTTTCCCAGATGTAAGTACATGCGGTTGTTGGGTTTAATGATGGACATCATATAATAAAAAGTACATTTTTCCACAGCTTTGGCTCTACAAATAGTTTTATCCAAAATAGATAAATTTTAGTTTAAAATGGATTGTGAATATTATAAATGCTTTTTAAGCTTTTCCAAGAAACTACAAAAGTTTGCAGTTAATGGTTAGAAAGGAAAATAAGCTTCTCTGTACAATAACTCTCTGTTTCCAGAGGGTGTGAAATATACTTTCATAGTGCCAGATCTCCTGTGCTGGGAAATAAGACAATTCCAGGGAGAAGGCAGATGTGCTGTTCAAAAATCCTGAAGCAGTCCCAGCCATATTTCACTCAAGAGTCAGGGAAAAGTGGTATAGAATTTCTACTGTATTACCTGTGCCTTTTCCTCTCAGTTCAGTAGAGTATTCAAAAAAAGAAAACCTATAATAAATACATTCCATAATTGTTTGAATTGCTGCTGTGCGTTTTGTCATAAATGGTTTATGGACAACCATCAATTCGTTCTGCTCATCACTCCAACAAGTTCAATGTACTATTCGGAGCAAAGGATGACTATTTATTTAACAGCTTTTGGCAGGAAAATTTGTTGCGTGCCACAACTTTACAAAGAGCATTAAAATCAATGACAATTTATAAACCAAAGACTTGGAATTATGCTTTGGATTCCCATAATTCATCAGAATAAAGCTGTCAGATACCTTTTATTATAAATTAATAGCATGTTGTCTAGCAGCCTGGCAGCAGCAGCCACTTTGCCAGGTTAGCAGTGACATCTTGTGGTTTTTTTATCCATTGCCACTGGTTT
Source organism: Sakesphorus luctuosus (assembly GCA_013396695.1). Lineage (NCBI taxonomy): Eukaryota > Metazoa > Chordata > Aves > Passeriformes > Thamnophilidae > Sakesphorus > Sakesphorus luctuosus. Next base: position 96,773 of record VWZD01003800.1, on the reverse strand, counting down.
CAGCTTCCCCATAAATGTTATATTATCTCCTCTTAGTACAGAAAGTATGCAAAGGGAAAAAGTGCAGTAGATTGTGCAGATATCGGCATCATTTAGGTATTTTAATTACAAAGAAAGAGTTGTGATCTCAGCTAGTATGCGGTTACTAATGCAATCTAGAAATCCGGAATACTAGAGAACATTTTTATGTACTTTTACCAGTGATTTTATATATTTATTGTTCTTATATTATAGGTATTGTAAATTCACTAATTTCCTAATGTTGCTTTTGGTCTCATTATAATCTATATTATTTAGTGTGAAGATGGGCTTTCTGTCACATTACATTGGTTTGCGAAATAGATTTCTGTCATTTTCATATTCTGCAGGACAGTTACTCTTGCTTTTATGTTAATAAAAATGAAAGCACAGTCTTTAATAAATTCCTGATTTTCACTTGTTTTTCTCTCTATTTTCTGTGACTACAGAGTTTTAAAGAAACTGTATCTGTTTCCAGCAGCTCTGTTGGCTTACAGAGGTCCTGATGATAAAAAAGAATACATGAAAAGATGATGTGTGAAAGTGTTCTTTCTACTGTATAATGTCATGGGATGTAGAGCTGATAATCTTCCAGCTGTAAGAGTGAATGGTAACGTGCATATACAGGAGTAATCTTTACATACTCACACACTTATTTTTCTATGTATTCTGATCTGACTTATATTCTTAAGAAGAAAAGTCTGTGTTTAATTCCCCACTGAGAGAAATAGTCGCTCGTGCAGCAATTCCTGGGCTAACAGGCTCATCTGTGGGACACACAGCAATAACTGGGCACTGGATCAGCAGAGGCATTGAGGGGTGAGAGCCAAGGGGTCTGTGCCCAGGTTCCTACGGAGATCTGATGCAAAGTGCCACATGCAACCTGCTGTCAGCAGCAGCTGCCTCCCATCACGGGCATCTTCAAAGTCATTTTTCCTTAGTTTCCCTGTAAGCAACTGCTAGCTGTCATAGGGGTGTGTTATAAATGGGTTGAGGAGGGTCTTATTCCTGTAAGGATGTGATCCCTGCTATTAAAAAGCATCTGAAAGTCTGGGCTAGTGACAGGCAGCTCCTGCCCACTCACAGTACTCCCATTTCTGCCTTTCCAGTTACTTTTGTTGTTCTCAGTTGTGTGCACCTCAGTCTTAATTCTTCAAACTCTCCTTCCAGAGAGAGAAAATGTTCCTGTCTGCCTGGGAAATGATGTGGGGTTAAGGGAGATGAGCCCCAGGTCAGCCTGGAACTGCATGGTGGAGTTGAACACAGGTTTCCCTAAGCCAGTGCCACAGTCAAGGGAACATCTTCCCATTCCACTTGTGAGCTGCTGTTCGCAGGAGCTTCCCAGCCCACTTCACATCCTAAGCAGTCTCTGCAGAAATACCTGAAGCTTCCCTGAGGGTCAATGGTGTAACAAGGTATTGAGTTAGAGGAACTGCTTCCCTTGCTATCAATCTATAACTAGAAAGACTAATTCAAAAACATCTAGCATAAGCAGTGAACATCCTGCCTAACTTCAGCCATCTAAAGATAGACATCTAGCCTGAACTACCTCTCTAGGATTCCTCGGCTGTCAATGGAAAGGGATATACATCTCCAAAAGCAGATTTATCTCACCTTTCTGAGATAAGACACTGTCTGGAGGTGCTTATCTCTTTCCATTAACTACAGAGGGAATCCAGATGACTAGTTCAGACTGGATGCTAGAAAGCTGAAATTAAGTCAAGTAAATCCCACCCATAGATAGGGAGTGGTATGAAAAATAAAGATAGAAAGAAGCCAGAAATCAGACAGCTGCCTGACAGTCACCTCACTGCCCATCCCCACATTTTCATTTAAATTCCAACCCAGCATTTCTACAGCAAGCTACGATGACCTTAGAAAAATATCAGCATTTTAATAACCAAGAAATACACCATCAAAAGCTAAAACATAATGCATATCATCTCAGGAGAGAGGCCTCTTAGGAGGAATCTACACAAAAATAAGAGCTTTTAAAGTTTTAGTCTCAGAGGACTTTAAAATACTGCCTGTTTCTGCAATTTTCTAAGAAATCTCACACAGGGACGTTCATCTGAAACTGCAGCTCTTTTAGCATGCAACATTGCAAAATTTTTGGGAGGGAATAAGGGGGCTATTGAAAAGAAAAAAGAAAAAGAAGAAGGGAAAACAAAACAACACACACTATTATTAGAAAGTTACAGTGAGAAGATGTTAAATCCACAATGAATATCAATATTTCATGTTCAAAGGGCAAATAAGGATAACTCCATGCTGTTATTTGAAAGGATGTCACTACTCGCAATGTAGACTTTTCACACCAATACAGCTCAGTTATGATTTTTCTCATGTAACATTCAGAAAACAGTTCTACAGGTCCCAGAGGGCCCCTTACCATGCAGAGACATGGATTATAATTTCTGACATGGATTAAGATTTCTAATGTATCACTTGTGGTTATATTGTTCTTAAACAGTGTCAATCTACTCAAACCTCCAAGATTTGTTAAGAGTTGCTCACACACTGCTAAAATTATTCCTAAGAGCAAAAACTTACACCTCCTTTGTCATGTTTTCATGAATTACATTTTAAATGATCTCAAGATTTTAGCCTGCTCCAGTCTTAAGAACTTTTGTTCTCTTTGTTCATTTCATTGACTCTTCGTAATTCAACTTGTCTGTCACTGAGAATAAACATATAAAAGCTGCATTTAGCCTGATGCCCATGTCATCAGGGCATTCCCTGGGCATCTATGAAGACCCCTGCCTGGGGTGTAGGAGACGTAGCCTGGCAGGTCATTTGTGTGCAGAAAGCTTGTGACACAGTTGGCTGCCTGTACTGGCCTTTGAGGGAAAGCACAAACTGATACGGGTGCTTGCAGGTTTATGAAATTCCTACACCTAATCATATACAATTAAAATAATAAACAGATAACAATACAGATTAAAATGGGATAGAACAGCAGTAACCTGCTCTAAAGAGCAAGGAGACTCATGGGATTAGCCTGTCCCCAGTGTGCACATGTGTCTGAGAAGGGCTGTCATAGTACATTTTACAATAGATTTAGCAGATTTGGTGAAAGAAATTCCCCACCTGTCCTCATTTTAGCCACTGCAAGGCACAGAACTCCATCACACAACAGTCATCCCTACAAATCAAAGCTCTTCAGGAGATTCAAGTGGACAAAGTCAGGAACAATGGGTAAAGTGCACTATGCCAGACCCCTTTTTAGCTATTTATACCCTCTGACTGATATGCAGAGTAACACCAGGTCTCTGCAGTGGCAGAACTGACACAGGAGGGAGCTGGAAGAGACTGAACTGCAACAGCACTTTCAGTGTCAGTTTTCCCCTGAGCACCCACACACTCTCCTCTCTTCTGGCCCATCAGAATAAAACTATGGTGTAGGGACTTTTTTCAAGGCACTTTCAGGATTCACACATCAATTCTAACTGGTCACTTAGGCTTTATAGGTCAATTGAAAAATAAAGTTAGGAAATGACACCAGGGGAATAACCTGCAATCAGCTAGAGCACAGCTGCAGAAACCTGTACCACACCTTTGCCTTCTTCATTTTCAACCTGAATTGATCTGCCTGTTTCTGCATCTTAATTTCAGCCTGGGATGCATACTTATACTAGAAAGCTTTTAATAGCTTCTTTTCTCAGGCCTTCAGAACAACATGTGTAGCCTCACAGCTCATCTCTGGTTCACCACAGCTGAAGGCATCTCATTGAGTCACATCTGCAAGTCTTACATGGGGCTGAACCACATGTTTGGTTTGGTGTGGCGAAGCAACCAGACAGTAAAACAAGCAGAAGAAAATACTTTGCTATTCTGCAGAGTGCGTTGCCACGAGTGTTACTGGGGCACAGATGTTAAAACCAGTATGAGTAAGCCAAGTCTTGAGGTTTATGCCATCCATCACTCACAAGCAAGGAAGAAGAGACATAGTATATTGTGGGCGGGACTATGCAACAACTGTCTCCTTGGGAGTTCCTGGAATTGCTGCTGAAATGTCTGGTTCTTACCCAGCCATGGTAAGATCAGTGATGAATGGACTGCTGCTCAGGACCAAGCCTGAAGGTTTCTGCTTTCCTAAACATGCATCTAAAAGCTTAAAAGAACATGTTCCCAACATCTGCTCTTTTCTAAAAATCAACACAGAACTACTGCAAACCTTTTCTTATGAGACTGAGATTTTCTGTACCTCTGGTTCAAGTAGGAGTAGAATTACTATATCACAAAGAATAGATTTCTTGTGATAGAGCACAAACTAAAGAGCATGAGTTCTTAAGGTTGCACATACATGAACGTAACACAGCCCCAGCTCACTCAGTGCTTAGGTGTCTTATTTTCAAAAAGTCTTGGAGCTGGGGAATGTCCCTTATTTTTTGGGAGCTGGACTAGAGATACCTGAAAACAGTGTCTTGAAATGAAGACTTTGCTGCCATAAACAGCAGTCAATGCAAGACCTAAGCAGTGACAAACCCTGGAAAATATATCGATTGTTGAAATTCAGGCAAACTAAGGAGGAAAAAAAAAACATATGTAAAGCCTGCTCCCTAAAACTTGGTTTACATCCACTTTTTCTTCCAAGTCCCTGTATATTAAGCAGGTCATAAAAGCATACTGGGAAGCTGTTTGAATTCCTCAGATGAGAAGTGCCAAAAGCTTTCTCCAAGCTCAGAACTAGAGCTAGTTAGAAAACAGGAAATGTTTTGCATAACATTTTTGCAAGCCAGGGAGCTGCACATTATCCATTATTAAGAGAAACATGAAACAAAGGTTTCTTACCTATAAGACAAGCAAATGTTATGTATAGGACCATTCCTCCAGAGTGAGACCAAGAAAGAAAAACTAACTACTGATTGCAATTAGTTTCAGATAAAATAATTGTTTTAGATCAATCTAGTCCTATCCCTTGGTAATGTATTTTCCCCCTCCATGTCCCTGAGTACTCAGAATGCACAATTGTTTTGTACTGTCACCTACAGAAAGCTAAAAGGGCACAAAGCCAGGGCTTGCAAACCTCATCCACAGGCTTTGCTCGTGGCTTCTGAGGAGCAGCTCTGCCATCTTTATGAACTCTCCAGTCCTTCCAATTTCCTAACATAATTTCACATTACAAATATGTTACAGAAGGAATAATGACATAGATAACATACCGAGAACTTCGTTAAACTAAATACAACATATGGTGCTCAATTTCTGGCAGCAAGTCACACTAAGGACAGGGAGAAATTCCAGCCCCAAAGACAGTCTCATCAACAAGGACAATGACAAGGAAACACTACAGATACCTCACTGGAAACAAGTGTCTTAATTTACAGCAGCATTATACTCTTTTTATAGTTATTCTGCCAACCACATGGAAGAAAAGGCTTGGCACAAAAGCAGTGTTTGAGGTGAAGGCAAAAATTGATCAACTTAAGCAAATAAAACAGGAGAGAACCAACGACATGTGTGCAGTTGGCTTTTTAGTCTCATAATTTAAAGCCCTCTTTGCACAACTAACACAAAAATGTTCAGATACATCCTGAGTTATTTGAAAATACAGAAAAACAAGTCCATGATGCCTGCTCCCAGAAGCCTCTATGCAGAGACATATTAGTAATCCAACCTTTAATGGCTTTGGGGTTTTTTCATTGGAGCCCTTTGGCTGAAGTCTGAAGGTGCAACATACAAAACCAAAAAATTACTTGCAAAAAAGAGCTAACAGCTAAAATACATATTAACAACCCCATAGGCTGTGTTTAAGTGTAGAAGAAAAGGTCTGAGTACTGATTACATAAATACGTGTTATGTATGTAAAAAACAGGTCTCCAATTTAAATGTTTAATATTACTATTATTATTATATAAAATACTTTCATTATACAAAAACAACTCTATGCTTAAAATTATTTTTAAAAGCATACAGCAATGTTTTAATCCTCCAGCAATGAAGTTAACCAACAATATACAGTTGTTTTAAATTTTAAAAAAGTACTTCAGAAGGTAAGATTCCATGACTGATTCACACTGTCTGTACACGCTGAAATGTTTGTATAAAGCAGTTTATAAATCAGTGATTTTAGGACCCTAAGCACCCCATAAGTCTGAAGCCATCTCCACCAAATGCGGTCGTGATAAAACTCCTAAAACTGTCTAAGATACAATAGTCCATCAGCAGCAAAACAGGGAAAAACATGCCAAATCACATGTTCAAAACCTGTGTTTGTTCTCTACATTGTTCCTCTCAAATATAAAGCAGGATTTTTTTAAAAAAATAATCACACTTGAGCGCAGAATGTGCTTGGAGCATGGTTTGCAAAAAGATGGGGGGATGGATGTGGATGGCCTTAGCTAGTAAAGGAAAATGGGGAGGGGGGTGGGGGGTGGGAAGAGGAGGCAAGCAAGAGCTTGCACATCTACATTACCATATGGGCTAGGGAGATATTAGTTACAAGAGAATTCAACCCTATAAACAGAGAAAAATAATTGTGACAAAACAAGCTGAACCTCTGCAATCAGGTATAAAAAAGAAATTGTGTGTGCAAATTAGAACCACAGTGAGATGTTATTTACCCAAGGATAAAATCTTTTCACTAGATTAAGGATGTAAATATCAAAATTCAAAGTGGTGGAACAGTTTCAGAGGTAAAAAGATGCCTTTCTTCGTTGTCCCTGGATGCCAGATCTCTGCTGTCTCTCACTGGGATAAGTGCACAGGACAGCTAAGAGGTGACTTTGCTGGTAAATGGGTTTGGTTTTTTTCTTTTTTCCCACCTGTTACATTGAAATGCCCACTACTGTTTGTGATCACAATTGTCATGCACATAGAAATGCAGCCTATCCAGGGTGCAATAAATGACAAAGAATATTTTCAGCATAGAAGATAAAATTTCCAGTTTCTAGGCAGTACTTTAATGACTACAAAGTACATGAGAAAATTTAAATTTTTTTGCAGTGTATGAGCTATTTATTCAGACTTGTAACTGTGGATATATATGTCTCAGAGAAAATATTGTCTGACACATACACAGAAAGGAGAGAAACTTAGTTCGGAGCGGGGGGGAAGGCAAATGTCCCATTGACCTCACCAGAGTCAAGATTACCACTAGTACATGTTGCAACACTGTTTCAGGAAGATAAAAAAAGGATTTATTCAATCCTACTGTTCTTCAGGCTTCATTGCCAGCGTGGTGTGGGTATCTTCCCCGGCCATTGGAGGGCATGACATGGAGACAGGGCTTGCACCACCCTCTCCCACTTCTAATCACACCCTGTCCACCTCCCTTTTTCTAAGCCAGTACTGCCCAGTCCTCTCAAAGCTGCTGCAGCTGAAATTCAGGGAACTAGGATATATGGTAGGCATGCAGTGTATATGTGGACTCCTCCATGCAAGAAAGCTGCAACAGCAGGAGGTCAGACTGGGACAGAGGCATCCCATGTCAAAAACTCCTATGCACAGTCAGAAAATACCCTGTCCTAGTTCGGCAGGTGGGACCAGTTGTCACTGTGTGGGAGTGATCAAAGCTGTGTATTCTACCCCATCTATTCATTCCCAAGGTCAATGGCCCATTTGTAGCAGCTTCCCAGGGAGTCATTAGCACCTCCACTCCCAGCCTGAGGAGGCGTAGCTGCTAATGGGCCATCAACAGTCCAAAAATAGCCCATGACTCACAGAGTTAATCACCTATTGTGTGAGTCCCTGCCCTGGGGGAGGGACTGGGTGCTCCTGAGGGTACAAAAAGGGGTAGGTAAGAAGACCTCGGGAACCTCTCGTCGGACCCAGAGGAGCAGCAGGACCTCGACAGGAGGAGACCACCACTCTTGACAAGACTAAAGCCATCACCTGCACCTACAGGGGTTTTTTTCACTTCTTTTTGCTTTGGACTTGGGGGAGCCACACGGGTCTCAGCATAAGGCTAACAAACCCCTTTGGGTTTGTACCCCAGGGCACTGGGTTACACTGCTGGGTTTGGGGAGTTGGAAGGAATTTCCCTTTGTGTCAGTGTATTTACTGTAGTATTATTATTAAATTGTAGCTCTGACTTACAATCTCTCTCGTGTTGAGCTCATTTCTCCTGCTGGTTTACCTCTAAACCAGCACATACCCCCATTCCCAAAGTAGGTATTTGCTCAAAGACAGGCCTGCTTCACTTACTACAAAATCACTACATATGAATCTCTCCAATTCCACTCAATAAAGAGGTAAGATTTTTTCATGAATTACATATGGCTTATCCTTTCTATCAGTTACACTTAAAATACCATTCACAGAGGAGCAGAAGCAACAACCACTCACTTTATCATAACTAAACAGCACAACAGCTCACATAAAACATCGTATACACTAGTTAAGGTTAGCTTTCCTAAGCTTCCCCATGATATATATAAAAACATGACAATAGCTTTTCAAGTTATAATGCATTTAGATGTTACTGACAGAGGAAATCATATTCTGCAGTTAAAGTGTGAAGAAGTTACTTGATTATCTGCATAAATCTGGTATACTTTTCATGAGCTATGAAAGGATAAAACTTCCCCTCTTCCTTTGAAGTTCTTTTTTTAAATAACATCTTAAAGATTTTTGCATGTCCTTTACTCCCCCTGCCTTGTAAAAAGAACATAAGTATCCTAGGACTGCTGAGTTTGGAACATGTGAATTATAGAGATCTTTAAGCCTTCACAGCAGCTGTTTTTCAAGCGTTGTTCTTATATCATAAAAGATAGAATGAAATGAAAAATAAATCAGAGCTCCAGGAAGAAAATGTATTTGATCCTGCAAGACATTTCAGGAAAGCACTTAAGAATCTTCCTAATTATTTGGGATTATTCATTTCTGTATGAAGACGTGCCTGTCTAAACACTTAGCTGGACTAGGCTGGAGTCCTAGAACACCCTAATCCTGACATCTCCCATTACTGGTGGTTCTCATCACAAAGGAAATACTGCTGCAAAACTGTAACAGCAACATAGGATGGACAGATAATTTTTTTTATTACAAAAACCGAAATGAAACAATTTTCACTCTTACACTCAGAAGTACCAGCGTGGGCAGTGCCAAGAAATCCATCTAGCCACTGGGCCCAGCAGTGCTTGTGTCCAGCTATTAGGTCCAGGATCCATTGGGGGATGCCAGGGAGGACAAGGGATACCAAGAGCTCCTTATGCCCCACAGGTCCCTTCTTTGGTGTGCAACAAAGTGTTTGAAGTGTTTGTGCCTTTTTGCACCCTTCTGGAGCTGACAATGATCAGCATCTTCACCCTGCCACAGCTCTGCAAGTCATTAGAAATTGTTCCCAGCTCTTCATCTGCACAGCTGAGTGTCCTATGAAACTGCAGGTAGATGTAGCGGGGTCTCAATGCACTGCTGACCTGTGAGCCACCAACACGTGGGCTTCTAGATCCTTTCCATGCTGCTTTGCCCTTCTGGGGCCCCCAAACCCCGTCAGCCCAACATTAGCCTTTCCATTTCTCTACATTAACCCCAGCTTAGATTTTCTGATGCAATGAAGAACAAATGCCATCATCTCAACTATTTATTTTTCACCCAGCTGATCTCACAAAACAACACTGCAAGGCAGGAGGAATGTGAAGAGGAGGAGGCAGGGGTATGTGAAGAGAGGAAGAGAGAGGGAGAAAGAGAGAGAGAGGAAGGAAGAGAGAGAGAAAGAGAGAGAGAGAAAGAGAGAGAGGAAGAGAGAGAAAGGAAGAGAGAGGGAGAGGGAGGAAGAGAGAGAGGGAGAGGGAGGAAGAGAGAGAGGGAGAGGGAGGAAGAGAGAGAGGGAGAGGGAGGAAGAGAGAGAGGGAGAGGGAGGAAGAGAGAGAGGGAGAGGGAGGAAGAGAGAGAGGGAGAGGGAGGAAGAGAGAGAGGGAGAGGGAGGAAGAGAGAGAGGGAGAGGGAGGAAGAGAGAGAGGGAGAGGGAGGAAGAGAGAGAGGGAGAGGGAGGAAGAGAGAGAGGGAGAGGGAGGAAGAGAGAGAAAGGGAGAGGGAGGAACAGAGAGAGAGGAATGGGAGGAAAAGAGAGAGAGGGGAAGGGAGGAAAAGAGAGAGAGGGAGATAGAGAGAGGAAGAGAGAGAGAGAGAAAGAGAGAGGGAAAGAGAGAGAAAAGGAAAGAGAGAGGGAGAGAGAAGGAGAGAGAGGGGGAGAGAGAGNGGAAGAGAGAGGGAGAAAGAGAGAGAGAGGAAGGAAGAGAGAGAGAAAGAGAGAGAGAGAAAGAGAGAGAGGAAGAGAGAGAAAGGAAGAGAGAGGGAGAGGGAGGAAGAGAGAGAGGGGGAGAGGCAGGAAGAGAGAGAAAGGGAGAGGGAGGAAGAGAGAAAGGGAGAGGGAGGAAGAGAGAGAAAGGGAGAGGGAGGAACAGAGAGAGAGGAATGGGAGGAAAAGAGAGAGAGGGGAAGGGAGGAAAAGAGAGAGAGGGAGATAGAGAGAGGAAGAGAGAGAGAGAGAAAGAGAGAGGGAAAGAGAGAGAAAAGGAAAGAGAGAGGGAGAGAGAAGGAGAGAGAGGGAGAGAGAGAGAGAGAGAGGGAGAGAGAGAATCCAGACTAACCTACATATCAGACAGCTAAGCTGAGATAGACCTGAATGTTTATACCTGGAGCTTCATGAGTAGAAGATGCTCTAGTCTGGCAAAAAATACCTGCTACATTGCCCATAGGGGACTAGAGACATATTGCCACCCTACCACAGCTACAGCAATGAGGAGCCACTCTAACCTGCATAAATTTCATTTACATCAATCATATTTCTTCACTTGAAAGTTCTGCCTTAGGAATAAGATTCAATTTTGTAAGAAAAACAGTAAGTAGGAGCATGTCTCCCATAAGAACATGATGATAAGCTTGAGTGCCCTGGATTTGCACAAAAGTAGACATATCCTAGATATACAAATGGACATACATGACTGAAAGCAATAGTAACAAAAATCTTGTAGCAAAGATGTGTATCTCACAGTGTTGGACCTCAGCCTTCCTCTTTCCTGTTTTCCTAAGTGCCAAGATTTTAGCTTTAGCACTTCATTTCTAGCTTGTGAGGGAGGATATGTGAAATGGGCTCCTCTCCCTATACAGTGAATATAGAGGAAAAGAATTTTTTTTATTGCTTGCTTTTCCTTTGTCCTATAAATGCAGCATGACATTTGCTGGCCTGTTACCATCAACAGCCCAAATCCCAGGGGCCTTGAAAGCAACTTGAGGAGCGTTAGCACTGAGAACAGGTCAGGGGGGCTTCCTGGAGCACAGGCTCAGAGAGTGCTGGCTGTTCTGTATGCATCTACATTTAGCCTTTTTGCTTGACTTGTGATCTCAAATTCTGGGAGCCGATACATAATAAACCAAAACAGCTGGAGAAATCTCTTTCTGGATTATGCCCAAGTGGAGCAGTCGCATGAAGGATTTCAGCAGCTTCCAAGGAAGAAGTTCAAAGACAGCAAGGCGTGTGACAACTCTGGCAAGCTGCTGCAGTCTCCTCGGTGGAAAATTATGTTGAATATGAACTGTTGGAAAAAGTGTCTCTCTCTCTCTTACATACAGAAGACAATACAATTTACACCAGTGAGTTTAATCACACAATTCCCTCAAAGAAGCCAAATTTCCCACTTAAAAGGTCTTAATTTATCCCATTTCTAGTTAAAACTCCCAATCGTTTATGTTTGTTAAATAGTATCAAGAAACTTTGCACAAATTCGGTGCAAGTAATAGTAAACAGGCATAGCTCCACTGTAGTCAGGGTTACTAAACTGATGTGAAAATGCTCACTGGTTACAAAGCAAAAACATTTGCAGAAGCTCACACTGGAAACTCTACAGACAAACAGGATCAAACTCTTTTCAGCTACATGGCTGGAGACCAGCTAAAATTTACTGACAGCAATACAATGACTGTGATTCACAGGGAGGTGGCATAAAGTCAGAATTTGGCCCATATAATTTTGTGGATATCATTAAAAAAACAAATTCTTTGCTGTAAATAGAAGAGAAAGTCTTTAAATGGGAATCATATAAAGGAAGTTTGTAGCATCATTGTATCAAGGAAGCCAGATGATCTGCAAATGCAAATTAAAAGCAACATCACTGGAAAGCATGTAGCTCTGCTAATTTATAGCTGTTGAAGGTCTGGCTCGCAAACCAAATAGAAATCTCGGCAGTGTTCTTGGCAAGGATAACAATGAAGGTAGGATTTATAAAGGAACTTTCATCTTCAGGGTATTTTATGAACTAATTGTTTCTCCCAATATTCCTAAGGTAACCAAACCCCTTTTTGTGTTTCCACTGGTATTTCAGCTTTGAATACGAAAAGATGCTCCCAGTCCTGACAAAGAGACAAATGTGTTTGCACATATAATTGCACATGAATTCCAACCCATTCATCAGGAACAGTATTTCCTGACACAGACCTCCAGCACCTGACCTCCACTGCAATCACCTGCTCTTTCCTAGAGTCCCATCTTCTCCAGCAAGAACCATAGAATTTCAGAATGGTTTGGAAGGGACTTGAAAAATCACCTCATTCCAACCCCCCTGCCACGGGTAGGGACACCTCCCATCAGAGAAGGCTGCTCAGAGCCTGTTCTACATGGACTTTGAACACTTCTAGAGATACGGCAACCGCAGCTTCTTTGGGAAGCCTGAGCTAGTGACTCACCACCCTCACAGTGAAGAATTTATTCCATATATCTAAATTAAATTTCCCCTCTTTCAGTTTGAATGCATTACTTCTCGTCCTATCAGTACAGCTCCTGTTGAAGATTCCTCTCCAATTTCCTTGGAGGCTCCTTCAGATTCAGGAAGAAATAGGTGACATTCATGGGCAGAGCACCCTTCTCTTCTTCAGTGCAAATATTTTACCTGTACTGACACTAAGAAAAAACCTTTTATTTCAGATTTTATTTCTAGGACATGGATCCCAAAACTGCAGGGGAAGGGAAAAAATCCAACACCCCACATTACTTTCTCCCTCCTGCCTTTCCAGGACTGCTAATGGTCCATGGCAGCATTTCTTCACAGAGGAGGCTCCTCCTCAGAGCCAGCTATTCTCTGCCCCCGCTTTCCTCTCTCCCACCCTGCAAGCAATTTCTGCACATGCAGCCAAAGGGCAATGCTGTGCCTGCTCTCCTGGGAGAAACTCCACCCTCTGTAAGTCACTCTGTTATGGTTAAATGTCAAAAGGATTTTCAATATTTTCAGCTTAGTGGGCTTTTTCTTCCCCACCTATTTCTAAGCTAAACCATAACTATTGTAATTGAAGATCATTTTTCTTTAAACCAAATGTCAGGTTCCTGCAAGACACAATATTCTCACAGTAAATTGTGTGTGAAACAACCAGCACCAGATCAAAAAATTCTGAACAAATTCTTAAAATGTAAATCCTAAAGATACTTTTGTATTACCTGCAGAGCAAACAAAGTATAATTCAAGCTTCAATTGGTCATAACCCAAAAAGATAAATGTAGGATATTATTACACAATGTAGGATTAATGTCTCAGTCATGTGAGATTATTTTACGTGTACCTTAACTCCCAATGATGTAACTATATAAACCCATAAAAAAGTTGTTATTTCTATTAAATAAGGAATCTCATAATTAAGGTTATTTTTCCAATTTTTGTTCATTTATGAGGATGTTTTAATATCTCAGGATTCAGACTATACATATTCAGCTTGCCTGGTCGTGTTAGCATCCTTACACAATAACCAGAACTAGCAGTACTAATTTCTTTTCCTAAAGGTGTTCACACTCTATTTTAGGTGCCTTAAGGAGTTACTGAATAAACCTAAAGAGGCAGTAAATTATTTGTTGTACCTATGTACAACCAGCTCCCTTCAGCAACAAGCTTTGAGTTTTAAAGACTCAAGGACCCAGATAGAACTTTATTGCTTTCTTGTGGTTTCTTAGTTCGGTTTTAATTTCCCAGATCCAGAATCAACCCTCTTGACAACAAATGTTGCAACAATGATGCTTGCTTTGATCCCTAAAAGATTTTAAGTGACTAAATAACTCAAATAGCTTTAGGTAGTGCTTGAAAGTGCGACTGGCTCTGTTTGATGGGTTGTTTCAGAAAGTACCATCAATACAATGGTGATTCCTTACCAGGTTCTTGCATTATTTGTGATGACAAGGGGCCTCCTACTCCCTTTTAAGCTTTTTAAACATACCTTGCAGGTGGAATATGGTAATATTTTGTCCCAGATTTTCACAAATGAGTAATTAGCAGTGAACTCACTATTTTTAAGGGAGGGAGAGGAGAAGTGGAAAACATTTCTTCTCTCACAGAAATAATGTACAGAAGTTCCAAAGAGCCTGAAATAACATGAAGACTCAGAAGACATGGTTCCTCTCTACTATTGGGAAAAAGTAACTTGCAATTCCCTCTCTGAGAGTGCAAGTCCCTCCTGCTGGTGTTTCTAGCCAGAGCATGGGGAAATCTTGCTGCAAAAGAGGTTCATTTTTTCTCATTTAAAAGAAGTGACCACAAGGCAGAACTCTTTATTCATTGCCAAGAATGACTTAAAAATTTGAGTTTCAGTTCATTTCTCTGTGAGATGGGTCTAAAAAGCAGGGCCAGAGACTTAGCCCAAAATAGCTCCACAGACATCAGTACCCACCCTGGATGACATGATAAAAGGCAGCATTTTCATAGAAGAGGAGGAATACAAGATCACATTATTTTAAGTATCTTGTGCTGGATTTAAGTTTATGGGTAAGTCCATCATCTGACAGCACAATTTTGTGTAGCCATGAAGAACAGTTCATTTGGAAGAGAAATTCGAGAGAATATGTCTTTTCTTGACAAATTACGTGCCATAAGCATTATTTTGTAGTGGCTCATCCACTAAAGTAAGAATTTATGGCAGTTTAATTCCCTGAGTTAAAGGGGAGAAAAATGTAAATGATACTGCAAAGGTAACTAGGCTACTAAGAAGCAGATGGCTTTAATTACCTATTTACAGGATTGTTTATACTGGGAATTTGAAAGAGACACACAGCTTAGAAACAATACTCATTGTGGGAACACTCTGCACATTTTAATTAAGCCAGATTTTAAATGGGAATAAAAAGAAATTATTGAATGTTACCGAAACTCAAATTGACACGTCAAAATCTTACGCGCCTTGCACACAGTCAGTTATACCAGATGCATACAAGGGTACACAAATCTGTACATGACAAACTTCATCCTCCTTTTTGCTCCTCTCTTTTCCTGCTGCCCCAGTCCTGCAAAGAGGCCATAGCTACATGAGGCAGCATTACTGCACAGAAGACTGGGTCAGGTTTTCTTCTGCGACTCAGCAGAGTTCTCGGAGGTGAACTGACTCCCACCACTGGACTTCAGCAGTCTGAGCCTGATCTTCCTTTCCCTGGAGGTCCTTTCACAGTGCCAGAGTTTAAAGAAACAAAGTACCACCAGCCTTGACAGGGTGCTGAGCACCTGCTGACCTGGCCAAGCACTAACTTGGGGCAAAGGTATGTTGAGTAGATCTAGCATCTCTCTGCTGACAGCACAGGAAGATGAGCTTCCTCCCAAAAGCATTATTGGCCTTTCTTACCCACTGCCAGATGGTGGTGTCCATTTCCCATTACTTTTTAGGTCCTCTGACCCCTTCCAGGAGCCAATGTGAATCACTAATCTGACAGAAAACTAACTCAGTCAAAAGAAAAAGCACTTTTTGCTGAGTACCAAGATCTCATGAGCCCCAGAAGCAGCAGGAGGAGAGGACAGGACCACACGGTCCCAGGGACCAAGGCCTCCCCCCAGCAGATGCCAGCAAAGCTGTTGCACACAAAACCACGGTGTCAGACCAATTTTCTGCAAAACAGTTTAAACAAGTGCAAAGCCCTTCAGGGCTGCCCAGTGTATTGATTAAAGTGTGGTTTCCTTCTGATCTTCTGTCCTGTCCATTCCTCACCAAGTGCTTCGTGGTCCAAACATGGGCACACAGTCAACAGCCACCAAGTTTGCAGGAGCTAAATCAAAGAGCATGAGAATATAACTTGTGCATGTTCCTTAGCATGCTAAATTCCTGGGGAAAAAAGGTGTTCATTTAGAGCACTTCAGCCTACACCACCTCTTCTACCTCTTTAATAGATCAGTCTAAAATTACACTTTAAATTAAGCTTGTTAATGGATGCCAAGCATTATCTACAACTCAGGGCAACAATGAGCACTTTTTTATAATCAAGATCAAACGTAAGTAGCATAAACACACTAATAAATCAAGTGAGAAAATTACGTCTGCAAAGAAAATATGCATAAGGAAGGGCTATTCAGCTTCAGTGACTCAGTACAAACAAACCCCTGGGGCAAAGAATAATTACAGTATACTGTCTACAAATGAATAGAATAACCCAATCAAGAAAAAATTCAAATGTATGGCAGAGGCTCTGAGGTGCTTCGAAGTCAGAATGAGAGAAGATGTATAGAAACATTTTGCATATGAGAAATCAAAAGCTGCAGAAGGACTACCTCTTTGTGTCTCCTGGAAAAACTGAAAATACTCATTACTTAACAGAGAAGAGGCCTGAGCCAAGATATACTATTAGAGAGAGAACAGTCACCAGGAATTTGCCTGGTAGTTTGTGGTATAACAACATACAGTCTATGAATGATGCCTTACATGAAACAATTACATCAGTCCCCAGAACAGTAGTAAACCACCAGAAATGGGTGGTTTACTCTCTGGGATTTCACAAATCTGGATTGAAAAATTTCTCTTCTCAAACTGCTATGTATTCCCAAAGCCATTATGATAAAATCAGTTACTTCTGACTGTTACCAGCTGAATAAACATAAGCTCATAGATACAGAGACTTCTGCCTTGCAAACTCTTCAGACACATCCACATCCTTTCTCTTGGACAACGACTTTAAAGACCTTGGGAATGAGACCACATCTATTTCCTAAGTGTGTACACTGTGAAGGTCTACACATAGATAAGGGCTGTTACAACAACCTGGTTCAGAGATCATCTGCAAATTCTTTACAAATTGATATTTTTACCTCATACATAAGCAAGGAAAAAAAATTAAAAAGGAAAAGCAAGAGTAGCAAGCATTTGAAGTTTAGTCTAATATATAGTTCTGTTGCCAGCAAAAGTCATTAGAGCAACAAGAGGATTTCATTTTTAGTTTGTCCTGTAAAATTTCTATGATTCAACTTCCTCACATTGATATGAAAGTCTGCAGAAGGTGCAAAGCCTCAGACTGAATCCATTCTTCGGTGTTCAAAACATGTCATAATTCCATGGAAAACCATCAAACTGCAACAGCATGTGCCAGCTGAGGGCCTATTCCATATGAAAAAAATCCTGGCCAAAAAGATGAAAGTGGCAGAATTCCTACTGCATTCAAAAGGACTGGATGCTGGCCTTGAGAGTTTCTTCTATTCTTTCATCAGTGACAATTTTCCAAGGTTTATCTTTGTCTTACTTCTGGATTCCAGGTACAGGTTTACTGTCTCATTTTATTTATAGACATTGGCTTTCTATAAATTTTTTAATACTTTATCACCCCTGCCATAATGATTTTTTGGCATAGTGACTGCAGCCTTCTGGACTATGCTAATCCCTGACAAGACTGAGACAGACCTAACCAAAATTGTCTAGTACAGCCAACACTGTGCTTAAAATAGTTTCCCATGTTTTTAATCTATTTTTACTGGCTAGGGCAGGATTTAATCTTTCAATCATAAGGTTGTGCCTTAGATTTTATTTTAAAATGTGTTAGAAACTTTTTAAATATCCCTTTTACTATGTGTATTTTCTGATGTGGGTTAGATAACTTCAAACCAATATAAAATTAGGAGACACAAGTTAGTCTTCAACAAGCAGAAATATCACATAACTTGCCTTTTCCAGAAGAGTGCCTTACACTGAAAGTCTGATTATCCTCATGCCAGTGCATGGTTGCACCTGGAAGACATCCATGTTTCTAATGCACAGTCACTGTGTCTCTACATTGTGAATTATTCTTTTTATTTTTCACACAAGCCAGTTGTCAACAGAACCATTTTTGTTCACCTGATGCTGCTAGAAAAACCAAAATAATAATAGTTATTAAAAAAATAAAATTACTCAAAAGTTTTTTCTAATTTCTGTTGACTTTCTGTTCAGGTATGGCAATTGCTGAAAGTAAAGATCTGCAGCAATCTCTCAATAGCCATGTAATCAATTTTAATTGGAGGACAGAGCTATCAAAATTTATAGACAGTGGTAGAAAATATGCCAATCAAGTCCCTTATTGATGTTCAAGAATGCAGACTCATTCCATCTCTCTTGCCACCTAGAAACTCTTTTTTTGTCTATTCATCACAAAGCAGTGAAAATTTTGAATAATTTTATGTAGTTTGTAGTAGAATTTCAATTTCTGAAGTTTTTTCCCTGGGCATTCTAAAATGCCTTTCAAAGAGGAGACCTTGGCAAAGCTTATGAGAGCTTCTGCCTGAGCCTGGGACCACCTGTTTTAAACGGGGTAACAGCAGGACTGGGTTGACACAAAGCTTATAATGTCTGATGTAACATATCCCAAAAAATGGCACTTGCATCCTGTGACTGGCAGATTACTTGGATGGTGGGAGTATTTTGTACTGCAGGCCTCCCAGAAGAGAATCAAGATATACATTATAGCAAACTGAAATAATAAACTTGGAAATCTGCTCAAATGTTACTTACAGGGCAGAGGGAAACAGGAGGCATCAAAACACCCAGAGCAGCAGCCTGGTCTGTGCCATTCTTCCAGGGACTTCTTGGCCCCTTCCCCACATTCCCCACCAATGCACAGGATGGCAGCTTTGTGGAGACAGACCCACAGGAGGGATTTTTTCACCTATGTCTCAATCCACCTGAGTCACAAGGGCTGGGAAGCCAAAAACCTGGCTGTCATCCTCCACTTCTCTACAGCCCTCCTCAATGAAATGATACAATTGAGGCTCATTGCCCTGTATGATGGATTTCAGGGTGAGAAACTGTGTAACATTGGGATAATGCATCAGCTTGGCCCTTTGGCTAAGGAGTCTCTGATTAAACTTCTACTGGAAGCAGAGAGGGCTACAGCAAGAGGAAAGTTTGAGCCTCATGCCTGGGAAAAAGAGTGGCTAACAAGGACTTTGGTGTTCTGCTCAGCTCTGCAGTAGATTGGATTGACTTGCTAAATCACGAAGCTCACGTTTAAGATATCCTGCAAGAGGCAATGTTGGTTATTCTTGGCCTTATGTACATTAACCTCTTTTCAAGAAAGTTGTTCTTAACCAGCTCAGGTTTCAGTTTCTCCTCCATCAGGGCATGATATTGCCAGCCTCAATCAGAAGAGCAAGGGTGGCTTAATTAATTGTTTATAAATTCCTAGTTGATGTCAGATGTACTGAAGTATCAAAAACTTAGTTTGAGTTCCTTCTAACCTACTAGAAGTTGGAAAGGAATTTTCTCTAGATATGAGGAATCATCTAGAAGTGATCCATGACTGAAGTTATGAAACATTAGTGATATCTACACAAGTAATATTCTGGCAAACCAGCCTACAACTTTCATTAGAGATTTACTACGGGTTTATTAATTCATATGTATATACTCATTAGAAAAACTCCTAAATTTCTAACATCTGACAAGTACTGCCTCTAGCATAACACTGTAACTGGGACCTACGATCAAAGATATCAGCCTAAAGCATATTGGAGCCTAATAATAAAGTTAACGATTAGAAACAATACCAGCTATTGAAACAGACTTTTAAATTAATAATTTGAATATCAAAAAGTAACTTACATGTAGCATATGCATGTGTCAAACATGCCCTTTTGCTGCAACCATTTCACATCTACAAAAAAGCAGAGCTTCTTCTGCCAGAGAAGTTAAGAAGCTTTTTGCTTTATCAAGACTGTATGAGGCTGACTGTAATTTGGCATCTTTTTAGAATTAAAATTGTCTCTTACATCAAATTAGTTCCTTTAAGAAAGTATTTTTTTCAGGGGAGGGGAAGAGGGTGAAATGATTTTTGGTCAGGTTTGAGGGACATGGCATTTTTTCCTCTTGTGTTTTCCATTTTCTTTTTGTAGTTGAAAGATAGGGAAAGAAAACCTCAAGAAAACTTTTTTTAAAGCACAATTGAATAAAAGTGTAGAGTAATTTTTTTTAATTATTGAAGTGAAAATAATTTGATGGTTTTAAAAAACTGACAAGAATATTTGTTCTCTTATTCACAAGTTCCAGAAGTACTGTAACACCTGCTGGATTGCAGTTCTGTCAGAGGAGCAGTTCTAGCTAAAGATTCCTGCAGGAAGCATTCAGAAATAGCTAGTAATTTCCATTTACAGGAGTAAGAGTAAATTTACCTGGTTATGGAAGAGTAAGCTACTCATAAAACACAGATCACCTCTTGAAACACAGCTAATTTCTCTACTTACTCAAAGCAAACAAAAAGCTGATGTTAACATGTGTGCTTTGGAAATATAAAATATTGTGTACAACGAAAGCCAAGTATAAGCTTAACACTATCTATTAACAAAAAAAAGGGTAATTTTTATTTTTCCTGTGTTTCTCTGTGAAACTTCTATCACTGTTTCAGGCTAATGTACTGCTTGTTTAAACATAGACTGCAGCTAAGGGAAACACAAACCCTATATTTCAACACTATGATATATATATATACACAGAGAGAGAGATAGATACATAAAGCATTGCTTTATGCAGAACTTTCTTCACAGCAGACCAGTAGCAGGGACTCACTTGGCATATGTTTTTAAAAAACACATCCAAAGATCTCTTTATTTTACTACTTCTGAAAAATCTGATGTTCACACACTGACACACCCATAACCATCCTCCCTATAAAATTAGAACTTGATACTTTTATCAGTAAACTGTATCTGCAATTGTGGCTTCTAGGTTCTCCCTCTTTTCTAGTTCCTAAAGTTCAGATAAGTAAGAGAGTCATATTTTTTAAAACTAAGAAGCACCTCTGTTGCTCAAAACAACTTTTCAAAAAAAACAACCTCCCTCCCCTGACTCCCTAAAAAAAAAAAACATGCTTCCTCATTGGCCTGACTTAATACAAAAGTAAGTTTCTAAAAACATGCATTTTTAGATGTTAATCCTGTCAGAAGTCACTGGGAATGTAGGTGCAGTGACTTCAAGGTGCCTAAATGGAGACACCCCGAGGAACACGGCTTGAAGAGCAAGGATGTGTTTAATCATCGTTCCCCACTGAAAATTTTGGCCCAGGCTTTTGTTAAGGGTAACCACAGCCCATGCAATAGTAGCAGAGTGGCTTCTGCCTGAGAAAAAGATCCCTTTAGTCTCCTATGCAGGCAGGGACTCCACCATTTCCCTGCTGCTGGAACACACCTCTCTCTACTTCTATCCATAATTAAAGCTGACTTATCTTATGTGGGCCATTCACCTTCTATTCAACGTGAACAGCCTGCAAAAATGGCTGAGGGGTTCACAGGAAGGAAGCAGTTAAATGATAAAAATGTGAAATGTTATGCAGCAAGCTGTGTACAATTAACTAGAATTCAAATATACACCTTGTTCCAATCCAAGCCATTTATCAGACAAAAATAGTCTGCTAGAAGAATGTCATGATTAATGAGGTGAGACTCCAGCTAATTACTGTTTCCTCCAGAAGTAATTAGGTTGGCATTGCTAATCAAGATGAATGAACACTCTGACCCGCTTTTTTAAATGTAAAACTATGAGCTGCAGCAGCAATAACATCATTTAGTTCAGGCAATGTAGTCTTTATTAGGCTTGTAGTTTGATTAAATTCTTTTGTTATACCAGGCTTTCCACACATGAACAGATGAATGCTGTGATGTTCAAAGAGTTTGTCACCCTTAATTAAAGACTGAAAAGGCTTGTTCAATTCACAGGGCAATACGCAGGACAGCTCTAAATTGATAGCTTTTAAGTGGGGGATAACTGAGGGAGTCACAGGGTTTGCCCATCTGCAAGAGGATCCCTCCTCCTTCCACAATTTTCTGTCTTAGTAGCTGGAAAATTAATATCAGATATTTTTTATTGATTCCATTAGGCAGCACTCATTTCATCAGAGCACCTTTTCACACACAACTATACAACTTTACTTTGACAAAATGAATGCGTTATAAATTCAGAAAAAGAAAGCCATAAGAAGTAAATTCAAAATACCAGCTAATTTACTGTGCTGTTTCAGACTGTGACCCTTTTGTACAACTGACAAATCCCAGGATTTGTGCCCCACAATTTCAGCAGTTCACATCATGACTACGTATGTAACTTCACACTGGGCTGGGGGGAAGGTGGAGGAAGTGACAGAGAAGCATCTGAATGATGTAGAGATACAACAGGTTATAATGGAGTTAACACATAATAATTTCCTTTTTTACCTCTTACTAAGAGATAAAGTGCTTCCTTATTACCAGGATTTAGCTCAGGGAAACACGAGGTCCAAGTTTTCATGTGAAAATTTTAATGTAAAGAACAACCTAAACTGGATAAGAAAACATCCCTCATCTCACAATAACATTTTGGATCTACTCACTCTGTGTTTAGTGAAATACGCTGCACTGGGCTCAGCACCAGGAGATGGGCCACAGGGAGGAAGAGGGGACAACAGGCACAGAAGACCTGTCCCTCTGCATGGCAACAGGTGCAGGTTTCCTTCTTTACCACTGGATAAGGCACTATGAATTTGACAACAAAAGACTAGCCTGAGCTTTCTCTCACACACATTTACCTGGCCACAGGCTCACCCTGCCAGCGGGATGAGACCTGGCACTGGGACTCTCCAGCCAAGACTTTCTCCATGACAAACCAGTACAGAACAGGAGGGACCTGACCTGGGCAACCTCAGGCTTATCAGTACTTGGCTAAGAAGCCACTCATGTGCCCCAAGCACCAAGCAGGCAGAAGGACATCATTTCTCTCCCTCAGTGAAGCTCCACCCAGCCACTGCCCACAGCTGAGATAACACCCACCCCAGCAGGTAGAAGTGGTATGCAGCATCTCACAACTTCAGTACAGCACTTGGTAAGACAACAGTAGCTCCACACCACAGGGCACAGGCAGATATCAGCTTCGTGAGGGAGAGGCTCATGGGTCTCCCCCATGCTCTGCTGGCACAAAGCTGCATGGCACCTTCTTCCTCTCCAGCTTTCTGACACTGAACAATTTAACAAAAATCCTTACCTAGACAGTGGGAATAGCATTTCTTTCCTTCCTCTGCCATCTGGTTGATATTTCCGCTCGCTAGATTGCAAAATCCTATTTTTAACCTCTTCTGCTTAATGATACTGCAATGCCAGCTGCTGATTGACACACACTTGCTCCCCGCTGCTGCTTCTTCCCAGTACCTGCCCTGGACCAGGTTGGGCCAGCCCCAGATAGAACAACCTGACCTTCACATGTACCAATGACCACTCCAAGCGACTTGCAAAGGCTTTCAGAGAAAGTCTGCATGTGGAAACCCTGAGAGCTGATTTGGAGGTTGATGTCTGGAAGACCAGGCTATAAGGTATGTAAAACTTCTCCTTCCTTGCTGCTCCCTGAGAGGCTTCTAACTGTCATCTGCTACAACTCACACCCACGGGCCCCTCAGGAGATGTAGTCCCCTGTCTTGCTACTTGTATGTGTCTGAGCCTCACAAATGTGTGCACTATGGGAGCATTTAACTTCTTTTCTATGTGTTACTTCTTTTCTTTTTGTTTTTATTTCTGGAAGGGGAGTCTGGTTTTTTGATTTTTTTTTTTTTTAGAGTCAAGACTTCCTGGAGCTGGAGCCAAGATGGTGGCACTACCATCCAACAGCTTTGACTCATTTTTGTTTTCCTTACTGAATCAACTTGCTGGTTACAGATTCCTACGATGAAGAATTTGCTAGGAAACCAGGAAAGGAGAAACATTCGTCATTCCTAAGTGCTCCACTTATCCCTGCAGTGCCCCTTCCTGGCTGTAGGCAGGGTGTTGCAGGGTCACCCTCTGCCTTATATCTGCATAGTATCAACAGCAAAGCATAGATCTTGTCTCATCTTCAGGATAAATCTACCCTGCCTCCTTTTCCGTGCTTGAACAAGAAAGTGTAGCAAGTAAGAAGTTAGCAAAAAATATAAAACCAGTACAAGACAGAAGTTTCCTATGGCTGCACACCTAGTTTCTCAGGAAGGCATGCTGTCCTCACAAATCACAGAATCATATAGGTGGGAAAAACCTCTAAGATCACCGAGCCCACCATTAACCCACGTCCACTAGTAAGCCATGTCCCTAAGTGCCACACCCACATATCTTTTGAAAATATCCCTGGGCAACGAATTTCAATGCTTTACCAAACTTTCAGTGAAGAAATTTTTTGTAATATCCAATCTAAACTTTCCCTCGTGCAACTGAAGGCCATTTTGTCTCGTCCTTTTCCTGGTTACTCGTGGGAAGAGACTGATGCCCTCCTCACAACCACCTCCTTTCAAGGAGTGGTAGACACCATTAAGTTCCCTGCTGAGCCTCCTTTTCCCCAGGCTAAACACACTCAGCTCCCTCAGCTACTCTTCATAAGACTTTTTCTCCAGACCCTTTCCCAGCTCCATTGCCCTTCTCTGGACACTCCAGCAACTCAGCATCATCCTTGTAGTGAGGGGACCAAAACTGAGCACACAATTAGAGATGCAGGTGCTCTGGTTTCCTCACAACCCAGGGAGAGGTGTGAAAGGAGAGACTTTAGGTACTCTGCTCTGACCTGTGCTAACTTGATTAAACAAGGCTAAGTATTTCTTTATTATTGTAATTGGTTCACATGTCCCTGGGTTATCAATTAACTCTGTAGCTCCTAAAAGTGAAGCATGTGATTTCTGAGCTGCTGCATTCTACTGAAGCAACTATAGTGACGTATTCATGAAATTTTTATTGACCAACCCAAGCTGCAGATGCTCGTACACTTTATTGACACATACCCTTAATTCCTGTCGGGAGAACATTGGTTAACTGACTCACATTAAAACAGGTGACCCCACAGAAGGAACCAATTTCTAAATTTCCTTTCTCTCGTCACAGCTGTGCCATGAAAGTGTTTTGCTTTCTCTCCATACATTATTTCCATGCATTTCTCTTGGTTGTGTTCCAGGATTTTCCAAATGGTCCTACTCTCAAGAGCACAGGCAGCAGCTCTACTGCTCCTTGAACATAATCATTTTAGTAATTTCTGTCTCACAGCCTGGTGCTACCCACCAACGTGGGGGTTGCATCAGCCTTGTTCCTTGGGATCCTTCAGATGCATCGTTCTAGCTGATGTCCTCAGGAACAGGCCAGTAGACAGGGACTGCTGGATTTGTTTTGGCTCTTCCCTTCCCTTCCCTACATGCCATCTATGAACAGTCTCTCAGTGAGGTGTGATGTTCCCTCAAACATCTGCCAGAAAACATCTGTGTAGACAGAGGGTGTTGAGGATGAACTCTCATTTAATTGGGGACATATGAGATCTGATTGATTGTTTCTTTTTCTTTAAAGTAATTTTGTATTAGTAGAACTACAAACATCTTTACTGCCAAAGACTGACCTCTACCCTAGCAGTGTAAGCAAAATTATTCTTAGCTCCCCCCTTTTTTTATGTGGATAATAGGACCCAAGGGTAGCTTAAAAAATACTGAGAGAATTAAAATTTTGGATGGATAAATGAAAAACTGCAGTGACAAAATGTAAGTGAAGTAAGAAGAATTAATAAGCCTATGAGGTCACTGATCATGTCCAGACCGTGTCAGGATGCAGGGAATTTGCAGTCATTCACACAGCAGCTATCACCCCCCATGGAGAAAGGAGGGTGGAGTCCAGATCTCATCAGTGAGCTCATCTCCATTCTAATCCTACACTCCGTACTTTTGGAGCACAACCACTGTGGGTTTAGCAGGAACTGAGCTCAGCCCTGCCAGCCAAGGGGTGCAGAGTGTCAGGAATTTCCAGCCCGCTTTTTGGGCCCAGCCCACTCTCCCAGCTGACACTGTTTATAAGTCCCTGGACCCTCTGCTTACAGAGGAATCTAGATCCACCTACTCTCTGCACATTTTGTGCTGTTCATACATCACAGGGCTGAACTTGGCCAGCCTGGGACTCTGTCCCACAAACACTGGTGCATGCACTGGCAATGTCTGGTTGGCGTGGGTTAGTTGTCTGTGGGTGCCTAAACCACAGGGCAAATAAATAAATCAGTCATATTTCTCACACCCCAAATGTATTAACATGAAATGGAGAAATACTTGTGCAGTGTAGTGGGAGAGCCCCAGTTCACTGCCCTACTAACAAGACAAAGTAGCAGATAAAGTGTTAATTATGCACCACGCATTGTACTCAGTCCGGTTTGCTCAGCAGGGATCAGAGGGAGCTGTTTTTCCTGTCTGCTCCGCATAAGCAGCTGGAAGAGCTTGTCCCCATTTATGGACAAGGAAGACTTGTTTTTTAATATAGGTACCAGAGCAGGGTGTACAAAGGTGGGCAAAAGGAACAATGTCCTCTTCCCATGTAGTTTTTGGGTTGTTGGTTGTTTTTTTTGTTCCCTCCAGCAGTTTTCCATCCATGGTCCGGAGCTTGTCAGATTTGTAAAAAGTACAACCTGGATCCCAACAAAACTGTTCTTGCACTTTTCAGAGCCCCTTGCACATTGTGCTGCTGTGGTGACAGGTTGAGAGAGCGTGGGCACACAACCAGGCTTGTCTGCTGCGGGTTTCCTTCAGCTAATTGTTTTTAACAAACTTAATTCAGGTTTCGCAAGTCTTTTATGAGGGTTTTTGTTCCTGAAAGAGTGAAATAGAAAAGTCACTGATGATTTGTTCTTTCGCTGTATTTCAGTGCCAATGAATCCTTCAGCACTGCAGCAGCCATCAATACCCATTCAGCCACCATCGTGCAGCCTTTCCCTGTCATTCACTGTGCCATTTAGAAAGTGATAAAAATCCCAGCTTAGCGCAGTATATTCGCTTTTGTGGTCTCCTACTTCCAGCAACCTTTAAAGGCGTTGAACAAAATTAGCAACAAATTACTTTATGAATACTGAGCCCTTTTGTTACAGTGTTCTGAGAGTTTGCAATACTGTCAGATTTCAATTAAATTTAAGAAAAATTAAGCTGCTCTGTGTGGCTGCTTGCTCAGACAGTGAAGTAATTATATATAATAAGGAGATCTGTTTAACAATCACTCCTAGTCATGGCAACGTTGCACCGTTATTGTGCTTAACATGAAGACAGACTGTTATATTGTTTTTTGGAATGTGGGAAACCAGCAATTGTAGAGGCACACCATGAATTTAATGCATAGAGTAGAATTTTTAACACTACCAGGTGCAGCGAATTAATTGTTACTGCTCTACTGTTCATTCAGGGAGTCTGTTTTTGCACATGGTTAAAAGTTCTAAGATCCTCAGTAACCTGAGCCTTCAGTTGTAGGCACACAGCAAAAGTACCAGTAAACCATAGTTTTTGTTGACTAAAGCAAAACCAACTCTATGGATGCTGCTTTTTTCTTATTTTAAAAGGAAAGGAGGCCACAGCATAAAGTAGTCATTGTTTTATCCATATGTCCCAATGAGATGTGATGGCAGGTAGCAACAGCAAACATCCTGGAAGAGCCACCTTCAACACTGATTCCTGGTATAGCAGTTCCTCACTGCTTTCCTTTCAGCCATGGGGCAAGATAACTAGAGTATGTACTACTGTGATTTTAGAGTGGGAGTGATTCTGTGTTTGGGCAGACTAATAGATATGGAGAGTTCAGACACAGTATTTCACATGTGGCATAATGACTTTTGCTTCCCCTGCTTGAACAGCCCTAAGAGTGCACACACTGTCTATCCTGAAGGATGGAAAGGGAAATGCTACAAATAATATATTCTTTTCCTGTGATGGTAAAGTGTCTTGTCCAGGGTTAGAAGAAAGCAACTCTATTCTGGGACTGTCTGTGGTAGCATAGCACTTTGAACTTCGAGAAGCAGCTGGAAAACAAAATGTCAAATTCAGTTCTGTTCAAGATGGAGTTTTGAATCTTGGCTAAGTTTTACTAGCCAATCAAGGAATGTAAGTCAGCCTTCTGACTTGTGCCATGAAAAGGAAACAGCTGCATCCTAACAACAAACAAACTAAATAACCATGCTTTTTCAAAGGAGACAATACACAAGTGTGTGAACAGTCTCACTGGAGCAGGAGGAGAGCTGGAAGGGAGGAATTGGTGGAGAGGCACATGCAAGAACACACTTGGTACCTAGAGGTTTTATGAAACATTTGAGACTCATTTCAAAACTAAGAGTGAAAACAGAGTGGAAACTTCTTGTAGGGCAGCAGAAGCCAAGCTGAGCTCCCAAACATCTCAAGTGCAGCTCCCACACTGAGACTGTGACACAAGCCAAGGAGCACAACTATTTGGCATAGGCAGCGCCTTGGAAATCCAAAGGTCCATCTGTGGGAGAAAGTTATTGGGTGAGGAGGTGATAAGGTAGCCAGGAAAAGCACATAAACACCAAAGAAAGCAGAGAACTGCGCTCAGGCTTAGAGTCACTAATTATCGCTCAGGAAAGAATTTGGCATCCCTGCGGATAGTGCCATAGGAATGTCGAGCCTGTGCTTCACTTCGTGAAGATTGAAAAGGCAAATAGAACACTGGGAACCACGGGGGAGGGAAGAGCAAAGAGAATAAAGGAGAATCACTGCGCCCATGTCTGCTTCAAGGCCCTGTCATTCCCCTCAAAAACAACATCGTGAATACAGAAATAATAGGACAACAGCCACAATCACAGTTACAGAGCAGCATCCGTGCTGGGAACAGAGGTACCCTGGGACTCTCCAGCCTGGAGAAGAGGGAACTTGGTCTTCAATGGGCTGGTGGCTGCAGCGAAGGGCAGGAAGGGAAGATTTGTGGCTGCTTCTCAGCATCTAATACCTAAAGACATGAAATGAATTATCTTGCAACGGAACTGGAATGAGCCAAGGAAGCACTTTTCCATGTGGCATGTAATTAAGCTCAAGTATAGATAACTCTGGAAGCCAAAAGTATAATTTTGTTTAAACTGTAATTTGACTAATTAATGGAGAAAAATCTATCAAGGGCTGTTGAACACAAAGCCACAAGTCTCCAGCTCAGAAAGTCCCTGAGTAACAGGGAGGGGAAAGACCCCTTCCTGCACTCCTTTTTTAAACTTCCACAGGAGGCAGAAAGCGTCATCTGGTAGGACATACTAATGCCATCCCAGTGTTCCCAAATCAGCCTGCTCAGGCTGCAACTGCTGGACTGTCCTAAGATCCAGCTCTGTGGTTGGCTGTACCCAGTGGGATCTGTTGGGAGAACTTTGTATGTCCTGTTTGTAACTGACTCCCAAAACTACCTCTTCCCATGGTTAGGGTTTGCTGTGTGCCTTTTATATCTCTGCTATACAAAGATTTTTGTATTTCATGGGGCAGGTTCTTCAGATTGTTACAGGGAAGAGCAAACAAGAAATTACTGTGAGAAAAAGAGGCACCTTGCCATAAAAACAAATTAAAATCCCTATTAAAAACTCTGACTCATGGTTTGAAGTAACACAAGGGACAACACTGGAAAAATGAAGCCAATGAAAGTAGTTCAAGAATAAAGGCTACCAGAAACATGACTGTCAGAGCAAAGGAACAGAGGAGATTGATAAAATAACACTGAGTGAGCTGCATTTCTTAGGACCCAAGTGCAAAGAAAAGGCATCGGAGCAGAGTTGATGGTTATATAGAATGAATACACAAAATCTAGTGCTTTTGTGTCTTTAGAAACAAATCATAGTTTTCTAATATTTTCCAAATCAATTGTTTCATTTCAGTGTGTTGAGCTGATCTTTGACATGTCTTTCTGAGACAGATCAGGGCATTCAGTACTCACCTTCACTGACACAGAGTCTCCATGGGAGTCATTCAGGAGCCAAGTGCCTCTATTTCTTTGTGGGATTTACCTATTTGTTGTGCACCAGCTGACTTTGTCACAGGAAAGTGTCCATTGCGTTGTGGGAGATGTGGTCCTTTAGGAAACCTTGCTCATACGATAGGAGAGAAATGTCTCAATAAAACAATGTGATACAAGAAGAATGTAGTTTAGTGTTTTATTGCAGAGTGAAAAATTAAGTGTTCTTTGTAACATTATGCATTAACTATTTCCACTTCAATCCACTCAGCTAAAAACATACTTTGATTTTTTCAATCTTGTCTGCAATGAATATTTGCTTAAACTTTCAAGGTTGTATTTTGAATAAGAATTTTTTCTTTCAGAAAATTTGCAATAGATTTTAATAATCAGACTTAGGAAGTTTATTTTTGACTATTTGAATAAATAGATTTTGCCATAGTGTTATAGTTTAAGCTGGCAAAATGCCAACTGCCTGGTACCCAGTCAAAAGGTCCACTCCCAGAGAAGGAGAGTGAGGGAAAAAACCAGAAATGAGGCTTTGGACATGGTGAAGTTCTTATATTTATAGAGAGAAGTGGAAAGCTTAACACCAACTATGAAACAGCACATAGTGACAGGAAACAACAACAGGCTCACCGAGGTCGCCCCAGCTAACAAGCAGAATTCTGAACCAACCAAACCTCCTCCCCAAAGGAAACCTCCCAGCAAGAGGGAAAAAGGAATTAACAGGAATATGCTCACTTCCCCAGGTAAACAGCCACGCAGACCGGCAGCAGGGCCTGATATCAGCAGTCAGGGAGTAGGAACCCTCCTGGTCCGAAGCATGGACCAAAAAGGCAGAAACTCCTCCCCCCTGGCTTGTTATACTCCTCAACGCTTCCTAATGATGTCAGATGATATGAAATACCTCTTTGGCTGCTTAAGTCAGATGATACCTGTCCCCTCTAATCTGCGTCACGTCCTTTGAGGCCTGCTGAAAACTGAGGCCTAAATGGGGACCTATGCTGACTAGAGCCAAAACTACTACACATAGATACTTTAAGGACTTTAAAAAAGCAAACTCACAGAGGAAATGAACTTACCAAAAAAGCCTGTGTAACAATAGCATTTAGACAACACCTCACACAAGCTTCTACAGAAAGCCATCAGGCCATTCTGTTTCTGGTTTTGTTTGCAGATGACTTTGAACCACATAATGTAAAGGAATTGTTGGGAGGGGACGTGGCTCTAGACCTTTCTACACACAGGTAAGCAGTGCCCAGTTTGGAGATTTCCACTCAAAAGATATGTGGATGATAGGTCAGAGATGTGAATAAACCATATAATCAAATTACTGCAGTGGGGTATTAGCCCAGCACAGCCTTCCTACACACTGTTCAAGGCCTTGCAGGACACAAACCATTAGATTGTATGGATTATGTTACACAGAGTGGAATAAAATATTAGTTAGAAAAACATGTTCAGAGTCACATCCTAAATTAAGTTGAAAGAAAGACTCGTGTCTAAATGTTGCAGACGTTTGGGGGTGGCAGCCAGTCTGCCTCAGGTTTCAGTCCTATTTTCTCCTTGAGCACATTGAACTCATCATCTCATTGAACAAGCTTTAACAGTGAGCAACTGTGAAAAAGCTAACTCCAGAAAAGTCTGCATGGAAAGGAGGAAAAATGCAGTGTTCTTCTCCAGAGCGCAGAGCTATCCACACAAAAAGTAGAAGTAATCTAATCTTTCTTAAAAACAGACAATTGTTCAGACTGAAGAAGAGAAGGTTTCTGGGTGACCTAACTGTGGCCTTCCAGTACCTGAAGGGAGCCTAAAACAAAGATAAAGACAGACTATTTACAAGGGCCTGGAGTGGCAGGACAAGGAGGGATGGATTCAAACTGACAGAGAGTAGGTTTTGATTAGTTATCTTTTTGTCATTTTTTGTAAAATGTAGCTTGAAAAGTGGAGCTTTTGTCGTCTTTAGATACAGAAGCTACTTGTTAAAAAGCTCACAAGATCTGGAAAATTATCAGTCCAAACATCTTTTGATCAAAGGAATGAAAAACTCTCACTCAACATGTCACTGAAGCCAAATACAAGTGAGAAAGTACTTCCAGACCTTCCAGGCAGGACATAAACTACCTACCAAGAAAAACAAAACTAAAAACAAATTAGCCAAACCAAACAGCCAAAACCTAAACAAACAAATAAACAAATAAACAAACAAACAAACAAAAAATGTCCCCAAACTCCCCCAAAAATAAGTTGTGGTGTTTTTATAGAGACCGATAATCTCATGGTTAGACGTGCAAATTGGGGGAGGAGAGGAGAAAGGGCCCTGGGGGTCCTGGTCAATGGTAAGTTGAGTCTGAGTCAGCGGTGCCCTGGCAGCCAGGAGGGCCAATCATGTCCTGGGGGGCATCAGGCACAGCATCACCAGCCGGTCAAAGGAGGGGATTGTCCTACTGTGCTCTGCACTGGGGTGGCCTCGCCTCAAGTGCTGGGGACAGTTTGGGGCACCACAGTATAGGAAAGGCATTAAAATATGAGCGTGACCAGAAGAGAGTGACTCAGTTGGTGAATGGTCTCAAGGGCAAGACTTACAAGAAGAAGCTGAGATCACTTGGCCTGTTCAGCCTGGAGAAGAGAAGGTTGAGGGGCGACTTCACCAAAGTGTGCACCTTCCTCAAGGTGGGCAATGGGATGAGAGGTGCTCAGTGGTGACAACCGGTGATGGGACTTGAGGAAATGGAATGAAGCTGTAACAGGAGAAGTTCAGATTAGGAAAAGGTTCTTCACTCAGAGTGTGTTTGGTTCCTGTTTCAGGCTCCCCCAGGAAGTGGTTATGGCACCAAGCCTACCAGAGTTCAAGGAATATCTGGATAATGCTCTCAGTCATATGGTTTAGTTTTGAGTAGTCCTGCTGGGAGGTGGACTTGATGATCCTTTTATGAGTCCCTTCAGAGTGAGATACTCTATGACTCTCTTTGCATAATATAAATAACATGCACACTATAGCATACAATATACAAGTAAAACTGTATTAGTTTCTTCATTCATCCATCCTATATCTCTTTGCACGTATGTACCCCACATGAACATTTTAGCAAAATGTTTTTCACTTCTGTCTTTTTTATAATTTGTACTAAAAGTAATTTCTCTTCTGTAGAGCAACCAAAGAAAGAAATAGTGCATTTATCAACTAGATGAAGTTTGTCACCAAGCTCTTGTGTCCTGCTGCCAGCCCTGAAGATGCCATCTGAAACACAAAGGATCAAGAATTTAGGCACCCGTCTCAAAATCTTCAGGCACCTAAATCAAACTCCAACCACTGATCCTGTCCTATCAGTGTTCTTTACTATCCAAGTGCTGTAAGCACAGCATCTTCCTTATGCACCACTAACTTTAAAAGTCCTTCAAGCAAAAATTGGGTTCTCCATTAAAAATGTACTTTTTTGAATTTGCATGGGAGAAACAGAATAAAGTTTAGTAAAATTCTCTTCCTGGTCCAAAAGAGCATCTAGGTCTGTCATTGCTACTGTTTCTGTGCAGTGTTAATGAGAGAAAAAGCAATAAATTTTTGTCACTTGGAATATGACTCAGAATAAGAGACAGAAGATCTACTGATTAGGCAAGGGGGGGGGGTTGTTCTTTTAATTAAGTTGTTACTTAATGAAGTAAAATGGTGCTCTAAATGTAAGTATCTAAGCCTGTAAAAAGTTTAGGAACACTATAAGTGTTTATATATCAAAAGCAGCATGGGTTAAGATTATTTCTCCTTAAGAGGTGACATCTCAGTTTTACAGATGGAGAGAGGACTTTGAGTTCTAGCAAGATTAGTCATTGCCAGTAACATCACCACTGTACAGCAAGAAAAGTATATTTTTGGGTATAATGTTACTTACTGCTACATGGGGACAGTTGCACAGATGCAGTAAAAGTTTGTTATTTTTTTATGAAAAATGTTGACAGGGAAGATCTTTTTTCAAGATTTTTTCTTATATATTTTTTGTCCAAAATTTCAATCCATAAAAGTTTGGACATTCACAAACTGAAACACTGAACCTGAAAATAGCATGCATATAATTTTTAGCCAAATATTTCACTGGGTTGGATACTTAGTGGCTATTATGAAAAAGTTTTAAAGTTTAGCTGTACTTTGGAAAGAAATTGCATCTTTAAAAGAACGCACTTGCTTAAGAAAATATTATTTTGTTGAGAAAACCAAAACAGTAACAGATTTAAGTCTTGGTGCATGATACAGAATTGAAAACAGACATTTCCCCTAGGAATGCCCACTTCATCAAATTTTCCACTTTGACCAAATAGTTGTTTTTCTACAGACAAGGTGGAGGAGGAGTTTTATGACCATTTTTCTGTTGCCTCTGTCATCATTTCTCACCCTTTATATTATGCCCACCTTAGGCTGTGGTTAGAGTGCCCCTGGTTCCCCCACCTCATTTGGTTTAGGCACCTGCCTGATAGTTGCTGGGAATCACAGAATGGATTGGATTGGAAGGAACCTTAAAGATCATCTCCCTCCAACTCCCTTTCCATGGAGAGGGACACCTTCCACAACACCAGGCTGCTTGACCTTGGACACTTCCAGGGATGGAGCAGCCACAAATTCTCTGGGCAACCAGTTCCAGCACTTTACCATCCTTACAATAAAGGATGTCTTCCTAATATCCTTCTAAACCTACTCTTTGACAGTTTGAGGCCATTTCCCTTTGTCCTGTCAATCCAGGCACTTGTAAATAGTTTGTCTCTATTTTTGTTTTAGGCTCCCTTCAGGTACTGGAAGGCCATAATTAGGTCACCCTGAAGCCTTCACTTCTCCAGGTTGAACACCCTCAGCCTTTCCTCACAGGAGAGGTGCTCCATCCCTCTAATCACCTTGGTTACCTCCTCCAGACTCAGTCCAACAGGTCTATGTCTTTCATGTGCTGGGTACTCCAGAGCTGGATGTAACACTGCAGGTGGGGTCTCACTAGAGCAGAAGGACAGAATCCCCTCCCTCACCTGCTGCCCACACCACTTCGGATGCAGACCAGGACACTGTTGGTGTCTAGGAGTCCTGTCCAGTCTCTCATCCACAGGCACCCCAAGTCCTTCTAGGCAGGGCTGCTCTCGATCTGCTCATCCCCAGTCTGGATTGATAATAAAAAGGCTTCACTTGAAGCTTATTTATGACTCACTGGTTTTAAAGCAAGCTCTCTTCCACCGCAGTTTGATACAAGCAATTGCTTCCTTCACACATTTATTAGCGAGCAGATGCCTTCAGCTCCTCTGCAAGAGCAAAATCTTCACTCAATTCCTAACTCCACTTGGTCATTTAAAATGCCATTTCCACCAGAAAAGCAGGTCTTGGGCTGCCTCTTCTCCCCTCATGATACTTTTCCACAGCGGTAGGGCCTTAAGTGGAAAGAAAGTTATTCCTTAAGAGGCTTAACGTGATTTTTTCCAGCCATCCCTTACAATGTTGTATAGTGGTAGGAGAAGAGGTGGCTGGGGCTCCTTGGGCATTGACTGTGCCTGGAGGCTGTGGGATGGGCTGCCTGCCAGCACCAGCTGCGTGGGGACTGGTTCAGACTGGGATGTCGCCATCCCACGCGGACTCAACAACAGGATTTTTCGTTTGTGCATGGGCAGAGACTCATCCAGGCTGCAGCAGGGGCAGGAGGAGGGGAGTGAAAGAGAAAAGAAGGGGGAGAGAGAAGTTGAAATGAAGAACCTATATGCTAGCCAGAAACTGCAGGAAAAGGCAGGATTGTGCCTGACAGTCTATTTTTAAATTGGCTGACAAGAATCCAGTGTGTTGTTTGGGTAAGGATACTGTGCTGGCTTATAAGCAGAGCCAGTCATGGAATGGGAGAACAGTGCAAATCCCCTTTTCTTGCTTCTGCTCATCTATTCTGCTCAGGCTCCCAACCAGCAACACCGGTATCCAGCTGCTGCAAGAAGCCCAAAGCACTGGGCCTGAAATGACAGGTATTGGAACTTTAGCTGATATGAACCTGCTAGTCTCCAGGGATTTTCCTGTGGCTTGGTGGCTGAACACAAGCTGAAGACCTGACCCTTCGCTATAAAAATTTTTGTGCTTTGTTAGCACAGGGAGGGAAGACATCCAAAGAAGGGGGAAGGCTGTGAGGGGATGTCAGGCGTGCCAGGCTGCCCAGCGTCATCTGGAGTTGTGCCACAGGCTCCCCATTGTGCCAGAATTTGTCTTTTAATTTGTGATCCCTCATGGAGTGGGCTTTGGCAAACCACCATCCTTTTGGCCCTTGCTTTACCCACATATAAACTGCAAAATGATAAACGCTATTTAACTTCCGGGTGAAGGGAAGCCCACAGATTTTAGCATCCTTGTTGATTTGAAAGTCTTTCTAGCTATTGCTATTTACTATGCAAACAGAGGCTTTACCTGGGAAGTTTAGATATTCTGCAAAATAAGCATCAGTACTTCCCAAGAATATTGACAACTTCAATAAATGAGTATCTCCACTCCTTTCCACAGGACTTTCATTGAAAATGACATTCCTCTCCCTCACCTGAGCAATGTAGAATCGCACAGGCATTTCTGCCAGGGATGTCTTTGGACCACAATTTCACTACCCATGTCTATTGTTGAAAATGAAAGAATTTTTTGGAAAAGTTCTACCAGTCAATCCAGACCAGCTTCATTTTATTATACCCTAAATGGAGACACACAATGGAAGAGCCAACAGAGGGACAGAAGGGGAACATAACACTCAACTTTATCATGGACCCTGCCACACAAGCAGCTCCCCAGAAGCCCAAGAGCTGCCCCTGTGCTTACATAAACATACTTGACAGTTGGTTACACTGCAGATTTCTCCTCTTCTTTGATGATGTCTCAAATTAATTATTTACCCGCAAAGCAAATGACTAGATCTTGCTTATCTTTTGCTTCATATATGACTTTTTTCTGTCTTTTTGTTTTCTTTTTCTTGGTCCATCTTTCATCTTTTTATTGTTATTCCATCCATTCTCATGTCTCTTTCAAACTTCTTTTCTCAGCTGTTCAATTTATTACCTCTTTTTTCATTTTCACCTCTGCTCCAGCAGTGCACAACTTTGAAAAGCCACTTTTGGACAAATCTTTCTCTTACTGCCCAGCTACCCATCGGTGGATACCTGATGCTGTCCCCCTGCAGTGGCCAGGAAGCTGCTGCAGCACAGCAGCCATCACCAAGTGTTGTAGTTTGGAATTCTTATGTAAATTCTCTCCCCTGCCACTAACTGTCCATGCCAGGAGTTAACAAAAAGAGTCGTTAACTGCTGATCACTGGGGTGGGGGCAGGTTGTCTCTTGTTTCTTTGGGGGCTACACACGGGTGGGGGTGGTGGGTTTTTTTTGTGTTGGGGGTGCGGGGTGGAGGGGAAGGGGGCCTGCTAGGCGGTTAGCCTGG
>VWZD01003800.1:33413-59371 GCA_013396695.1 Sakesphorus luctuosus | reverse complement strand
AGAACAGTTATCCTTCTTGTATTAAAGTTCCTTCTTCTAAATTTGATTAAGAGTGGCGTGATTATTGTGGAGGGGGCCCCCTCCCCCGCTTGTGGGTAAACATTTTGGTTGTTTCCCCTTAAACCGAGACACCAAGACTTGCAGCCCAACCCAGCCATGGGCTGCTGCCCAAAACCACAGCCTTGGTCTTGTTTTGGATGCCAGTCTCCCACCATGGCCTTCCAGCTTGAGGGGTCCCACGGCCATACTAGAAGCCGAGACAAGAAAATGCCCTGGCTAAACATTAGGTGCTCCCAAAAGCTGACTTTCAGGGGTCAGGCTGCTCCTGCTCAGGCTTGGGGCTCTGTAAAGGCTGTGGGTGTGCAAACAACTTCTGACTGATGGGCTTCTGTTGGGAGGAAACAGTGAGCAGCACAGCTCTAACCTTTGCTGCACATTGTTCATACATTTGCCAGGAGATTTGGAAGAAAACGCCTCAGTTTTATTGCTATGTTTCCTTGAAATGGCCCTAATTTTACACCTGGTGTGTAGTGACCTGTGTAGTGTCTGCAGTGTGTGAGGCCACAGCTTCAACATCTTAAACCTTCACCCTCACAGATCAGGAGCTGTAAGAAGACAGCTTGCATAGCTAACACTTTAAAAACAAACAAACAAACAAACAAACAAACCTTTTAAAATATTTAGTTTTCCAGTTAGAAAGTGAAAAAATGTGCTCACTTTAGTAGGTGGAGCAATGTTACTACCATTGTAGCTAAACCACTGTTACTGCTTATCATTTCTAGAGTAGATGTTAAATGGATCAAGATTGCAAACTTACTTTGCAGAAAGTTCAGAGTTGTGGAGAGGGGCTGAAAAGCTTTCCAAATTAGAGCAAAATGTGGCAACTTCAATCACCTTCAATTTGATTTAGAACAATGAACATGTTTCCAATAATTCATTTGAATATGTTTATCCATCTCATTTGAGTTTCTCTTATGTTACATATGATGTGTTAGCTGGTATATTTAATATGAAGCATGTTAAAGATACTTTAATATAGAAAGAAATTGAAATGAAAACATGGTAAAGTCAAAATAATTTTATCTTAAATCCAAACAAAATGTTTTGATATTATTAAAATAAATCAAGAAAGTAAAAATGAAATGTTTTGACTTTTTCTTGTTAAAAATATTTGTCAGAATTGACACATTCTTGCAAAACATTTGGATTTTGACAAACAGAATTCTTTTTTACAGAAGAATTGTTTCACTGAGCTCTAATTAAAAACTGGCTAACTCACAGATCTCAAAAAATAGTTGTCAGTGTCAAATTATTACTGTTCTTCAAATACGTGGTGAAAGGGATCAGTTCATGGGCCAGTGCTATTTAGTATTACCATCTGTGATCCTGAAAAAAATATAAAAACACTTCTGAAAAATTTCTAGGTAATCAGGAGTTCAGCAGAGTGGTCAGGGCGATCATGGTGTGATGGGGATCACCTTGGGAGAGCACTGACTCAAACATCAGGTGTCAGGAAAATCCAGACCTTGCCCACACGAACAAAGTCGACTTTCCTGCCTGATGGCAACTCTGCCTTGGCAGGACAGGATCGAGGAGTTTTAGTCAATAAACAACTAAGCAGTAAAGGAAACGAAAGCAGGGGAGAAAGAGGTAGGATACTGAGAGAGGACCAATAGAGGAAGAAGGTGTCCTGCTCTGGTGTCAGCAGTGTAAAACTGTAAGTGTGGAAAAATACATTGAGGAAAGGATAAGCCAAGTTAATGGGCTTTGCTGTTTTGACTGTCAGAAAGAAGACAGGGAGAGTTATAAAAAGGAATTTAAGGCAGACAGAGGAAAAATAAAGCAACTTCTTTTACTGGTGAGTCTGACTAACCATAGAAACATAGTACCTGTCAGAGCAGTGAACTCACCATTTCAGTCTGTCTTTAAATCAAGATTGGCTGCTTTACTGAAGGCACAATTATTTTGGTTCAGCCCAGCAGAAGTGGGGAAAAATTATGACCTGAGTTATAGGAAAGATCAGAGTGGGTTTTTTTTAAAAATATTCAGTACTTTTACAATATATGTGAATCCACACATTAACTATTTTTACAGGGTAAATAACCTGAAGACAGTCGCGATTTTGTAATTCAACCAAATTATGCTGAAAATCATGAATTTATCATCACTGTTGTCAACAGTTTTTGAAGGTGAATGTTTGGATTAGACATACAGTCCTAGACATCATTTCACAAAAGCATTTCCACCTTTCAAAATGTTGGTACTAAATCTAATGACACTGAGCTTTTAACTTTAATTTTGGAGGCAGAAGAAAAGAGCTGATCTAGAATCACTGTGCTGGTGCCAGGGAACTAATGCAGACACCACAGGGATATCTGCTTTCCTTCCCCATTCAAAGTTTCCCTGGTGCCTCATACGTTCCCCAGATGTGAGGAAATTTTCAGCAAACAGAAAATTACTGTAGAAACATTTCATTCTCAGTGATCATTATTTCCTGAGGATAGAAATAAGAAGCTTGATCTGTATAATATCAGTGTTTAATTTCTACCCATTCTACAAAACTCATTGTGTGAAGCTAGGTTTGTAATTTATATTTCTATTATGTTCTTCTCTACATGTAGAATGGGAATCTGACCTTCATTTCTATTGTGAGGTCCTTGTGCAGAAGACTATCTCTTTCCTTGTGTCTGTATATTTGCACAGAAAGGAAGAAGCAAACCAGCTTTGGGTATCAGCTCATCTGCAACACAGATAATGTTTTTTCTTCCACTGTTCTATTAAAAAAAATAG
Source organism: Sakesphorus luctuosus (assembly GCA_013396695.1). Classification (NCBI taxonomy): domain Eukaryota; kingdom Metazoa; phylum Chordata; class Aves; order Passeriformes; family Thamnophilidae; genus Sakesphorus; species Sakesphorus luctuosus. The sequence goes on along the minus strand of VWZD01003800.1, from coordinate 56,581 downwards.
CAAACAGTTAGAAAGTGCAACTTAGAGATATTCTTTGTCATCCATGAATTGAATATTATATATTTAATTAAAATTTGAATTATTTGAAGGAATGGATTTATTGTATGCCATGTGTTTCTTTGCAATGTGACAGTAAGATAACACTTTGCAATTTCAGATCATTTTCAATGGCAAGGAATTATATTTGCAAGCCAGCTGGATTTTTTTACTCTCTTTACTGTACAAATGATAGATACTGGTTAGGACTGATGGTAGTAGAACATCGATCACAAGTCTAGTAACTGACAACATCATAGAAAATTTTGTATCAGCTTTCTACTCATGCTTTTCAGGTTTAGAAGTCTTTTACTGTTTTGCTTTTAGAGTAAGATGGCTTTTAATGAAATTATTTCATTGCATATCATTATAATACACACAATGATACAAAATATACAACGTTTAGTAATAGTATACACTATAGAATTATATTTTATGGTATATATCTAGAAGTTTAATAACATTCAATATATTTATAGGTATGTTTACATTGTTTGTATTAATTTTCTGTGTTTTATTTCTTGCATAGAATTATATATCAAGAAAGGAATTTCCTTGTTTTAATTGTGACAGTAGCAGCTGTTTGTATCTCTGACTCAGGGGGCATCAGCCATTACTTATCAGTAACTAAGACAAATCTAAGACTTTGGCAATTTAAATATGCAAAAATGACAGGAAAAGAGAAATGGAGAAAACAAAATTTGCCCAGATCAGGTTAACTAAGAGGTTAGTAGCAGAGCAGGGTGTTAAACTCAATCAGTTGCTCAGGCACAGACACATTCCTGCTACTGAACCCAGCCCTTCAGGTGTATATTTGTTCCCAGCCCAAAGGAAAGGTTGGAGCAGCAGTGACAACCTGTTTGGTCCAGCATTATGAAACATAGCATAACAATAAAAATTATTAACTATGACACCTTTATAAGGAGGTCTCCATTTTTTCTCAATTGTAAACCTCTGATCTAATCTCACTACTATTCAATAACTTCTCTGTCTCATCTTGGGTACTTCTATTTCCCGTTCCCATTTTTAAGCCCTTCACTGTCCCCCATGTCTGTACAACATTTCATTAATCACTCTTTTTTCATGCTCTTTCCCATAATCCTTTCCTCATCTTTCTCCTCCATGGTGCTACCTCCTCCTCTCATCAGAGACACACACTCTTCTTTCTGATCCCTGCAAATGAAGATCCCTTATTTGAATATGTAAATATCCCTTATATATCAAGAAACGACTGGATGTGGTACCAGTACACTGTTTTAGTTGGCAAGGTGGTGATTGGTCAAAAGGTTGGACTTGATAACACCTTGGAGGTCTCTTCCAACCTCAATGATTCTATGATTCTATCATTTTAGTCTTCTCCCTATGCAGCACTCTCTTAGACAACTCCCCTGTTTGAACTACAAACATTAGTATTCACATAGGTTAAGATTAGAGTAAAACATTTTACTGGTCTATTTCATAAGGTACAGAAAATCCTTTTTCAGTGTTGTGCAATATTACTACATGCCATTTGATCCATTCTCTTTCTTTCTGAAATCTTGGTACTAGTCAGGAACCATAGTGAGGGACAGCATCATTTGGGTCAGAGTCAGAATCACAGAATCATTAAGTTTGGGAAAGACCTCCAAGATCATCAAGTCCAACCTTTGACCAAACACCACCTTGTCAACTAGACCATGGCACTAAGTGCCATGTCAAGTCATTTCTTGGGCACTTCCAGGGATAGTGACTCCATTACTTCCCTGGGCAGCCTGTTTCAATGCCTGACAACCTTTTCAGCAAAGAAATTCTTCCCGATCTCCGACCTAAACCTCCCCTGGCACAGACTGAGACCATGTCCTCTTGTTGTGTCACTAGTTGCCTGGGAGGTGTTGCAAGCTGTCATCCTTAGTATACACAACAGAGAAAAGCTTTTATTTATTGTAAAGCTCTACTAGTCTGACACGTGCAGGACAACTTAATTCATCCACCTGTGCCCGTGAGTCAGTTCTGCTTTATTGAGAGGAAGTACGAACAAGCCCCAAGACAGTTTGGTGCAGATAAAATGTTGCCACTGACTATTTACCGGAATTTCTAAATGTGGAGAAACGTGCAGGAACAGCCAGGAACCCAACACTCCTCCTGTAGCTTTTAAACACATCCTGTTGCACAATCCAAAGGAGTAAAGACTAGCCAGTAGATCACTAGTTATCATTTTTCCAAGCCTGAAAATAAGTTTCAGCTTAAAAACTTCACTGGATTTTGTACCCAGAGCCAAGAGAGCCCAGTGAGTCCAGCTGAAAAGGCCATTCAACACTGTGGCTTGGAGCAACTGAAGAGCTCTCACAGTGTTATCACAACCCAGAGAAAAGTGGGGCAGCAGCTGCTCACTTTCAGAGAGCATCTTAAGTATTTAAAAGGGCAAATAAATGAGTTTTTTGTGTCTTGCTCTCTCCAAAGTCTTGTCTTGTTATTTCCCTGATAAAATCTGGGGAGGACATGCTGCTGTTTTTATAGTGCAACACGATTGGCAAACCCCCACTTTAGAGAAGTGTAGGTTGTAGCACGCATGACTAACGATTAATGATGCTCATTAAAAAATGAAGTTCTGATGAAATTCATTAATGCTTGGCTTGAGTCTTGCTAACAGTTACGCAACATTAAGAGCAAGGCAATTACAGATCTTGGCTGCAACTCATTGAGAGATAAAAGAATACCCTTTTTCCTGTTTAACTCACTGTATGACGTGCTGCACTACAAAAATAAGCTGCCTTGAAAAAGCCTTTTCAACAATAAGGCACAGCCTGCAGCTCCATTGCCACCTGCGGGCAAGTGCTGGAGTCTGTCATCCTGCTCTGTTCCCCAGGGCACAGGGGAACAAAGGTAACCACAGAAAATAAGGATAAAAAGTAAGAGCTTGCTTCTGACTTGCCTTGGTCAGCCATAAAGTAATTTCAAGTAAACATCACCTTTGGTTTCTCGAGTGAGTGCTAACATTTGAACAATTTTATGTATTGCTCCTTTCACACTCCTAAAAATTTAAAAATCAGATGAGTAGCTTTATTTCAAATAGCAAGGCAAGAGAACAGGATGAGGGTGAACAGCAAACTAATTATAGGGGATATTAACAAGGAATGGGAAAGAAACCGATATAGATATACTTAGTATATCTATTAGCAATACAAATGTATTTAATGCATCTCAACTCATAATCCTATATAAACCAAATCAGCTGTCTATTGTTATTAAGGTGAAATGTACGCTTTTGAATTCACTCAAGGAAAACTCCTAGAAGTGCACACTTTATATAGCTGACATTTCCAAACATTACATATCAGAATCCACCACACATGTCATTGTTTTCCCTCCTATTGTGCATCTGTAGTTTGTTCTTTTTCTTGAGGAAAACTAATAACCTGTTCAGGGTCGTGTTTTCTGGGATGTCCTCAAAAAAACCTCTTCATTTCTTCCCATGGACAACTTCTAACTCAGGAAGAGCTTGCTCTGCATTTTCTGGCCAATGTAAATGAAGGATTTTTGTTTGGGAAAGAAAAGAAAGATTCCACATTACCTTGGATTAGTTCATCAGCACAGGAGACCTCCTTTTCACTGCAATTACAACAGTGAACAACAACTAGCCACAACTTAATACTCCTCAGGGAAAGCTTTGAGTATTTAGGTAGTGGATGCCAGATAAACACCATCTTTTGGCTCTAAGGAGCAATTTAGTCCAGATAAGTAACTCTATATATCTAGTCACAGCCTGAGTATTTTCTATTAAATTGAAAAACAATTCTAAGCTCACCCATCCTGTAGCTGTAGCTGAACTTCAGCAGCAAAAAGCCCAATGGAATAGGACACTTACTTAGGTCAGTGAGAACTTGGGGTGTTTGAGAATTTTGGGCCGCACCAGTTGTGAGAAGAGACCATTGCTCTGTGATCATTACACTTCCAGAAAACAAGCAGAGTGAAAAGGCGGAGGTCTTGCAAATTAAGATAGAATTTTTGTATACATAAGAAACATACTTAAGTAGATGCATGAGGCCCAAGCCTCCTACACTGCTTGTTCTATCTGGACTTGCTTGTTCTGTCTGTTCCTTACTACACATGCACAAACTCTAATAACACCTTAATCAAGCCCACTACAAAACCCTCCACATTTTGTATTCAGTGCAGGAAATGGCCATTTTTCAGATTGGCAGGTAGATAATGGAGCACAGATTTGGGCCCAAGAAACATTTTTGTCCATAAATCCACAGCAGCTAATTGCATGGGATAACTGAAGCCCAAGTAAAAATCAACACTCTTGGTGAAATCCTTTTCTTTGGGTGCGCAACCAAGATAGAGGAAGCAGCTTTGTTGATGTACATCAAAACATCAGATCACAGAATGGTTTGGATTGGAAGGAAAGATTATCTCATTCCAACCCCCCTGCCATGGGCAGGGACACCTTCCACTGGACCAGGTTGCTCAGACTCCCATCCAACCTGGCCTTGAACGCACCCCAGGTGACTCCCAAGCAAGTATCTAAACCTGTGCCACTAGCACTGGATGCAGAACCTGTTTTCAGCCTCAGAGATGAACCTGTAAAATGGTCCCCCAGAGTTAACACACCCCTTAAAGGGATAAATTAAACTTCAGAGCAGCCCAAAATTTGCACATTTTCCTCCATTTCCTCAGTGGTAGTGATCCTCTTGACAGCCAGGTCCCATCTCGTTCCTGCCTCCCACATTTCATTTCAGCGGTCAGTGACCAAGCCTATTCAATATACAAAACTCTTAAGAGTTAACTTTGTGCAAGCCAAATAGTGACTCAAAGTATTTATTTTTAGATGGGTTGTCAATCCCAGAGAGAGTTATGCATTTGAGCACAAGTCAAAAGCCTTTTAGAACTCTGAAGTATTCCATATCAAGTTGTCAAATCCAGAGGAAACAAAATCATCACGATATATGCTAAAAGTGCAGTTAGAAACAAACTTTATTGTTGCAATTTGAAATTATTTACACAATATAAATCTCTTTGAAAGGTACATTACTTCATTTAATCAGTGGTAGAAGGCCTTAGAATAGCTTCAATCACATTTAGTTCAAAAGAAATACAATTCACTCCAATGGATAAATGATGGACCTAAACACCACAACATACAAGAAGGGTCATGAGGACTTTCTGGGGGGATACGACAGTGCTAGGAGATGACGAAGGTTCTTTTATAAATTGAGCTTAGTTTATTCACAGGACACAAGTGGACTCATGCTTAAAAGAACACTGAAGAATATGCAGTAACAAAAATGACACAAAATGGAATATATTCCTAATATGCTGTGGCCCTGTGTCTGCAAGTGTTCAAAGGGCTTTGGACAGCTGTGTTAAGAGGCTTAGACAGAACCAATGACTAACTTGAAGTCATATTTAAGAAAGATTGGGTACATTCTTGGCGCTGAGACTATTCAAAGCACTTGTGTACAAAGCAGCAGCATTAACTACCACAGACTGCATCTGAGATACAAGATGTTAAATGGATACTTTCTATTAAAAAAGAAATATTTCACACACTGAAGACTGGACACTTATATTTTTGATAACACTTAATTACTACTACCAAAAACTTAAAAACATATATTTTTTCCAGTTCACACTGTATTTTATGGCATTTTATACAATATTTTTCACGTTTCTCTTCCAAGGTCTCTCTCATCTTGTGTTTTGCATGGGTCTCTACACAGGGGAATAAAAACCACTTAGACAAAAAATGCAGTTGCAATGCCACAAAAATAGGCTGGTGCAGGACCTGAAGTTATTTCAGCATTTATGTCAGTTTGCTAGATCTTAAGTAACTTGTTTTCTAAATGTTCACACAACTTTTCATTTCCATGAAGCTTCCCTCTGTGTCATCTCTCCAAAAACATCAAATCAAACATATTTGGGAAGTCCATGGATTAAATTCCACACCAGAGGGAAACAGCAGCAGCAGCTCCACAAATTTAGAAGGTTGCAGTAACAGCAAGTGTAAAAACTTTGAACCAGAAATTCGGTCATCTGGTGAAGTTGGGCCATCTGAGATCCTAATGGGCTTCAGGGCCATTCCAGTCAATCTTCTGACATTTCACAGTAATAATTAAACCCTTTTTTATAGAATCTGCTGCAGAGCACCACCTACACTATTAAATACACAGAAAAACCCAACATACAGTGTTGTTAACTAATCAACTACATGGAGTTTGGAGATTTTTTTTCTTTTTTTAAAGTGATCTTTTGAACCATTTCTTCCCTCTCCTCCTATCCAAGATTGACTGGTTTCCTAATCATACTTAGCTTCCACAGATCAGACCAACTGGAAAAGTCACTAAAGAGGCAAGGCAGGTGGGAGGAATGAAACAATACCTTTTCCAGTGTCTCACCATAGCACTTGGAGGGAGCACCTTCATACAACTGGCCTGTGCAAACGTTCAACACGTTTCCCTTCCCACTCAAGGCCGCTAAGCCACAAAGAGTGGTCTAATCCACATGGAATGGTGTGGTTTCTCACTGCTGAGAGCCCGTCTTAAACCCCATGCAGTTGGCTAAAAGAACACCTACTTGCACAGGACCAAAGGTCATGGCTCCTCATATCTTTCACAGCTTTTGAAAATTATCATAAAATGGGGGTAAAAAAAAATCAGCTGTTCCACATCAGTTCCACATCAGCCTTGCATGTACCTCAAGGTTTGATCAAATGTTTTCTGCTCCGCTACTGTGATTGCAACCTGTCTGGTGTGGAAAATGATAGGATATAGTTGTCAATTCCAGTAGTTAAGCAATCCAGCACACTTTAGAACACAGTAAATAACACAAAACATTAAAACAAAGGACACACAGCCACCTCAAACACAGACAGATAAGATGTGGTCAACCTCCTCTGCAAACTACAGGAAGGACTGCTCCAAGCAAGAGATTATAGTCCATTGGGTTGTAGAACAAAGTTTTATTTAATCAAAAAGTTGCCCAAATTTAATATTTCTTTTTTTCAGAGTAACAAAACAGTATTTTGTAAGCTTTTGTTAGCTACCTATGGCTTTAAAAAAATCTGAACTTTATTTGGAAGCAAACTTTACCCTTTACAATTTGCTCTTGTCCTTAAACCATGCAAGTAAACAAGCATATCCAATAACCTTGCTACACCAAAAGCTTAAGCTTGAGTTTCCATGTGAATGATTTCCTGTTACTTACATTTACCAAGCCCATCCCTCCTCTTGACTAGTACTTCTTGGATAAATTCACTGCCCAGGACCCTGGTAATCTGAAGTGTCACCACTGATAAGCGCAGGTAAGGCTGACAGGTTGTACAAACCATATAAAGATCAATTTGTTAGATGGAGCATGAGATTTGCACAGCATTTTCCAGCAGAGTTATTAAATACCAGTGAGAAGAATAAACTAACAGCTTGAAGGACACTATGGGGTTCAAAATAGACAGTGAAAGGCAACAGTGATGAAATACAGTCAGGGGAAAAAAACTATGCTTCATTATGTCTGTGTTTCCAAGGTTAAAGGCCTCTTCAGAAAGGGACTTCCTAAACAACAAAAAATCTGATGAGAAGTTATGTACTGACAAAACCGAATGTAATTTTACTCCAAAAAGGAAATAGTGATGGCTAAGTATGGAAAGGAAGTTTTATATTCATGCTTACCCTAATGAAGTAGGGTTGTGGGCACAGGGAGGAGGAGGAGGGAGTGGCACACAAAATACCTCAGCGAAGTTTCAAATAGTCTAAAGGGAGTACCAAGTTCTAGCATTGAGGAAAATTGACTGGCAGAATTATTTTAGAGATTTGGACACTTAGTATAAGCATTTACAAGGTAACAACTAATCCTATTATAAGGCTCTATCCACCAAAACATTTAAGTTGAGGGACTCCTATCACTACTAATTCAATCACTGTCCCCAAGGGAACACACACTTTAGGAGTGCTCCAATTCAACACATGTACATTTTGAAGTCACCAGCATTCAAGAATGTATAGGACATTTTTGGAAGTTGAAGTAAACAATTTTACCAGCTTTCCCTATCCCACAGGTACTACATGTACCTCTGATGCATGGTTTGCCCTATTATTAGAAGATATTTTTTCTTAATCTAAGTACTGTATAAATTCCTTTATTCCCAGAATCATTCCCAAGAATAAGTTGTCAAAAAAGCTAACAGGGAAAAAAGACACTGGATTCCCAAGGCTATAAATGGATACCTTAACATAAAACTATTATGTTGTGTTACAGGTCAATTTAACAAAAGAAGTCCGCACACAGAGTTAGATTTCTTCTTTACATGAAAATTGCTACAAAATAGGAGAGAATACAATGCAATACACAAATCCATAAATGCAAGATACAGTACAATTCACACTAATTTACAAATGGTTATTTACACTGTTGTATATACATGTACAGTCAGACCTGGTTAATGCAAATTTGGTATGTCCTTTTAAAATGCAAATCAACAAGTGTAAATGAAGGTATTTAAAATTATGTGACAGGAGACTAGTTACCATTCAGAAATATTTAGTGTTTGGGTGACCTATGAAATTAGGCCTGGATTAGCCAGATCTGACTGTGGAAATGAGAAGAAAAAAATTCACACTATTCTGCTTTACAAAAGCAACCAGGCCACTACGGTCTATTGACTTGATGCTATTTCTGCAAGAATGCCATTACTAATAATCCTCTTTATATTTACAATATAGGCTTAACTACAGCAAGAATTATTAATTTTGGCATTCGTGCCCTTAGCTTAACATAAAGGCAACAGAGTATCTTCTTGGCAAGTCACAGTCAAAACTACTACAGGATGTTTCTAGAGCTCAGTCATTTTTTGTCCTCCTTCAAATACCTTAATGTTGCTATTACAGAGACTGAGATAAATTAATCAAAACAAGGAAATGCTCTCTAGAACCTAACTTACATTCAGAATGTCCTGTATTCACAGTTTCAAGCTACCTTATCATTTGCAATGCCATTGCAGACTACTGCTTCAAACTTAATGGACCTGTAGATATTCCTCAGCAAGTGAGACTATCCAAGGGCTACTGGCTCAAACAGATGTGGAACAAGACTCAAGGTAACTGTATTTCCTTTTGAGAGATGTTTTACAGTATTTCCTCAGAACTGATCACAAATTGTTTTAATCTGCACTTGTCTTGAAAGAAAGCTGATGCAAAGCAGCATTTAAGTGTTTAAAATTAATTTAAACATGCAAAATTAAATCTTCTACCAGTACTTCAAAGTCAACCACTGTAAACTGTGACAGTCCTTGTGCTTCTTCAAAGTGGCTCAGGAAAAGCTTGGAGTATTTACTACCTGCTTCAAAGTGCTTTTACAGGATTCAGGGGAACTTCACTCCACAAGGATGAGATTGAGCTGCACTCAGCAAAAGCTTTGGTTCTGCAGAAGCAAACTTCCACTTCTACAGTTATTGCTACTTGAGCTACACAAACAAAAATACTACTGACAAAAACTACGCTAACTCCCAATACAAATGGTACTGGTACCTGAAAAGGGAATGTGTCTTGCCAACCATTGGGAAATTTAGGATCTGTCAAGTGTTGGATTTCCCAAAACCAAGTGAACTTCACTGCCTTTCAAATATTTCACAAATACAAAGCAACTCTGTCAGAAATAAAGCCACTGCTTGGAAGAAAATAGTAATAAAAGAGTTAAAAAATCTTTATCAATCTTCCTTCCAAGCATATCTTCCTTAACTTAAAGGAAACACAAGACAGCAGGGTATTATTCATCACGTCAATAATGTCCACAGGGAAAAAGTACAGAAGATTAAGGTCTTCAGTGCCTTCATGAGCTCTAGCAACATCCTTGATAACTGCTACAAAGTAAATTATAAATGCCTATTTTAGCTATTTGTTTCAACTACAAAGAAAGTGTGTCCAGTATAGTAGCCTCCAGCTAATGAAAATGGTTACCTCATTTCAAGTTACAAAAAAATCCGAGTTCTCCCATTAGTATGAGAATTTTTAAGGTTTTGACTGAAGAAAATTAAAAAAAAAAAAATTCAGAGATGAATAGAAACAAGAGGAAAAAAAAAATCCTAAACCGTGCTTTTGTAAAACAACAGAATGCCATTTGAAATGGTCTTTAGAGGTGAAAATTTTTCATTCACATGAATTTTCTTTGTCCTGAATCAATCTAAGCTTTTGTAAAGCACATATGTATATATGTGTGTACACATTATACACACATACACACACAGCAGTGTGCCATAAAGCAATTTTGAATAAATATCTTTGCTGGAGTCTGTACAACAGACTCTCCATAATATTTACTCTTCAGGTAAGTTTGTGTTTGCACGTGTACTTGCACACGCACAGACTTTGTACATGTGGGCACTTATGTGACCAAAGTGCAAAGTTTTTCAGAGTATCATCAGAGTCTAGTACATGTCTGCCCAGCTCCACACTGCATTGTTGAGCTTGATCTTTCTGTTGTGGGTTTCTTACCCTCTCATGTCCCCCCACCCCACCCCTCTTTCAGAGTTAAAGCCTCTTTTCCACACAAACTTATACATTGTTCCATTAAGTAAACATTGTCTTTTCAATTCACATTTTGTAATCCAGACCATTCTTGGTATAACAGCTTTAAGAAATAAGAAAGCGTGTGTGATGATCAAAGACCCATTGCTCAATTCTCACATTTTTCCATACTGCCCTTCAAATCGGAGACTTCGAAAAGCAATTCGCTGACAGAAAAAAAAAGAACCACCAGACACACCAGAATCTGCACAACCATGGGACCAGGCATTTAAGACTTAGAATCCAAGGTTAGAAGGTGACAAAGCAGGAAGATGTCAACACATGAACTGTAAACCTGTGTCTTGCTCCCCAGTGCAACAGGATCTCTGCTCACTCATCTCCAGTTCAGCAGTCTGTTCCACTAGGTCCTGCTGAAGGACATCCAATACAGATACCAGAATAGTGTTCAAATTTAGAATCAAGTTTCAAAACAATATAGATTTGGAATAGTGGTCTTTTGCTTTTAAGAGTACACTTAAAAAACAAGCAGCTTTCCCACAGAAGTTACAGATGGTACATAACCTCAGAGAACCCTGTGGCCATAGAACTCTCACATTTCTACAGCTTCATGCATTAAGAAGAAAAAAAAAATCAAAACATTAATTATAAGTTCACCAAGCTGGTTGATTCTTGTGCAAGAAAAAAAAAAGTACCATCATATGGAAAGCTACCTTTTTCTTAAAAAACAAAGAAGAGGGAAAAATAAAGATCACCCTAACCCTTCTCCCTAGTTACACTGGAGATCTCACAAGTCTATTGTCACATCTTAAAAGGGTATTATTCTCTGACATGTCTCCTTTAGCATAAGTTAATGCAACTTCCAATAAAATAAGTTTTTAAATGACTCCTTTGGAACAACTTCACTGTCTGCACCCAACTTTAACAGAAAATGATGAAAGCAGCAATGGAATCATGTTAAACTTATAATAAATAATTCACATACAACATATGTTAAATTACAAAGAAGGATTAAATTGCCATTTCTACAACTTTTTATAGATTTAGCAAGTTTCTAATCCATTTTATATCAACAGCAGTATGTATGCTCTTCGTATTAAATTTAACATTGAAGGACTGTTTAGAGGCATTATTTATAAAGCAAGAACCACCAAGTGAGCGTTACAGCACTTCAACAAATGTTTAGCTTTTTTCCAGTATCTGTTCTCAGAAAAGATCCAGGCGTTGTCCATCCACTTGGTAAGTGTCCTCCTCTTCATTACTCAGGAAGAGTTAAGGTCATGACCTCCAGTTTCATTTTGAAATACTGGTTAAACCGAACAATTGCATACCTATTCAAAGGGAGAGAGAGATTCCAAGTTAAGAGCAGGTAATTCCTTACATGAAAAGAGCTGTGCTAAGTAGGATTAGTCAAAATCCCAGTACCCTGTTTTCAACCTTGACCCTCAGCAGCTGCCAAAGGGAGAAACTCAGAAAACAGCATCAGTATTAAAGTATTTCCTCACCACCACACCCCAATCCCAGCTTGCAAAACAGGTGCTGTTTGGGGATTATCAAAAGGTAGTGGTTGTGTTTTCAATTGTTCTTAATGGACTGTCCAACAAGTGACAACTACATTCCCGCAGAAATCTGATCTTGATCATTACAGGAACGGCTTTTCATGCAAAGCTGACAAATTCTTGGCCGGGATCAGCCGTGTCTTCCCTTGGTTTGTCGCGCCCTCTCGCGGTGACTCTCGGGTACTGCTACAGCACCGCGGACTCGCTGACAAGATGACACAACCAAGCGCAGCAAATTGGCTAAGTCAGTGCAAAAAATTGTAAAGTGGGATCTTTTACCAGGCAAAACGATTACTTTTATCACCTCACCCAGGCCTCAATGGAAAAATTAATTCCTGTGCTTGTTGTCCTGAAAGACCATTATAAAGAATGCCAACAACACACTTATCTACCTGAGACAGAACAACCCCAGCCAGCACCTCAGGAAACAGGACTTAACATTCGCTGCTGTTACAAAGACTTTAAAAATAGAGTAGAGATTTCCAAGATCAACACTCCATGCAATCAGTACAAAAGAGCTTGTTTACTACAAGAATCCCATATCTTTAACTCATGCAACTGGAAATGTAGGTCTTGCATCTGACACAGCACACCCCACTGACCAACTTGGCTTCTAAGCCTCTGTCTCTTGAACAAAAAACCACTCAATGCCCCAAAACATTATGTTCCTTGCCTTCTTATACCGAGTTTTAATGCAAGGGCATGTGGTAACTTAAAGAACTTTCAGCAACAAAGCACTGAAGGTTTTACTGTCTTGTTTTCTCTGAAAGATTAAGAGTTTTACTGTATGATCGCATAGATCAGGTCTGTCACTCAAATCTCAGGTTCTCATAGCTGAGGTGTTGGAGTAGATGGCCCCACAGATCCCCTCTAGACTCCAGTATTCCATGTTTGTACATAACAAGCAGACTTACCCTAGAAAATCAAAGTCAATGGTGGAATATTTGGCTTGAATTAGAGCCCACAATCCCCAAAAGAAATGGGAAGCCTAGAAGAAAAAAATTATCAACAAAAAATTAACCTTGTATCCAATTTAACAGGAAAAGGCATTCTCACACTGAGACAAAAAAATATTCACAAGAGAGCACTCAAAACCCAATCTTTTTTGCAAAGTATTTGGTATCTCTTTACCAAACAGATTGATTAGGAGTATTATAGAATAAACTACTGGCAATCAGAGGAGTAAACCTATGGGACCCCTAACTCTCCATGTGTCATTTTCAATATGTTGCATTTATAAAATAGGTCACCTATTAAGCAGATTGTTGTACAACTACATACACCATGTTAAAAAAATGCACAGAAATTCAGCCATTATCTCTCCTGCTGCCAATTGTACTGCTCCACATGTATTAAAATCTAGTGCAAATATGAAACTCCTTTTGAATATTTGATTACACCCTTAGACCTCTATAACTACACTCACTGCTAATTTGGATAAAGAGATGATATGCAATGCTGTAAGAAAACCTTTAACTCATCAGCATTTACATAAATTTCTCATCTGTTCCAAACTTACTTCCATTAGGAGTCCAGAGAAGTGGAGGCCAATGCTCACTTTCAGACTAAAAGTATGTATTTCATTAATGATTTGATTGTTAATATACATCAAATCAAAATGTAATGGTCATGACAGTTTCCTTGTGGAAGACATTTCTGGACCACCCAAGTTACAAGTTACAGACTCTGAACTTTGATAAATAACTGCTTACAGTAAACACCTAAAAAGCTTCCCAAAGCTTGTATGTAACACTTGACCAGGAGTTTGGAAGGTACACAAATGCACATGCACCAAAAAACATCTTACCTCTAGTTTAGATAACTTTGTTAGAAAGTAGCAGTTCAGCATTTTGCACCAGCATCCATTAACTTTAGGTCACGTTTTCACTCAAAGCTTCCCACGTGAACGGACACAAGTGTCACGCAGTATTTGTGCATCATGTGTGGTCTATAGGAAAGCCTTGAACAATTCTCTAAACAGAACTCTATCTTCTTAAACATTACAGTGACCATCGTTTAAAACTGACAAAACAATGCTATACATTTTAAAACAGACCACCAGCCTACTCAATTGCAGCTCTAACTTCCCTAAATGAATGGGACAGCTGAATTTAACAGTAACAGCTGATATTTTAAAAGACTAGCAGCAAACAAGCTGCTGTTTTTCAAAGGTTTGTTTAATAACCACCTTCTTGTGAACTGTATTTCCTCACTGGAACCATCAGCTTTTGCCAGACAACTGAGGGTATTACAGTAACAGAGGTGTGATTGGATCACTAGGAAAGGGTACTAAAATAAAGCAAAAGTGGGTTCTTTAGACTTAGTCCTCCTACAAACAGTTTGGAATGCTATTCTTCATGAGAAAACAAAACAGAGACACTTTTGCTGTAACATTTCTTATCACATCTTCCAGGCAAAACAAGGTCAGGGCTAGTTGAAAAACATAAAAATAATGTGAACCTGTTAAGTATCTTCAGAAATCACACAGAGATAAAGCGATAAAAAGAGAAAGACAACTTCAAACTGCTTTTAATAGTATATATCATCATGACATTCAAAGATTCAGTTCCACACTTTTGTGACTTCTTATTCTACCTCCATGAATTACATTTGATGTGCTTTGTTTTCCTGAAGGACAAGGCACCAAAGTCAGGTCAAAATAGAACATTCTCCATCCTTTCAAAGGGAAAGATCAAGAGAGTGAAGCTTTTACATCCAAAGTCTGTAGAAGACAGACCAGGAGAGAGGAGACAGCTTATAACACACAGAGGTATTGGAGGAACAGGGAGCAGACTCACATAGACAGTCCCCTCTCTAGAACTTTTGGGGAACCAGAGGAGACTGACTCCATGTGCACTTTGCTACAATTCAAACCACTAAGGTGTTAAAAAACAAATCTCAAAGCAACTCCCCGCTTGATAAGACATCAGAGGTAAGGTAAGTTAATTTATCTGTAAAAGAATAAATAAATAAATATAAAAATATCCTGGGTTTATTCCAACAGAATCTTATAATCTTTTTTTAAAAAATACCCTTAAAGTTTATGTCTTTATGAACCACCACCTTGCTCTTCTGTCTTCTTACCACTACAAATACAGACCCAAAATAAGCTCTGGCCAACTCAAAATTGCCAGACAAATAAACAGCCAATAGAAATCCTCACTAAAAGCTCATCTCCTCATTTTCTGAAGACTCAATGCTTCTTTCACTGGGAATATTCTACAGAGAATTTTTAACATGTAACTCAGCAGCACCTTTCCATAGAACAGGAAACTTCTAACTTCTTACAGAAGTTTTTCTTTACATGCCACAGACCTCAGATTGAGAAACTGGCAATTACATTTGTTCATAGAGTGTCAGGCTTCTCCATAGCATTTAATATATTCTAATCAAGTGTTTTTTACTTACCAGTGCAAACTGATTGACTTGGACATATAGAACTTCAACTTCTTTTTCACTGACTTCTGTGCCAAATCCTTTATATTCTTTGTAGGCCTCAAGGTAAGATCTCAGCCATTGTTCCTGTAATTTTCTGTTAGGATAAAGGCTGTAGTCTACTTCATTTACTCCTGGAAAAAAAAGAAAAAAACACTGATTAGAACCTTATGTTGTCTAAAAAGACTATTAGAAGTCCATTACTGGACTACTTCCCCCTTCCCAGCCCAACACAGACTGCTGTGGACAAATATCAGTGTTTTTACTTAGACCTGACTTTATCAGTTACATGTTGTCAAGAATTCCCCACACATGAATCAGTGTTCAACATTGCAGATTTATGTTTCAGCCACACAGAGTCTACTTGTTTGCCGAGATTCAAAAACTTGGGCTTTGAGAGAAGCTTCAAGAAAAAAGTATTTGCATTATGAAACAAAAGCCCTCACAAATACATCAAATGTTACATATTTTGTAGGAAAAGGGACTTGTATGCAACAACAACCCAAGCTGAATCCAGATGCATATCCAGTTGTCACTAACTAAGCTCATGTTTGAAGAAAATTTATGACAAGTCTTCCACAGGGTATTGGTGGAATTAGAAGTCTTATCTCCATAACCCCTTTTTATCCTGTTTTTGTTCCTATACCGGAAGATGCTTAGTCACAGGCCACAGGGAGTCTGCCAAGAGCCCCAAACCTGGATCGCAGCTCACTCCCACTGTCACTCCCCAGATATTTGGGAATTCTCCTTAAATCTTATACTATGAACAGTGTAATCCCACAGCACCCTAACTCTTTTGTGTGTCAGATCCACTCAAATTTAGCTTAAAAAAATAATTAATATCTTTTACTGGATGGAAAGTATAGTGAAGCATAACTATTCTTCAGAGGTAAAAAAATGTATTTGTGCATTTAGTCTTCTTGCTGATTTAGTCACATTTTGAGAAGTGCAAGACAAAAGAAATCAAACAATCTCAATTATATTTTGTAAAAGAATTTAACTCACTTTACAAATATTTAAATTATCAATGATACAGCTTAAATTACCAGGTGTACACCTTGATTTTTTTTTAGGTTATCTAAACTTCACATTGTGAAACCCCTAGTAGATTAATTCTCCTAATTTCACCACACTGTGCTTTCCAGCTGCACTAATCATTATGTAGGTTTCCCCTGCTGCCCCATGCTCTGAAACACCACATCATACACTTGACGACGTTATTTCTTCCCTATGGAGTAAGTGGAACAGGCATTCCCTGAGAAAATTTGAACTAGTTAATAAATGAACCAACAAACACCTTATTGCTAAAATCCCACCTTTTTCCTATGACACAGCCCCAGCTTTATTTCTAATTTTAGGATAGGCCAAGTACTTAGTACACATATTCAAACCAACAGAAAAAGATACAATCCTGCCTTTTGGCACTGTGGAACCAACAGAGTATTCTCAGTAGATACCTATATTGTGGCATCCACAGTATGTCATTACAGTGGGCTGTCTCTGCTGTGTCACTTCACAGAAGGACACTGAAAGCTGTGGTTTCTGTATTTATCTAATTCTACCAGAACTCAGGACATGATGTTCCCATTTCTGGCTTAGCAGAGCTGCAAAGGAAGGGCATAACTGGTCTGCAAAATGAGACATCAACATATCCTGATACCACAAGCTGACAGCTATAAACATGTACTTAGATAAACAGACAATGTGCAAGAATTAGTTTGTTGGGTTTTTTCCTTCATAAAGCCAGTCAAGCCTTACCTCAGAAATCCAATTCTTACCTGCAAATTCATTGAAGTGATTTCCAATGTCATAAGCCAGGTAGTTGTATCCAGAGTACTCATAGTCTATGAACTGCACATCACCTGTGTGAGAGACAACAGCAGCAACATCAAAGTTCAGATCAAGCGAAGTCACAGCCCTAATGTTTGGTGTCCTTTGAAGATTTTGGGGAAAAACAAAATCAAAACACACACCCATCATTCTTGTGCCCAGTTGTGTGCACCCAGACACTCAGAGTAAGGCTGTGATTTTTACAATATGAGATTTCCCCAAATATTCATTCAAGAAAGCTCTTAAATAATTAAAGCTTTCAACTCTCTGTTTAAATTCTAAATATGAGAATTTCAATTTTAACTTCTACCACACGAGGGCACCCCTTACCCTCAAAATAAGAAGTACAGCAGCAGATTCTGTATTTAAATTTTATATAGAAATAGCAGATCAATTTCCCCCTAACTTAAAAAAAATAACAGTCCTGCTTATTCTCACACAAATGTGAAACCACAGTGGACTAACACGTTGCAACATGCTGATATCTCCTCCAACACATTGATATTTCCTGCTTCCTCCAACCACACTTGCAAAGCAAGACTATTCTTAATTATTTCTTTTTTTTATCTGTCTTAAACTGGTCTCAAGAAACTGTTGGACAATCCTCAAGTCCCCAAAACTATCAAACTATGCAGTGTTATGTAAACAAGGGCTAATAAAGCAGCAAAACACAGCCCCAAATGTTTCCAGATGATGTTTACCTGTAGTAAAATCAGGGGAAATGCTTCACTTAATTTCTACAGCACATAAACCAGTCAAAATATTAACAAGATGGATTCAGTAAAAGCAGAGCTATTGTATTTTAAGGGAAACTCACAAAATTACTAAAACATCAGAAAAGGAACCAACTGGTTGGCATAAGAAATTTGCACTAGAACATCAAAAAGTAAAATCTTACATTTCTCACTGCTATGCTGAAATGTTTGATCTTTGCCCTTCTCCTTCTCTATACCCATTCTTTTCATGACACATTTAATTAAGAAAAACATTCCTTCTATTAAAATGAACAATCTTCTTAACATGACTTCAAACATCTTATAGATACTAATGCTGTCAGGTTTAAGAAAAATCAAGAACAATGTTAAAGTACATTATATACATATTTCCTAGACTAAGGATTTTAAGTGCCTAGAATACTGCCTCCTTAAGATTCAGCAACACTGTACCTCTCAAATACAGCAGTTTCACCAATGTCCTGACCAAGTTAGCACAGAAGAACTTTGTTACAAGTGTTCCTTCCTGTGCAGTTCATCTTTACTGTATTTAAAATACTAACATTGATATTTTGCAGATGGATAAATCTTCTTGACTAAGCACTTACAGTGAGGAATAAACTCCATAATACTAACAAAATCACAATCCTCCAAGTCAGAGTTTACCCTTACTTCCTCTGAAAGCGAGGATTGCTTACCAAGGTTATGAGATTAGACCTTTTAGACTAACAAACCAGCAGGGTTGCAAAGTGACAGGCTCCTTCCAGGACATTCTGTTGGCAATGAAAAATTGAAGTTCTATAGAACTTTGAAGGGAAAAATCTTACAGCAGCTGCAGCCAAGATCTTGTAATATTGCCACAGATGAACTTCTACTACAGCCTGACTGGCAGATTCATACATTTGCTCTTCCCACTGGTTCTTTGTTGCTACTTTTCAAAAGACACACCTCTAAGTTACCAGCCAGTCAAAATACAAAGCCCAATCCTGGTTTATATTCTGCTACACAACTGATCTGCTGAACCCCTCCAGCCCCCCGAAACATTTTTTAAGGCAGCAACAAAGGCATACCCAGTTGGAAGCAGATGAAGAAAATTTGGCAAACACACATTTCATAAGACAAATTTCAAAGGGAAAAAGTCTTGCATTTACACTGATCCCTTTCAGACTCATGCTAGTATGGAACTCAAAGCTAATTTTTGCATGAAGGCTCAAAATAAAGATGCACAGTTCTTTCTGTGAAACTGAAAGAAAGCAGAAACTTTAAAGTTTGCTGCTTCATAAACGCACAACACATGCAATGTACCAGCTACCTTGTCTTAGAGGAAGCAGAAGAAAGTTCTCATTAATTGAATAACCATAGTACTAGAAGTTACTTTTAAGGTTTACTGCAGCTCATATGAGAAAGCCACTTCTAAAAGATACAGCTTTCTTTAGTGATTTAGCAGGTAGCTTTTGTTTTGAGGTTTCTAATGAGTAGCAAGAATTTGTACATCCCACTGATATCCCTGGGAGTGGGCAGAGCAAAATGAGACACTCATAAGTGCATCTGTGCTTTACTGCAGTGAGACACGATTTAAAAATAAGCTCTACCACCTCTCTGGAGAAGTTACTGTTATGGACAGGAAGACACACATCAAGAGTGTTGAATACTGCATGTTGAAACACATTCCTTTCTTCCAGGGATCTCCTAGTGCAGACAATATGCAACATACTCTAGAAAAACCACAGAAAGATACAAAATGGAACACATGTTGTTTTCCATATCCCAGAAATCAAATTTTAAAGAGATCAAGTAGTACTCAACAGAGCATCTGCAAGATCTCCTCAAGGTACTGACAGGTAGGAGCATGATGACACCTCTCCTTCTAGCTGCTCTTCCCTTTTAATGGTTTAATAAGGGTAAGCACTTCCAATGTGCAATCCTGGCTGTAGGTACCACAGCTGAATGATGTATCCTGAGTTCCATCCCATCCTGCTCATCAGGTGAGCCAGAGCCCCTAAAAGACAGCTACAAAGACAACGATCTGTGCTATGAACATACTTGACAAGTCACAAACAGGTCATATTCCCAAAGAATAATTTTAGCTATAAATACCCAGTAGAGCTCTGCAAAGAAAACCCCAGGTTTTTAGATCAAAACTAGAAGCCTTAAACATACCTCAGTCTTCAGAAGCACTGAGCACCCACAGACTCCTACTAAAGATCATAGAAAACATTGGGTAGGCAGAGGGAATAAACAGAACAAAACCAGCCATCTACCTACACACTTAACTTCCTGCCAGGTGATTTTCATACATTCAAAAAGAGCACATACAGAAACAGACAAAAGAACTCTGATACTTGATCTTGTTGAATAGCAAGTATTTGAATACACTTAAAACATCAGGTATTTTTGGAAACTCACAGGTCAAGGTAATAAATAAATAAATTAATAACTCAGGAGCACCAGAACATAAGGTCTTTAAATAGGCACTACCAAGCATTAAGCATTATTTGCGTATTCTTGATGTCAAAAATGTAATTAAAAGCAACATGAAGCTCTGATCTATATCCTTCAAAGAGTAGACAACAGTGATAATTATAACTTATGTAAAGTAACACTTGCAGATTTTCATATCCTGAGTGACTGAGGATGGACATTAACAAAACAGCAAGAGGCAGAGTTCTCTCAGCCACAGCAGGAACAAATTCAAATCAGATGAGTGAAACTCCATTAAATGAAATTAGCACTCAACACGTTATTCCAGTCTCATAAATCAAATTTAAGGACAGGAGACTGATTCCTCTTAAAAGTAGTATGTGGCACAATTACGATATTTCTTTCGTCAGAAAACTTAACACGAATTTAATGCAGAGGACAAGCCTAAAGCAAAGCCCTGGGACAAGCCATATTCTTTGTAACTGCATTAGACATGATTCCTAATATCTGTTGATAGTCTGTAGCTTGGACACATACACATTCCCCCATGCCTAGTAAATGGGAAAATTAAGCATTCACAAACAAAATTGATGAATGAAGTGTCGCTAAAACAAATAAATTAGTGTTTGGTTGTGCCAGCTTCTGAAAAGCCAGACAATGCTACCAGCTTTGCATAAATTTTACTGAGGAACAAAGGAAAAAAAGGGTAGTTAATACAGAAGTTCAATTCTCTCTCTAATTTCCAGTTTAGGGTCACCAAGGTCTTCTGGATTCACAGAAGC
The DNA here is from genome assembly GCA_013396695.1 of Sakesphorus luctuosus. Lineage (NCBI taxonomy): Eukaryota > Metazoa > Chordata > Aves > Passeriformes > Thamnophilidae > Sakesphorus > Sakesphorus luctuosus. Next base: position 35,312 of record VWZD01003800.1, on the reverse strand, counting down.
CTTTCTAAATGGAAGAGTAAATTTAGTCAGTACAGCATCACCAAAGCTGTTAATTACTTTCATACAGTTTGATGCCATTCCTGGTGAACCACAATTTAAAGACACTATTTTGTACTCTTGCAAAATTATTTGGATACCAATAAAAGGTAAACAGAATTCACACACAAATTTCTTAACCTCAGCTTCCACTTATTGCTCTGTAAAAAGTGCACTGTATGAAACAGCTTTCAAATGACAAACATTCTTTCTGCAGATGGCACTGAGGTTTGGTTACCGTGAAAATGGTACCTGCTGTACCCACATTGCACAAGTTTTACAACACGTGCAATATTCAAACAGAAGTTTAATAATATATTTATTTAATATTTTCAGGGCTTCCCCCCCATCTGTTTATAGCTTGCTTAAAGTGAAAGGACTTCACCTCCCTCCTCCCCACCCTGTCCCCAACCTCTAAACACTCACACACTTGTTACTGTAGGATTGCTCACAAGTGATGCACTGCTGGCATTGTTTTTTCCTCCATTCTGTTTACAAAAAGAAAAGCATATAGCATTTGTTTTTCAATTAGGAATTTCAAGCCTATTGACCATGATAGTGAACCTTTTAAAGGAATTCCTCTGATTTTTCTCTTTTTGTTGCATGGTTCTACTACAAAAAGCAACTATAAAAATTACTTTTACCTCAACAAGTCTGTTAGGGGATGCTAAAACTCAAAATAGTTTCAGGACTAAAATAAACCTGAATGGTTAAAATTGATTTATTTTTGGTGCTACAGTATCACAACAACATGTGTAAGACCACAAGTCATTATTTTTGTATGCCTTCCAGGTTTTTCCCTCTCCTTTTAAGCAGAACTATAATCCATCACCGAAACTAAGTAAAATCACAGTTGGTACTGGACTCTTAGAATTTAAAATTTATGTTAATAGCATTGTAAAGGTATATATACACACCAATATAACTAAAAGTACAAGCAATTCCCTTCAAAAGTGGTATTACTCAGAGGGAAACTTGTAGACAAATCACTTAAGGAGTTTACTTCCTCAATTCACACGCATCCAGTGCACATATGATGCAGAAACATGTTAAAAAATACATGGCCACTTTTCATTCTAGAACCAACTCCAGCTTGAGGTTTTTTCATTTTCGTTTAAAACTTAAGGCACATAAGTTTAATACATCAAAGACGAATAATAACTGATGGCAAAGGCTTCAGTTCCTTTCAGTTATGTACCTCACACACTTGGGCTTACACACCAACAACCTTGCCCAACTGGCATAAACAAATAATGCAGCTAGAGAAGGAGCATGTCACCCTCACTTCAAAAGAAAACACTGTAATTGATGAATTTGTTGCACTCAGCCAAGCTCAGCTCTTTGAAATGGGAGGAAAATTGTGCTTTTTTACTGCACAACAGCCATCTTAGTGTCACAAGTTTGTCTTGTTTGTTTTAATATCTAATTGATTCACTTGGTAACTGAACTTCAAACCACTAGAATCAATAAACTGTGGGTTTAAACAGATGCTCTACACATTTTAATAACACGAATGATGAGTTAAATATAGCAGAAACAAGAAAGCAATTCATCTTTGCCAAGATGCATACTGCCTACAAGTGTTTAAATAAAGTACGTATCTAAAAAATTAATCTTTTAAGACGTCTGTGTACCTAATACATAAAATAAACTGAGCTACTGAATGTAGTATTAAATATCAATGATATACTTCATTATGAAAGGGTATTCCCAAAGTCACAAACCAGAATGAAACACAAATTTCAGGAGACAATCTTCATATTATTTTCTATACTGGCATGATTTTCTTTTCTTCCTAAAAGTTTTATAGAACCACAATAGAATTAAAATCAACAGTGACATATTTCAAAGTCTAATCATACA
>VWZD01003800.1:0-31820 GCA_013396695.1 Sakesphorus luctuosus | reverse complement strand
AACTTAAACTAACTTTACTATTATGTTACCCAGTTTTGGATAGATTTATAAGCTGAACACATACAAGACAGATAAGAGGTGCAGGTTAAAATTAACAAGCAGCAGTATTCCTGCAACCCCAGGAAACAGGATTTTAGAATCCATCCCAGAACACAGGTCTCAGTTGGAGACTGATGGTTCTCCTAAAGACTGTGGAGAGAACGACCTCAAGAAGTATGTGAGTTGACCTTGGTGCTTTAAAAAGAGCAAAGAAAACTACCATTATTTAAGTATACAATCCAATCAAGAGCTGTGTGTATAAATACACAAAGTACCAAATTACTTAAAAACCTCTTTATCATATTTGACATATATGCACCTACTTCGATACACAAGAGTGTGACAAAGCAGAATTTTACAAACTTAACACTGCATGGTAATGCAAGCTTATTTCTTGGATATTCATCTATCCCTTAACCAGAAGGATTGGGAAGCCAGGAAAGAACATAATGAAATACCCACCTTTTATTTACTTCCTCATCTGCAAATTCTGTGGGTATGAGAGAGAAGTATTTCCCCATCTTCAGCCACAGATTAGATTTAGGGATCCATCCATTGTGTGCATGAATAGTATGGATTTTAGCAAGCTGTCTAGCAATGAGTCTAAAAAATAGAAGTTAAATTAATGTTACAGTCAATGTATACCTGACAGTCTATCATATTTTTCCTAGAAATACAACAATACATTTAATTTTAAAAAAATCTAAAAAAATGCAGCATGGGAATTCAAAGAGGATGTAAATAAGAGCAACACTACCATAAGGTAGCATCTTTCAGGACACAAGAGGTCATTAGCAGCACTGCCTGTGGGAGGGGAAGGATTGGAGTTCCATTACAGCACACATACTTCACCTACATTTACAATCTACTCTTGCTTATCTTTAGAAGAATTGGTTCAAACTAGCTGCCATTGTCAGGCAAATACATTTCAGTGCACATATGAAAAACTAAAATCTTAAGACATCAGCACTTTCTGTTCATTGCTGATAGTTTAAGAAAATGTGTCTCACTGGAAGACTCTTGGATCTATTCATAAAAGAAATGTATTGGAAACAGAGCTGAAAGGACTTGCCTTAACAAAATCCAGCCCCTCTAGAACTCCACCATGTTAAGTGACCTCTCCAATGGCAATGAACAGGTTTACTCACAATAAACACCTCTAAAAAATACATGGGGTTCTGTGGAGACAGCAATTATCTCTTGTTCAGCACTGAAATACTGTAACTAAGAGCATAGTGAGCTGGCAAGAGAGTGAGCATTAACTCAGTGCAGACTTACAGAAATGTTATGAGCAGGTTTTGCCTGCTCATAAACTATGTTTGAGATCCTTTAGGCCTGACAGAACTCCATAAAGGCACAATGAAATTTTGAAATTGAAAAAAAAAATAAAAAGCTTACCTAAAAATTTCTGGATTGCACACATGCTCTGGATCCAGTGCTTCTCCCTGCATGAACTCGTAGCACAGGCCATTATTGAAGGTACAGTACAGTTGAGGGGCACAGCCATGGGCCTGCAGAACACGGAAACTTTTCACTTCCTCATCTCGATCCACCAAGAGCTCGGTCTTATTTCCATAGATCCGAACCAGAACAACATCATCCGTTATGTCACCAACGTAGCAGCCAATTAATTTATTTGTGATTCCATCAGTGAACAGCTGAAAAGTAAAAGCATGGGCAAGTCAGATCTGTTTTCTCAATGTGCAGGAAGAGAATGCTGGGTTATTCTTTAGTTCCCAAAACACAAATGTTTACTAGATTGAGGATTAGCAAAAGAAATCTTTAAGACAGAGGAATATCATAGAGAAAACTGCAAGGGTTTTTATCAATAATACATGGGAATAGGAGAGGATAACCTGAAAACATGCCACAGTGAACTACAGAAAAGCTACCCGTGAACAGCAATAACCAAAAGCTCGATATTTTAACATGAATTTCCACATAACCACTCTGAAGGACCATTCCCAGAGAAGGGCAAAGAAGCTGTGGAAGGGTTGAAAGCACAAGTCTTTTGAGAAGCACCTAGAGGAGTTGAAGTTGTTTAGTCTGAAGAAAGAGAGTCGAGGGGAATTTTATCACTCTCTACAACTACCTGGGAGGAGGTTGTAGTGAGGTGGGGGTCAGCCTCTTATCCCAGGTAACAAGCTAAGACCAGAAAAAAAGGCTTCAACCTGCACCAGGGGAGGTTTAGATTGGATATTAGGAAAAATTTCATCACCAAATGGGTTGTCAAGCATTGAAATAGGTTACTTAGGGAAGTAGTGAAATCACCATTCCTGGAAGTGTTCAAAAGACCTGTGGATGTGGCACTTGGGGACATGGTTTAGTGGTGGACTTGGCAATGTTGGGTTAATGGTTGGACTTGATGTTAGAGGTTTTTTCCAACATAAATGATTCTATGAAAGTGCAAGATTGAAATGGCTATAATCAAAGCCCCAACAAAGCACCAGTCCTAAACCAATATGAAAACAACCATGAGTACAGGCAGCATGAAAATGAGAGCAAATTTGATGCACTTCAGAATTTGAGTATTTGTCGATCACTGCAAAACTAGTAACAAAGACACTTCTGGAGTTCTAAACTATCCTTTTAAAAAACAAAATTCAGGTAAGAAACAGTCCAAGTTCAGTGGTTATCACATTCCCACCAGCCTTCAGGTTTTATTGACTGAGAACTCCTAAAGTCACTTCGGCTCCACTAGAAGTTGGAGACTGTACTTGCAAATCAAGACCTTAGCCTTAAGTACCATTCCAAATTTAAAAGCTGCTGACGAGACCCACTCTCTTCCCTTACAACTGGTATATACCATTTAGAAGGTTTAAAAAGCATTTTAAGTCCTTAGCATTTAGATGTACATGAAAGCAATTTAAATCCCTTCACTTTACTAGACTTGACCAGTCTCATCACTGATGCCTGAACACACTGAAGACAAAGCAAATGACTTGCTACCAAAATGAGAGCAATATTTGAGTATTGTGGTTACATCTAATTACTACCTACTTGCTGCCTTTCAAGTAATGAGGGAGGTATGGAAACTACACATTCCTGGATAGGGAAAGGAGGGGGTGGACCAAAAAAAAAAAAACCCACGTTTTAACTGCCACTTTTTTCCCATGTGATGATGACACCTAAAACAGTCATCATTAGACAGGCTAAACTCCTGCAGATGCTGCCTGACAATCAGGCTAGAGCTTGAGTTACTGTCTGGGCTCCTTGGATCCCATTGCATGTAATCAGGCATTGGACATCACTCAATACCTGCAAGGGTAACACAGCAGTTCTTAATCTCCTGCAATCAGGGACAGTTTTACAGTTTAGAAAACAGATGTTTGGCGCTTTCAAACTCTTTGCACTCTGTGAACTCAGCCTGAATGCTTAAAGACTTGCTAGATGAGCACTAAGCACGCTACCTCTAGCTGTTATGTAAGTGACTGAATGACAATTAATATTCTCACAACACCACAAGCAAGAACACCAATGTTTTCATAGCTATTCAAAGTTGCCTGCAGTCTTAAGTAGTTAAGAATTTTAAGTCAAGGTTCTCACAGCAACTGTAATTTATATTCAAGGGGCTTTTTTAAGTGTTTAAAGTTATGCCTCTTCTACTCTGTTGCCCTCAAAACCCTCATTAAAACTTAATTAAAAAGAATAAACCCTTCCACAAAATCTAAAACATCCATTCAGGACTGCACAGTAACACACACAGAGTAGCAAGAAGTAGCTTCAACTCGGTAAACATACACAGCTAGACAGAAACAATTTATCCTTGGGTCCTGCAAGTTTTAACACCTTTTTAAGGAATGCTTTCATCAGTACTTCTTACTTAGTTCTCTCTTCTGGTTTACACCAAGAGACAACTATCAGAACTTTTTCTAACTATGCAGGTCTTTGAAGCTACAAGAAGCTTTTATTTTAAAGCAACAGCAAGACCACAGATGATGATGATGATATTATTATTATTATTATTAATGATAATAATAATTGTAATAAGTCAGAAATCAGCTGAAAAATATTAAGATTCCAAACAGAATTGGAATACTGAGTATTCAATGACAACAGTTTGAATTCCTTATTTACTGATGCCCATTGAGGGATCCTCCAATATGGCTTCTCCCTCAAGTACGAAGTCAGGCCCGGAACAAAATTACAGACAAATGCAGTGATCTGTCGCATTTCAGACCTGATACTGAACCTTGTTATTTAACAAAAAAGTACTTTTACTAAAAACACATGCTAACAACAGGCAACTTCTCTACAGACATCACCATTCCTTAGGATCTTAGAAGGACTGGGTGCAGGCTTTTTGTATTATGGTCTTGGGGTTTTTTAGTTTGATTTTTATGTTTGGGTTTGCTTGGTTTTTTTAAAGTAAAAGTCAATTCAGAAATTGACTTTTTTCCCTCCTCTTCAAGAGGTAGCCTTTATTTTGAAAAGTAAAGTAGTATCACTCCAATACAAACAAAAGCTTATTTCCAAATCTCAGGGGTTTAGGGAAATCAAGCATAAGGAACACTTGGGTTTTAACTGCTCAAGAAACAAACTCTGAACTTGGCTGAAGTCTCCCTATTTAGGAAAAACCAAGACTTTTGCAATAGATGTGGTTCAGCTATTAGGCCTTGTTTTCTTCAACAGCCCCATGCAATGAGGTGCACAGATTCATCAATAAAAGCAGAAAAGGACTGGGAAAGCTTTAGTTGTCATCCCAAATAACAAGAAATAGCTCGAGTTCCTGAGGAAAGATGCAGAATAGCAAAGAGAGGAAGGTACTCCATTTTCCTGAACAGTTATGAACATCCAATCTTGCAGAAGTAGCTTCAGCAAATTACAGAACTTTCATCTATACACTGAAACCATAAATTCAAATAAACCTGCTTACAAAGCCTCCTTGACTGACTCAAGATTAAGACTTCACAGTTTATTGGCACATTTTATTATTAGCTATTATTTTAATAACTCAGGAGACAAGTAATGAAGAATCTTCAATAGTCTTCATAGCAACTAAATGTTACAATGTTCATCAAGAAAACTGTTCCATTTAGCACAATAGACACTGGGCTTGAGCAGTGGTGCCTAATTTGAACAAGCAGTACTTAAATGTCTTTCTAGTATGGCTTGTGAGAAAAATTGTATTGTGAAAAAGATAGATCTAAGGACATCAGAAAGAATGATACTACGAAAAAACTCCAACAAATGTTAATAGTGATGATGCAAAGAAACAGAATTTGAGTTGTTATGATGTTGAACAGGAACTGCTGGGTACTGTACAGCTTCTGTCACAGGTCTATTATCCCCTTCAAACAAGTCTCATTAGCACTAATAAAAAGAAATCTGCAACAAGGAAATTGGACTCCTTCAACTAATAATTTAGGAACTCAACTTATTAACATCTATTTGTAACATGCTGCTACAAGTAATTATTTACAGCCAGGAGCATTTTAGTTATTCCTTCTTAAAAAGGCAGAAGGGCTTGCTTACTTCTCTAATAATGTTATCCAGAGCAGATAATTTCCATATTCAATCATAAGAAAATATCTAATGTCTTTTACCAGTAAAAGAACGTAACAGTCACTTTATTCTTTTATTCAGAATGCCTTTACTGTAGCATTTAAAGAATCAGCTTAGAAGCCCTTGCTCAAAACATAACCTGAGGCAGATTGAAACAAAGCAGGTGTTCTATAACAAAAGCATCAGCTGAGCTGCTTAAGCAGAGAACAGACTCTGAAGACATGGATAAGAATCAGTAAACTCTCAAGGCCATGTGGAAGAAGATGGAACAACCTACAGAATATAATTACAGCATTCTGGGAATAAATCAATAAATACAAAGAGACAATAGAAGTCGAGAATATGATTCAAGACAAAAAAAATGGCAGCTACATTCTGATACTCCTGTAATCTGCAAATATTTAATTATTGTGATATTGATTTATCACATCGTAATACATACTTTCAGGTGAGGTGACACAAAGCTGAAACTAAATTCTGGAAACATTTATGGAAGTTGCATTTATACTGCCCACTTAGGAAAAACTAGTTTGAATCATCTGATTTGAATCAAGGCTTTCTAGCCTTGGAAAAAAAAAACTGTTTATTGAAATGCAGGCAGAAGGCAAGAAAGCTACAGATAAGCTTGAGTTACTCAAATGCGGTCTCAGAGAGCAGCACCTGGTACAAACTAGACAGACTGGGTGAGCCAGGAAGAGCAATCTCAAGCAATACAAGAAGCATCTTTAAGACAGAGTTTACCCAAAAGCACTATTAGGTTATTAGAGTCCTGAAAAGGGCACATGATGGATTTGCTACCATCTCATAAGCAGGTGATTCATGAAAAGCTTGGATCTAATCCTATTGTTCCAGGTGTTCAAAAGAATGAGAAGAATGAGAACAAAATTGCAATCCCATGTAACAAGCATGAATAGCCAGAAATAAAAGTGTCATGGGGCAAAGTAGAAAAAAACTTATGACTCAGAAGAGAGGTAAAACCAAGCAGAATTTTTCCTTCTAGACCACATTACTACGTCTATGGGAGGGGAATACAGGAAACAGTATCATACTGCTGTAGCAGTAGAACAGTGAGGTGAAGTTTCAGCAGAAGTAAACAGGGATTTCCCAGATCCTGCTGTTGAATCCCAGATTGACATTCAGATCTCTATAAAGGAGCAGACTTTAATAATACACTTCTTTAAGACCCAAATACTGTAAGACCCAATTATTTTTTCCTGGAAAAGTATAGCCTACAGAGACACATGTACAAGTATACAAGACAAGAACTTAATTTCCAGAAACAAGGTGAGATATTTCCCTCTCTCTTCTTTGTGTAGCTATTTATAAAGGAGGGCAAAGTACAACTACTGGAAAATGCCTTCGGTAAATTCTCATCTGCTCAGCAAGGCTTACAAGAAACGTCATTCAAAGGTCTCCAGGCTCTGGGGCCATATCCTCTAGTTCATTACGTTCAGCGTCTGAAAGCCACTGTCTGCATGATTTTAATGGTCAGATGGCCATGAACAAGATCATCTGGCATTAAGAATACCAAGGCAAGCAGGAAGACAGTAAGTTAAGGGCACTATTTTACAGTAAGTTTGGCCAAAGGCTGAACTAGTAGTTTTCTGAACTCTAGGGATGCTCTGTGTGACAGCAGTGTGGAGAAATCAAGGCTGTATTGTATAGATAGTGGTGGCATCACTTTAACTTTTCTCTTTTTTGGCTTCTGTACCATCTATGCTTCAGCTTCAAGGGGTGTGTGGGTTTTGTTTCAGGCACTTTTTAATTAATTTTTTTTAACTAAGGTCTTAACTGAAGCTTTGCATCCTCCATATTGTCTATATAAATACCATTTAAAATTACGTTCTATAGTCTATAATAAATGCTACAGATATGTCACCTCTTGCAAGGGCTGGTTCTGATCTAACTGCATGACAAGATGTGAAAGCTTTTTTTTTAGAGTCAGGGGAAAAAAAGCAAACAAAGAAGTTATTTATTTTTCATGTTGTTTCTGAAGAATATGCTCCTCCCTGAAAGCAGTCAATGTTAGGTAACTAGCTAACACTTTTAAAGTGCTGAATTATTTTACAGATTTTGTGATCCTGATGGAAACAGTTACAAACACATTATAATAGAAAAAAAGGTAATAGAAAAGGAGTCTATCTGAATTATTCTAACTCAAAAAAATAATATGCTTTTCCTTCCCCTGGAATACTTTGTTGTGAAATGGCCATGTAACAGCATGGGGAAATAAAACGGGAGCTAAATCATCTTGGAGAGCTCCCTTCCCATCCAATGTTACAAGCCTATAGCATAAGTTATATGCCTTTATACAGACACATGCAAGCAGTGCCTAAACAAATATTGATTCTCTGTAATCAGAACCACAGTCATCAACAAATACATCTCTATCATGCACAGCTGGGTTAGGTCACACACTGTGATGCAGCACATCGAGTACATAAAATGCCATCAGAATTTCTGCCCCACCCAGATACCACAAAAACGCTTAAAAACAGGAGATTATCACTATCAATCTTCATCAGAAGCTTTAAAAGAATGGAGAAACCAATCCAGCCGCAGAGGACATCTAATACAGCCCACATTTCCCACTTAACTGTGACATTGTGCTCAAGGCACACCTCAAATTACAGTTTTTCCACAACACATCAGCAATGCAGCCCATTCTGCAACTTGTCGTATTCTTTCCTTCACTCATCACTTCTCCATTTGGAGGTATTAGCACTTCAGCACAGCTCTCTGTGAACTCAGTCCTTCCTCTTTACATGGAGACTATTTTCTCAACTGCTGAAGAGCATGATGTGCCAAAACCAGCTAAGGAACAAACATTTCTCCTGAAAAAATGGAACAACACAAGAAAATAAACAGTTTTCTTACTTTCTCAGAGACTAATATTTTGGTTTTCAATTATTTCAATGCTTTAAAATCCCACGCTCTGTCTGTTTAAATAAACTTTGAGGTATTTCAACTAGTTCAGAACTCTGAACCAACTAATAGTTTGTTATAAAGAGAATACCAAGATCAACACAAGCAAATAAATTAGAGTAGCAGCCAGAAAATACTGCCTAAAGAAAGCCTACTGAGTGCAAGTCAGAAAGAAAAAGCAAAGAGACAAGGACAAGAGCTAATCTGGTATATATAAAAATAGAGAGGTTGTTTTGCTGATTAAAGTACAATTTTTATAAGCATGGCTCTGTCCCCTGTGTTCACATTTCATAGCTCCAGCAACAACTACTGGCAAAGAATTATAAAATGTTGCAGTGGCCAAGTCATGCAAAGCACTGATAAATGCAAAGACATGTAAATCTTGCAAAAAAGACACAGTATCAGAAAACAAGCAAGGTCTAATTATTTCAGAGAATTTAAAAAGTAAAGCTAATCACAGTTATTTGGAGATGATAGCTGCTTGCAGGAGGGTTGTGAAGTGTCTTATTGAAGAATTTGATCCCATTTGCAAAACAGATTTTTTCCACCTCTCCTCAGGTTTCAGTCAGGACAAGAGCACTGTTTGTCAGCCTAACTTTTTTACCATTTTAGATCTTTGAATGGCTTTTCAGCTGATTTTTTTTTTCATGCATATCATTCTGGTCTACCCAAACAGTTACAGAAATTCACACTATTATTATCAAGCCTTTTCACCAATAAAAAAGGCAGCCTTTATGCTCAATATTAAATATTACTTCAGAATGGTAAGCAATAGAGACTGCTTTTCCTGCATCATGACATTACACTGCAGAGAGGAAATTGTGTGTTAACCTACTGAATCTTTCATTAGAACCAGACTTAGAAGAAGTAGAATAGGTCACAGAATAAAAGAATCCTAAATCTGCACTTACTGCAGCGGTAACTAACCTTCCCATACTGCATTTTTTCATTAGGAAGGGTGATACAACCTCTTTAAAAGAGTAAAGAGCCAAAACAATTAAGTTTTTATATTTCATTAATAAAAACTGTTCAAAACATAAAAATTGGAATGTCCACTGTCACAATTCAAGCTGCTCACAAAACCCAGAGACCCTGTTTTGAATAAGAAGAGTAGTTTTGTTTATGAAACTAAAAAACTCTTTCTCATGATCACCACAGCTAGTTTCTGAATTTAGCAAGCAGGGAGTTTTTCAGCAGGAGGTTGGGAGAGGCCTCCAGAGATTCTTTTCAATCTGAACTCCTGAAAAATATTATTACTAAAACCAGACACTTCAGAATCAAAAGTAACTACTCCAAGAAGCAGAAAAATTAAGAATTTAAATGTTAGAAAATAACACTAGTTCTATGCAGTTCCTAGTACATCTTCAGGTGACACCTGCAGAAAGTGCCTACATGAAGATGAGTGTTGAGACAAAAAAAATTTTGTTTCTCCTTACCAAAGCATAATAACTTAAATATTTGTACTGTCCTATAAGGACAAAATTCATACATAACTTGAAATAGAGGAGATACCTTACAGTATAGCTGCTTCCAATTCAGCAAATAATCAGCAATGCTTCTGGATGCTATAGACTGTCTGACAAATACTGCAATAAAAGAATAATTTAAGCACTGAAGATTTTAATTATTTCCATCCTCTATCCAACACTTCTGTTCTATGCTATGGTGCAAAATCAAAAAAAAAATTAAATGTTAAAATATATTCCTGATTTTAATTACTTATAAATTTTAGAAAAAGTGGGGACTAAGCATTACCATTTTCTAACTACTCTGTTTCAAAATTGTTTAGCTGACTAAACAATTTAACACACTACAGTAAATTTTTACAAGAAAAGTTAATTAACTTTTTCAAGTGAAGCTCTGGACTCTTCAACTTCTTACTAGTTGTTCTGACTCAAGAATTATTAAGAGCAAAGGTAACTAACGGCAGTTTACCAGAGGAAGTAGCAGTTTGTTCCACCTATCACTGTTCTTTGTCCACTGCTGTTTCAGATTAGTGAGGCGTATTCTCTATGCTGTACATGAGTTTCATTTTCATCTCTCTCCTAAACACACGCCACTCTAAAGAGGGGAACTTCAAAGCATCCTTATGCTCACTCCACCCTCTTCACAAAAACAGCCATCTTTCATTTCAGCATCTTTCTGTGTGATGCATGTGCACCACGTACGTGTAACAGCTTCCAGCAGCAGGGATGGCAATAGAACCTGTTTCAAATCTCAGGCATTCTCGCTTGCTAAGTATTCACAGCATCTTAAACACAAACTAAAGAGTTAAAAATAAAAGGCCACTGAAGGGCTCTGTGAATAGAATGTTCTTCCGCTGTGCAAAAGGAAAACAGTGAGTTGAAAAGTTTTGGTCTTAAAGTAGCTTGGTTAAAACTAAACTCAAGACATTTTTTAGACAGGAACCTCTACCCACAGACACTAATCTACTACTGCATGACCAGTCAAAGGAGACCCTGTTCCACACCAATGGTACCGCTGGGTTTTACTCTGTTAATTGCTTCTTGTAAAAGCGCTGACAGAAGGAGGAAGCAGCATATTTTTTTTCCACTTAAACCTGCTAGAACTTTCTCCAAAGGTTAGGGTCATCCCTCGTTAATAGCAAAATATTTTGGTTCTATTTATTAGCATTCCTGCATGAAAGGAGGATAAATATTCTGTTGAAAACTGCCCTCATCAAAGAACTAAAAAAATAAAAACATTTTGAACTTTATGTAGTCCTGCAATGAGCAAGCAGTTGGATTATCCTTATGGGCCCCTTCCAGCTCGGGATATTCTGTGAACTCCAACAACCTTGTTTAGGATTATATGTTGTAAAAGTACTTTCATTGCAGCTCAAGATGTTGGAACTGTGCATAACTTACAGCCATTGCTCATTAGCTTTATTTTCATACTAATTGCAGTGGCACGTGTCAAGTCTTATTTCCCTTTCAAGACACATCAGAAAATTTCAGTCAAATCATGAGCCATTACCTCAACGTGCTCAAATTTCTATACATTTTAGTTCAGCAGCTCTCTTCAGAGGAACTTCACCGAAATAAGACACCTCCACATAATAAGTGCTGAATAACACAGTTTAGGAGCATATATTGAAATGCTCAGCTAACCACATGCTTCAACTGAACTGCTATTTCAGCCAAATAAACTGGCTGAAGACTTGCATGGGGCCACGTTAAGCATATTCTAGAAGCACAAAAGCAGCCAATCCTTGGGCGGATGACTCGTCATAAATACAAATGATTGTTCACCTAGAGAACACCAGGGACTTAAGTGACGGTAATGCTGCTCAGAGAAGAGAGCAATGACCTTAGCGGGGCTGGTACGTACAGTGATCCCGCTAGCCTAAAACCCAGCCCTGTTGCGAATACATGACACGTATTACATTTATTGCTTACGGAGAGAGCCCAGCAAGGGCTCCACCGCCCTCGGCGCCCGGGGGGGCGCTCCCCCCATATCCCTCTCCTTCCCCGGCGGCCTGAGCCCTCCTCTGCCCCCAGGAGGAGGGAGGTCCCCGACCGGTTTACAAACACTCCCTGCTGGGCATGGCGAGGGTGCCGCTCCGCGATACCTGCCCTTCCCCTTCCCTCCCACGACCCCGATGTCAGAGCTCTGCCCGCCGCCACCGCGGGCAGCCGAGCTCCAACGGGGAGAGCGCGGGAGGAGGCAGAGGGAAGCGGGTGGTGGGAAGGAGGAGCGCCGGGAAGGCAGGAGGGAAGGAGGGGGCCGGGGATGCTGCCGCGCCGCCCCGCCCCGCCGCCGGGCTGCCTGGCAAATGGGGCTCCGCGCAGGGGGCTGCGGCGGAGAGCGGGGGAAGGAGGGCGGGGGAGGAAGCGAGGCGGCAGCTCCCCCGCACAATGGCCGCCCGCCCTCCCCCCTTCCTTCCTCCCTTCCCCTGCCTCACCGCTCCCTCCCCGAGCTCCGGCTGCCGAATCCCCCGCGGGCCCCGGGCCTTGCCGTACCCGCAGCGTCACCTCCTCGGGTCTCCAGTGCGGGCGCAGCCGGCGCAGCAGCTGCAGGGCGCCCTGGCGGTACCCGGGCCCCTCCTGCTCACTGACAGTGATATCCAGCTTGGGCACCTCCGGCGAGCCGGGCGGGACGTGAATGTAGTTGGACATGACGGCGGGGCAGGACACGGGCGGGCGGATCTCACTGGCGTCTCCTCCGCAGCGGTGCCGGCAACTGAGGGGGAAATTTCCACTTCAGCTCCCGATAAAGCGGCTCCACCTCCCCCGGCGGCAGCGCTGAGCAGCCTGGGAGAGCGGGCGGAGCCGGGCACAGCCCTGCCCTCCGCCCCCCGGCCCTCACCTGCCCGCCCGGCCCCTCGCACCTCCCACCCGCGGCCGTGGGACACGGACCAAAGCCCCTTGGGGCGGAGCGCGACAGCCCCGGGCGTGAAGGAATGCGGGGCCGGAGCTGCCGCGGCGCCGCCCGGCCAGTCCCGGGCAAGCGGCTGATCCGCATCGCGCAATGGGGTTATCAGCGGCGCTGGTTTGCCTTGCCTTTCATTTGCGTGCCAGCCTTGGTGTAACACCTCCCCTCCTTTTCCGGGGTTTTGCTCCGCTCCCCAGGTCTAGCCGACCGCAGTTTGGCAGCGCTTGTGGTCCCTCAGGGCACCTGATCTTAGTGGTGATCTAAACATCCTAACAGAGACCCTGTGAGCAATACAGAACAGTTACATTCTTTCCTCCTACAGAACAGATACATTCTTTCCTTTAACAGAACAGATACATTCTTTCCTTCTACAGAACAGTTACATTCTTTCCCCTTCCCCCCCTCCTTGCTTTATGCTGAAAACCTTGTTGCCTTGAAGTTATTTTCAGCCCCGCCTCGCCCCTCCTTCAAACAAACAAACAAACAAAAAACCCAAACCACCAGTCTACACCTCGGCATTGTGCTAACCAAGGAAAAATATTATCCAATCTTCTTCAGCAATATTTTGATGCTTCCCCTGATACTCGTATGAGTACCGGCCTGCTGTCCCATTCTGTGATCTTCCCAAACAGGAAACACTGAACAAGAAGTTCTTCTGTAAAAACAACTATACTAAGTTTGCTGAAGACACAAGAGCTATGTAAACAGAGTAATGGTTGGTCACTTCCCTGAAGAGTTGTTACTCTAAATAGACCCACATCAGGGGAAAGAAACAATTTGTACTCAAAATGTACAGTGCCAGAGGGAAAGAGGTAGTTCTACAGGTTTAGTTCTCACGAATTTTATATGTGTTCCTCTCCAAAAGTGCAACATTCTTAAACTTTCCATGCTTACATCCATGACATGTCATCTGCTTGTGAATGGGTCTTGTCTTTTACCAAGAATTGCTGTTGTCACCAAAAGTTTTGCACGACTTCACTAAATAACTGCATCTTTGTTTCTATTCCTATTGCTTCTCTTGAACACATCACCTTACCCCATTATTACTTCTTCCTTAACTCATCTCTATGCCTTTACTTCAGACAAGATTAAACATTTGGATTAGTGTGTCAACATTTTCTCAAGCGATTTTCTTCTTAATTCTTTTATCTCATGCCTCTTGAGCATTAATCTTAGTATTCTCTTCCGCCTAAATTTTGGTTCAGATCAAGTTTATGGGTTCGTGTAGTTAGTGTAAATATGTTATTCTATATAAACAGAATTTTCTATCAAGGATTAAAAAGGTAAGAAAATCCAGGCCCGAATCAAATTTCAAACACCATAAAATTTCCAAACCTAAATGGTGTAGCTTGAGTACATTTCTAGTGATAAAATGCCTTTGTTCGAATCTGTTACCTTTAAAAAACTCTTTCAAGTTTTATAACCCTCTTTCCTCTGATTGTGTTCATTTAGTGTACACTGATTCAACATTTTCTTAAAATCTTTCTCCATCTCACCTGATTAGACCTACCCATTTCTTCCGTTAGCCCACTCCACTTTTTCTTCTTTAGAAGTAAGGCTATTTTGGAAGATTAGCACTATGGGAAAAGAAGATTTCTTTAAGCACACTCATCTTCATACGTTGTTTAGTCCTATAAGTCAGTATCACCATGGCAGCATTGGTATCACTCTACCCAATCAAGCATGTGATACATGGTGACCTCTGCTTCTGCTTAGGCAGTTTGGTAGATGATAAACTAAGATTTATTTATGGATTAAGGGCAAAGTGACATTTTTGTTGAAATAAAATATCAAAGGTTGAATGCACCAGCTTCCAAATGTTAATTTCAACAAGAACTGGTCTGAACAGAGATTCAGTCTTGTTAATGCTGAGCATAAGTGGCTATGAGAAGCCTTAACATACCCATACTGATTAGATTTCCAGAAGTTGTTTGTGACTGTATTTTAAACATAGAGAGGGAAAGTTGGGGCAGCCATGATGTTTAGATTGTTTCCAAATCATGGGACCTGAATTTCTATATACTAAATATTTGTGAAGTAGATCAAAGAACTAAGAACACTTCAGAAGTAACACCCTCATCTTTTTGGTCATGGTATAAAGACACGTCCTTTTTGCTGGTCCTCCTGGTGCATTGGGAAGTCTTAATTCCTGTTTAAAACAGTTCAATAAACATTATAGGTGGGTACTTACAGTTTTCTTTCCTTTTTATCTTTTATTTCCTATAAATATTTGCTGTGTCCAAATCAAACCCCAGAAAACATTTTCTGAAAGCTGGGACTCTTTCTCAAGGTTCCAAGAATAGTATTTTTTTCCTTTTTGAAAAATTTATTTTCATTTTCCCCTCTCCACTCTACAAACTATGAAATTTCTTAGTGGGAGCTCTGGTGGCTACAAAGTATTCAGGTCAGCTGTGGACATTTTCTAAGAAAACCTGATGTTACATGAGGTGAGGGCTCAGGAATAAAGAAGATGTGTTTCCTCTTAATACCTGATACATCAGCAAGTACATCATACTGAACTATAGTCACTCTTAGGCTGACCATATAGGTACACAACAAAGAACTGAAGAAAATAAGTGCTTTGCCTCTCTGCCAGGCATCCTATCTGACCTGCTTATCCTCTCTGCTCTACCATTCCCTTTTCCTTTTATGCTGGTCAGGAACCAGGTTGTGCCATTTAATTTATTCCTGCATTTTTCACCTTACCTTTTTGTTAGTGCTGGATGATTTAAAAGCTCTTTAAAAAAGAAAAAATAATAATTAAAAAAAAAGAGGCACAAGGAGCAACATCAGGCCCAGAACTAGTTTCAGCTTCCCAGGTGTTGTTCACCTGGCTGCATTCCAAAGCCTGTTATTCAGTAATTGCTTCAGAAGCACTTATTGCATAAATGTGACTATACATGGAAAATGCACCCCTTCTAGCCATAATTAATTTTTATAACATTTTACATAACAGAGATTCACAAAATGCTTTCTGTTGTCCTAATCTCACAAATAAAAAACCTGAGTCATCAGAAGGTTAAATCTGCCATTAGACCAGTCAGACAGTGGGCCTGGACATAATTTTTTAACTTCCAGTCCAGTCCTTTGATCACAGGATTTCTTCAGTGCTTTCAAGCATGCCATTTCTCTTCATTATCCTGTATGTATTATCTGAGTCAAGATGAATCACATCTCTCTACACACAGTGCAAAACTGTAAGTAATTGCTTTTATTTCTTTATCTATCTGTCTGTCTGTCTATCTGTCTATCTATCTATCTATCATAATGATTTTAAAGTGCATAGTGGCCTAGCATTCATATTGATTTACCAGCAACAACACTCAACCCACAAAGTTGATCATTCTGTCACATTTTTTGTACTCTGTAAACAGATTTTATTTTAATCTTTGTGAAGACAGGCTTGCAGTAGTTTATAAGAATCTTGACAGTTTAGAAATGTCTCTAAGATGAATACTGCTTGGTTTGTTGTTGAAAGGGTAAAAACTCCTCTCTTGTGCAACCTACTTGACACAATAATAGGTTATAGGTCTTTCAAGTAGATTTTGAAAGCTATATACAACAGCAGAGTGCAAGCCTCGATGCTCACTGCAGTTTTATGGCTTAGTTTTCTAGTAGGCTACCAATTAGTGACACTCATTTAACACATTCCACGTGATAACCTAGTTCCTGACTAGCTAACTCCTTTTTCCAACATGGGACTGGTGTGGTGCATAATGTAATGTAGCAACAGATGTGATTACATGGGAAATAGATAAGTCATTCCCAGCACTTTCAGCTTTCCAGGGTTTCACCTGGAAACCTCAGAAGTTTTTAGTGGAAGTCTGGACATTTGTGCCAATAGGATTGGTCATCTCCCTGGCCTCTTCAGATGAATTCACAGGAGTCTGTGCTGTCCCTGGCTCTGAGTCCATGAACTGCAGGCTGAACTGCTGAGAGTAGTTACCCAGTTACACATCCTGCAGGAAACAGAAGCAAACTAAGCAAACCCCTTAAACAGGCCTGTTAATTAACCTGAACACCAGGAAGAGACAAAACCTGATAAAACCTGTTTGAGTCAGTAGGACCAAATACATGTTTACACTTAAGCAGGTCCTAAATCAAAATGAACCGCTTAGCAACGAATTCTGCCATTTCTCCACATTGTACATTTTTTAGGGACATTTATAAAACTCTGGGTATAAAGAAAGAATTTTTTTAAATCTTCATACTAATTACACTACTCAAAAATACAGGTTAACTAAAACAGTAAAAAAACCCCACAAACATAATTAAGGCCAGTGCCTGCATTCATTTTAATAGACAAATCCGTATTTTAAAATATGAAGAGTAATTACAAATTGACTGATCCTTGACTAAACTTGAACTGTACATGTGTCCAATGATTTACCATATCCTGGTATTTTTCTCAAGGGCAACAAGTACACATATTGTGTAAGTGCACAAAAAGAGTTCACTTCAGCAGATTTAGGATTCCTTGCACACAAGAATAAATTCACCTGCAGCAATACAGGAGGAGGAGTTGAATGGCTTTTGTATCTTCTAGAAATTCACACTTTCCTAACATTTTATTGACTAATCAAACATCCTCCTATGAAGAAAAGTTATAAACATCAGCAATTCAAAACACAGTCTGTGAACAAAGACATTATCAAACATGAATTTAAATGTCAAGCAAGTTTGTAGAAGAAGCACAGAACGCTTTTTCCTATTTTTAAAGTACTATCAGAGTGTCATTCTATATTCTCTTGTGAGATCTCTAATCAATTTCACAGCATAAAGGGATGGGGGCTGGAGATAGCTGAACTAAATTAAAACAATTAAAAAATGTGTACAGAATTATCTTGAGAAATTGAGAGTATGGTTATCACATATAAATGACTGAAACTCCACATTCAAACTGAATCACTAATAAAGAAGAGAGAAGTCTGGTGAATTGAGAACCAACTGAATGGCAGAGCTCAGCAGGTTGTGAACAGTGGTGCAGAGTCTAGTTGGTGGCCTGTAGTTAGTGGTGACCCCAGGGGTCAGCCTTGGGGCCAGTCTTGTTCAACTTACCCATCAATGCCTTGGATGAGGGGACAGAGTGTACCCTCAGTATGTTTGCTGATGGTACAAAGCAGGAAGGAGTGGCTGCCTCACCAGAAGGCTGTGTCACCATTCAGTGAGACCTGGGCAGGCTGGAGACTTGGGCAGAGAAGAACTTCACAAAGTTCAACAAAGTGTAGGGTCCTGCACCTGGGGATGCAAAGCCCCCCCTGCACCAGCACAGGTTGGAAACCTGGTGGTTCTGGTGGACAACAAATTCCTGATGAGCCAGCAGTGCCCTTGTGCCCAAAAAGGCCACTGGGATCCTGAGGTGCATTAGGAAAAGCATTGCCAGCAGCTCAAGGAGAGGTTTATCCTCCCCCTATACTCAGGCCTGGTAAGGCTGCATCTGGAGTGCTGTGTCCATTTCTGGGCTCCTCAGATTAAAGAAAAGCAAGAAGCTGCTTGAGACAGTCCAGTGGAGGGCTATGGAGATCATTAGGAGTCTGGAGCTCCTCTGTTATGAGGTAAGGTTGAGAGAGCTGGGCCTGTTTACCCTGGAGAAGAGATGACTATGAGGAGATCTTATCAATACCCCTCTTACCAAGGGCAGGTGTCAAGAAGATGGAGCTAGATGCTTATTAGTGGTGCTCTGAGACAGGACAAGGGGAAATGGGCACAAAGTAAAACATAGAACATCTGTCTGACTATGAAGGAAAACTTTAAAATTGACAGAGCGTTGGAATAGGCTGTCCACAGAGGCTGTGGAGTCTCCTTCTCTGAAGATACTCAAAACTTACCTGCATTTGACCCCATGTAACCTGCTTCACCTGTCCCTGCTTGAGCAGAGTGGTTGGACTGGTGGAACATTCCAACCCCAACCATTCCATGGTTCTGTGAAAGGCAAAGAAGGGGAGCAAACAGGGCAGATGAGAGACAGAAGAGGAAAGAACAAGGAGGAAATTGTGGCAATCCTGTGTCAATGATAGAAGAAATTACTAAACTGGCTGAAGTGTTTTCCTCACAGAAACACTATTCCCAGCAACTTTCTTGGTAGGTTCAATAAGTCAAGGACTGAAAAAAACCAGAAATTATGCACAGGTTACACTGCATTCTTGTGCTTATGTCCAGTTCCTTCACAGTAAATTGACAGATAACCAGGAGGACTTTGGGTCAACCCCACTACATCTTTTCATAAGCATTTGAGCTTGTGTGCTGAGGTTTGTGTTCCTGTAGACTGCAAATTGGATGCTGTTCTAGTGCCCCGAGTTTATCTTTTCTCTAAGCCTTACTTCCAGCCTTGTTCATAGCCTGAATTAAGATGAATGTGTCTTTGTGTCTGCCCTACCTTAATAACTTGAGAAGAAGCAATTTCAGAGTTTCACTGGGATTTTAAATCCCAAAGATAGTTTTAAATCCTGTAACTGCAAATTACTGAACAGGTGACAAGAATCACTATTATTTCTCACTGAAAGAAGGGATAAGTTAAGATTTTGTCCACTTTCTTACTGTCAATGAAGTAATTTGTTTGGGTTTTGTCTCTATATTTGCCACTTTTTATCAGCTAGGTAGAAGGGAGAGACTCCTTCACTTTTGAAGGGAGGGTGATCCCATGTTTTTTCATTTAGAAATGACCAGCATAACCTGCTTAGTTAGACTAATCTGTTCAGACTATGCTTCTTTTGCATTTGTTGTGATCCCCCTGCCTTGTTTCTCATGCAGTATCCTCCTGGTTTGGTCCTTTCCTGCTGGTAGAGTAGTAGTTCCCTAATGAAGGAGTTGCCTTGCATCCAGGGAACAGGCAACAGCACCCCAAATTAGTCCATGGCTCTGTAGTCATTTTCCTTTTCCAGAGCCCTTTTGTTTCTTCTATAATAAACACACCTTTTTAGCTTAGGTTTTCACTGTCTCTAAGGAACTTTTGTTTTGTTTTTAGCCAATTCCTGTTTCCCATTGCCTTCTCCTTTCTTTGTTGTATGCCAGCACGGTTAAAATCAGTTATGCCAGAAGAGCAGACCTTTGAGCTGTTCAGCTTCCATTGTCGTCACCAGGATAACCACCACTGCTTACTTCATTAGGAGCCAAATGAAGTGAAACAGTGCTTAGGTTTGCATGGTCACATGAGCCTGGATTAAAGTTCAGAGCAGAGCACTGCTCCCTCACTGCCATCCCCATCACCCAATGCTGGCACAAATACCACCCACCTCACGCAGTGCAACACCCCACAGTGCTCTGGGAATTTGGGGACATGGGGGTTCCTCCTGGGGTGGCAGGGCAGACTTCATCCCACCATCCCCGCCAAGGAGCAGCACAGGTAGGGCTGAAAGTAGGTCTTGAGGA
This sequence comes from Sakesphorus luctuosus, assembly GCA_013396695.1. Taxonomy (NCBI): domain Eukaryota; kingdom Metazoa; phylum Chordata; class Aves; order Passeriformes; family Thamnophilidae; genus Sakesphorus; species Sakesphorus luctuosus. Next base: position 11,609 of record VWZD01003800.1, on the reverse strand, counting down.
GGCCACTGAAGCCCATGAGCATCCCAGAGTCTGGCAGCCCCTCACTGGTTCCAGCCTGGAGTGAAACATCCTACTCTGAAGGGGATAGGGGAGTAGCAAATCTGACTTTCAGAGGGGCAGACTCACAATTCCATTCTGAGCCTACAAGCTGTAGGTCATCATCTCATGCTGCTTTTTTGAAAGTCCTTTAGATTATTATTGTTGTTTTCAGGATTGGGGTTTTTTCATTATTTATTCTACACATCTTATTTACTCCTGAGGTGTTGAGTCTCAGGGGCCTTGCCAAAGAAATAGTGTGGGCATAACAAGAACAGCTCAGAACAGCCTGATATTTAATCATAGGCTGTAAATATCTTTTACAGACTTCTCTGTTTGCAATTTGCAACTGTTGCTAAGCATAGAAAATTACTGAATTAGTCAGCTTCATTTGTATTTTTGTTAAGGCAGAGATTGGAACATTAATTAAATTACATTTCAGTTTTAAGGATAGTAAAGGTATGTATTATTATTGGAAAAATAAAATGATAATACAATAGAAAATAAATAAAATATAATAAAATTATAGCAACTATACCAAAGGCAAAGGGCCAAACTGCCAAATTCTCTGTCTTCTCCTCCAAAGGGTTGTAGAGCTCAACCACAGAAGCACAGAGGACAAGGGTATAAGAATTGCTTTCCTGGCTCCTGTCAGCTTGGACAACAAACATTAAGCAAGCAGGAAGGTTATCGAGGAGAAAGGTAGCAAGAGCTGCTATGTCAAGAACATTGTGTCTTCCTAGGAGCTCCCAGTGCAAGTGAAATGCAGAGTTTAAGTTTTATCAAAACACCTTGAAAGAGAACTCAAAGCCTCACTGCTGTGTAAGCAAACAGAAATTCTTAATCATTACCAGCTTTCCTAGATTCTGTGTCTTTCTCATCTTCCCTTAAAATACTTTGGTTCGTGCAGCAGATCCAACTTCACAGGCTTTGCACTTGAAGATGTGACATACCAGAGAGGTTTGTGTTTGAATCCATGAAAGCTTTTAACATGTGAAAAGGAAAGAATATTCATGACGACTCAACCCCTCTCCCCAAAGCACCAGAGGTGCAGAGCTGAGCCTCTGACTCTTTCTTACTCGCTGGAATTTTGCATTTCTATGTCAGCTGGGCCCCCCTACCCTCAATCCTTAAGGCTGAGGTTCACCCAGAGTACAGCAGAAAATCTTTTGCCAAGCAGTTGCAGCAGCAGCAGCATTTTGTTTCCTTGTGATCTGTGTATCTTTTGCCTCAATGTTATTCTGATAGTTACATTTTAATCTTGATTTTAAGTTTCTAAGTGAGCTGCACTTTTGTTTTGAAGGTACTGTTTTCCCTGGTATTTGTTACAATTGGCTGTTTCGAGTATGTCAGGAGCTTAGTCAGCTGTTCATGCAACCGAGACTTGTTTTTCTTCTTTTTATCCCTTTCATCCAGTGGAAACGGTTTCCTGCTGCTCTCCCTACTGATATTTGATATCCTATCTCCAAATGATGTATGTATTTAACTTTTAAAGAACAGTATGTCAGCTACTCTGTTAATTATGACTCCTTTCTGGTCTTGTTTTCGTTTATTGGGGTGGGGGGTGGGGAGGGTTGTTGGGTTTTGATTTGGTTTTTTTCATTGCAAGATTATTTTGGAGGCATTACTTTGCAGAGTAATGAATTTTTCTAATCTAGCTCCCTCTTAATAATAATAAAACATTACTTGCTCATGCTTTCCAGCAATTTATTTAATCTACAGAATAAAAGGAATGCCTAGGGTGAGCGACACAGCCAGTTAGCAGCTTTTCTGAATCTGTGTTAAGTCATTATAATGCAAAAAAGTAGAGAACTTGGGTATTTTTTTCTCTACAGTGTTTTCCATTCTACTAGCTTTCCTGATAATCATCTTTCCTCCTCTTTTTTTCCAGAAATACTATTTCTAGCCCCACCAGCAACTACCTACATTGGAAAGAAATAGTGAGAAGCCATTACTATGCAGTTATTGATCATGTTATCAAATGTATCACTAGGAGTCATGCCAAAATATGTACATTGGTCTTTTTACAGTGAGTAAATGTCAAAAACATTTTCCAGACCTTATTCATTGAACACTGAACTCTCTGCTTACCTTTACAAGTATTTGTTTCCCACTGTCTTTGGTAACAGGAAGCTTGAAGAGGTAAAAATCCACAAGTATACAAAAGCAGAAATACTGAAGGAATGTTTGAAAGGTAGATTGTCTGATCCTACAATCTCATGGATTAATTGCTCAGATCTACGTATTTGTAAAGACATCTGCAATATTATTCATAAACCCTTAGTGGTGGACCAGTGGAACTCATGAGATAGCAGCTCTGTGCCAGTCACTTCTAGTTCAATAAATCATTGTCTTGCTTTGCTATGTTGCATAAAGTCACTGGCTCAAGGTTAACTTCTATGTGATCCTTAAAGTGTCTCCAAACCAGCTCTGCCACAACCTCAACCAGATCCTATCTTACAAGGCAGCACCACACTGTAATAAAAATGTAGAATAAACCCAGATATTTGAACCTTCAGAATCTATTTTTTAAAATCACCCTTAAAACCACTTTGATGAGTTTAAGGTCACAGTTTATTGGCAGTTCACTTTCTGCCAGTCAGGGATTTACATTTTCTCCACCACAAAGAAAAACTTTTCCACCAAGAAAGCTGATGCCAAAACCCAAAAATATTTTTCCTATAATAACATCTCCCTTGCTTTCTCTTTTATAAAGTAAACTCCTTAATTGCTTCCAGAAATATTCTGGATTTCTGCTCTTCTCTGGTGTATTTCAACTTTCCCTTTTTTATCTTTGTGGTGTTTTTCAGCATTCTATCCTCAGTTAGCTGTTCAAATCTGATCCTCGTAATTCACTGAATGTTACCATTAAAAAAAAAAAAAGAGAGAGAGACAGCAAAACCAAAAAAGCCCCCTGAGGCTTCTCTTTGAAAGAAAAGCTCACAAATGAGAGGTTTTACCTGGCCAGAAGAGCTAGGAAGGATCACAGAACAGAATACAAATACAAAAGCAAAGCACACTTCTGAAGCAGCTGCTGAAAGCATAAACAAGGTAAGAAAAAAGTTAGAAAATTAATTGTCATTAGTATAGAGTTTGGGGTGTTTTTTTGAATACTGTATTGGGAAACACAATCTTAATTGGAGGGGGGAAATGACAGAAAAACTGCATGATAGAAGGTGAGGCTCAAAGTTCAAGAAGCAACTGAAACAGGCCCAGAAGTATTTTGTGGAGAAGCACTTCTTCTATCTTTGACCCAATTTTACAAAACCCCAAAGGTAATTCCAGTTTTACACCAGCAAAAGACGTTTCTGTGTGAGCACAAGGTGAGTGAAAGCAGTATAGGCATTTTAAAAATAAGATAAGGTGTTTCCATAGATGCAGCCTATGGAAACCTTTTCCAGAAATTAATCACTACTTTTATGTCCCTTATCAGCAAAACCAAGGAATTCATCCAATAAAATTTATGTCCAATCAATTTAGAATAAATTAAAGAAAGGCCTTTTTAACTACAATAAGCATATGGAAAATAGTGCTTTGGGCAGTTTAGGTAAATTTTGTGGCTGAATAATTTTATGGCTGATAATACTTGCAGTTATTGCTCATGCCAAGTTAAGGAGAATTAAGATAAGGGTGATTAAATCTTATTCTTGTACAGTATAAACTAAACTGGTAAAAATCAGGAGGGATTTTTTTCTTCCAAACTTTATTTGTTATGGCACTCTGTATATTTTTAGGCAATACTAAAATATGTTCACTTATTTTTGGAAGCCTTTGCTTCTTGGATACAGCTGATAATAGAACAGCGGATCACTGATATCATCTGGCATCAGATTATTTTGGTGTCTCTGGTCAAAACCCACAAGGCCTGAAAACACACAAGCAGAAATTCACAGCAAGACCAATATATTGCATTGTGTACATATCCTAAAGGATGCTAAAACATTAATGTAGCTGTCTTTAGAATGTTTTTAATTTCCTGGTTTGGTGCTCCCTAACACTTAAAACCTTTTCCTGTATTGAATATTCAGAACACATGCTGCTGCATGTTGGCGTGGAGATATGAAAGGGGCAGTTCTGTCACCAAGAATTTCTACTACCTTAATGAGCTCCCCAGTCCTTCATGGACTGCTGAGGAAATCCAAGTCCACAGAGGGATAATTCTCAGTGTTTTTTTTTTCATGCACAAGCCCAGCTGTGTATCAACTGGTGCTGCGTGTGTAGAACACATATATAAGCTTTCAATTTCTACACCTCTATTTTTATAATTGGACCCTCATAGGGCATTATTCTGTTTTTATAAACTTGTCTGTCATACTAATATGATACACTTGTCAAAAAACCAAAAGGAATCCCAGGATGTATCAGGAAGGATAGTCACAGCACGGAATACATGCAAATAAAAAGGTACATGGGGTACAGAAGTAGGGGGACTGTGGTACAAAGCAATTCTGGTCTCATATACTAAAAAACAAACTAGGAATGGATAAAGGATAATAACATGATTAGGTCAATGGAGACCCCCATTCTCCTGTAAGAGCAGCCTGGAGCTTGGCAAGTTCCCTATAACACAAGAAAAGCTGTGTGTGCACAGAACCATTCATCACAAGTTTCTGCACAGATGTACCCTGAAGGAAAAATATCCATTTAGTTAATTAAAGAATATTAGTGTGCAAAAAGTAAATCAGGACTAAAGTAATACTGGAGTTCTAGTTTGACATTTCTAATCATGCATGGAGGTTCTGAAACAGCCTTCAAATATGAGCAATGGGGACAAGAAATGCCTTTTAATTTAAAAAAAAAAATTCAGACCAACAAGCACAGTTAAATCACAAGAACCCAAGTCACTTTGTCATCTTTGATACAGAATCAAAAATAATGGACTTCTTAATGTTTGGCACTGTAGTATCTTTAAGACATACCAGACATTCCCACATGTTTATTCTTATCTGAGAGGGAAGTGGAGAACAAGAGCTAGTCAGCTGCACTTTAAATTCAGCATCCTACTATTTTCAGTTGGGCCATTTGGAATGAGAGGGACTATGCAGAGAGGTATAATCCAGTCTACAACCAGCCCATGCCTAGGTAAGAGTTTTGATATTTCTCTGCATCTGACCACATGGTTATCTGATGTGGCTAAACCAGAATCTTTCTTTTTCTGGATTACTTTTCAGCTGCATCAATTTTCACTGCTTGATTTTTTTCTTTGCAGTTTGGGTACTGCCAGTTAACAAAGCCGTGAGTGAGCATTTTACTACATAACAAAGCACTTTTCAGTGACTACATGAAAAAAAAATGTATACAGCCACCATGAACAGAAAACGAAACCGCAACATGTATCTGCTTTATGAGCTGAAGGTTCACTTGCCTCTGGGAGCCATTCAATATCATGGATAAATTTGAAATACAACTTCTCTAACAGCAGGCTCTGATAACGAAGCCTTAGTCAGAGAATGAAAAAGATCATAGCTGCAAAAACTGCACTGAAAGACTGAGCTCTTACCTCTCTGCTGCAAGCAGATAAAATGTGTCCATGGAAACAATGTTTTTTGTTTATCTAACAATGACTGATGAGCAAAAAGACTTGCAGGATGTGAATTACAAAGGACAGGAAAATATCTAAACTGATAGGTGGAGTTATCATACTTTCCACACTTTTCCATCAGTTCCTCCAGCTTGGTAGCATCACTCCCAAAGAGATTTTTGCCTCAGTCTTTTAAGTTCTCGCACATGTTCTGATCTGTCTAAGGCACCATGCTAAGAATTCCTGGCTCAGTGGAATATCAGAGTACATGATAGACTGTATGTGCATCTCAAACATTTAACAGCACATTCATGAGAATTACTAATTGTGGAGAATAAGCAGCAAACCTCTAGCAGAGTTTCCCCCTAGACCACCGACTCAGCTCTCAGCCTAAGAGTGGTCTGACCACAGCAGCCACCAGGCCCATATCAGTGGCTCCAGATTAACTCAAATCTACCTATAGTATAACTCATCTCTTGTGATAGTTCACATGTTGTCTTACCTCAGTGCCACCTAAAAACCAAGTGCTACAAGCATGTTTTTATTAAGCAAGGTCACACATGGCAGATGCACAAGAAAAATGTTTCAGATGTTACCTGAGATAGCTTGTGCCTTTTTAAACTAGAAGATCAATGCTGTCAAGCTGTTTCCTCACCCATGCAAATAGTAACAAGGCTAAAATAATAGTTCATGTCTTAATTTCAAAGAATCCTCCAAAATGAAGGCTGATGAAGTGATTAATCTGCTGACTTAAAGCACAGAAACTTACATAGTGCTTTGAGATAACCTCTTGCATAAATGGAAAATCACTGGAAAGGAAGGCCATGGATAAAATATGATACTACAGCAGTTAACTCTTTGGATTCAGAATCTGTGTGAGAATTTGGCCTTCAAAAACTCAAGTCCTTTTCTTCATACGGTTCATAGCTGTGCTTTGCAATGAATTCTTTAAATGTTTGACCTTTGTGAAAATTACATGGACACTTATTTTTGCGAAGTGATTGTGTCAGCCTCCATTGCCTTACTTTGTTGGAGGGTACAGGACTCCAAGAATAAAATCAGGAAAACCAGTAGATTTTCATATTATTGAAAGTCATCTGTGAGACATATCAAGACTGGGAGTGTAAAATTATGACACAAGTTTAGTGAACTTGTTAAAAATTGAGGATGGATACTAGAATATTCTTATTTCTCCTTGCCTGTTTTGGATTGCTAAAAGTAGCCAAGGCATGTCTGCTCTGACCTAATAATGGCAAGATAGCAGAGGTCTTTCTTACTCCAAGAGCCTAAACTGTAGGATTCATCTCTTAGGGAATATCAAACTTGTGTACATGAAAGCTCCTCTCAGGTACTGTAGAGAGGAATTTTTTGTTACTCCTTAAAGTACAGTAGCATTTCTCCATATTTAGTGTTAAAATTATTTTTAATTTTAGCAGAATTTTCCCAACTGCTAGGTGCTCTAGTGCTAGTTAGCAGCCTATTTACCCCCTCCTTGGGGCCCTGAACATATCCACACAATAGGACCTGGTCCAATTGCTCTCAGCCACCTGCATCCACCTTCCTCCATAATTCTACCTCTGCAGTCCCTTCCTCCTCTCTCCTTGGTCTTTAGATGTCAGGACCTAAGATGAGCACCAATGCACCACAGCTGTGTAGCTTTTGTGAAAACAGGGAAGTGCTGAGAAAATTCTCATCTGTGCAGCATCTGCAGCTTCTGTTCCCACAGGGAAGGAAGGAGCTGGGCATAGGCTGCCCTTGCTCCTTTCTCAGTCTTGCCTGAGAGCTTTGGTGGGTTAGCAGGATCACAGCCTCGCCTTCCTACTTGGTCTTGGCTTTCAACCTGCCTCATTTTTGATTGCTAATTACCGGACTGATAATTAACTCTGTTACCATCACTAGACTTTCTCAACTCTTCTTATTTGGGTGCCGTGGGACAACATCCTAGTTAGTGATGTCATTGGCCCTGCCTAATGTCGCCTTTAGCTCCTGACTTTCCTAATTAAGGTCTGTATCTAACTTTCATGCACTGGAAGGTGCACAGTCACTTTAAAGAATTATTATGCATAATTAAGCAACATATTTAGCATGTATTCAAGTTATACTCTTCATGGTAATCCTTGATGAGAAAATCAAAGCGGTACATCCCTCAGCTGCTATCAAGACAGTCCAAGGTGATGATCATAATTCTCCTGTACATAAAAGCAGAGAAAAGCAGAACAGGCCTGATGAATGAGAATTTTTGTACTTTGAAGGCAGTTTGAAGGCACTGCCCTCATATTTCAAAAGCCCTATAAATTGCCGTTAACAGGGTCAAACAGCAGTGAACATGACCCATGTGAGGAATGAATTAATACACTACTCAGAGAACAAGCACCAATGACAGGCTTCTCCCTTAGTGAACCAGCTTTTCCTACATAAGAGTTTTTATTTGAGAAATAAGGTAATAAGAAACAAAAATAAAAGCTTGTTTCAGTGCCTGGTAATCAAGAGAGTGAACTTCATTAATTCTCAATGGATAACAAGGAATGGTCAGTACTAAGACCATCCATCTTATTTCCACTGTATAATTCAGCTATACGAATCCACAGCTATATTTAAATTAAGATTTAAAAGAAAGTTTGTGGGGCTTCAGTTATCCTGCAGTTCTTGAAATTTTATGTTTTCTCTGTGAATTCAATTTTGGCACATTTTAACTTGACACACAAGAATCAATATAGGACTAAAAACATTATTTGCTTTGTCAGAATTAGTCATCTTTGTTTCATTAACCCATCAGCCACAGATAAAAAGACACCAAGACTCTCTTCTACTTTAGCCTTCTGTGAGCCTTCTTATAGAGTGCAAGATTCGTTAATTAAAATTTAATCCCTAGTGCAAAGTCTCAAACTCTGTAGAAGCAGCCCACAATGCACATTCCAAGTAGAAAACATCAACTCGGGCCATCTAGTTGGGACTCCCTGCCAACCTCCTTTCCTTGAGAGCTCTGCATAAGAAGAGGGCAAATTCTTCCATTTTTCAGCAAAGTATTGAAAACGGACGAAGATTCCTCCCAGGGAAAAGGTGCCAGGACACAAAGGCATTGCTGCTTTTATAGTGTTAATGGCACTGCATCCTTGGCACCTGAGAGTCCAAGGCTGCAACCTTTTATCTTGGCACAAAGCTCAATAGCACCTTGCCACCAGTGGATCTGGGAAATTGCCATTTTTAAGCCAAGAATTGAAGACTGACGAAGATCCCTCCCAGGGAATATTCCTGGTACCTCCAAGGTGCCAGGGCACAAAGAGATTGCTGGGTTTAGAGTGTTAATGGCGCTGCATCATTGGCACCTGAGAGTCCAAGGCTGCCACTTTTTCTATTAGCACAAAGGTCAAGCATTCCTTTTCACCAATGTGTCTGGGAAATTGCCATTTTTAAGCCAAGAATTGAAGACTGACGAAGATCCCTCCCAGGGAATATTCCTGGTACCTCCAAGGTGCCAGGGCACAAAGAGATTGCTGGGTTTAGAGTGTTAATGGCGCTGCATCATTGGCACCTGAGAGTCCAAGGCTGCCACTTTTTCTATTAGCACAAAGGTCAAGCATTCCTTTTCACCAATGTGTCTGGGAAATTGCCATTTTTCAGCCCAGAATTGAAGACAGACAAAGATTCCTCCCAGGGAAAATGTGTCAGGACGCAAAGGGATGGCCTATATTTTTTAATTTTGCTGGATCCCCATGCCTTTCTCCTCCTGCAATTTGAGAAATGTTTAGATTTAAATTTAGGTTAGGAGTAGGGTTAGGGTTAGGATTTTGGTTAGGGTTAGAGTCATGGTTAGTGTGCTTTTCTATTGTTAATGGCTCTAATATTACTGGCAGCTGATAGCCCACGGCTGCCACTTCTTGTCTTGGTGCAAAGCTCAAGCATTCCTTGGCACCAGGGTGTCTGTTAATTTGCAATTTTTCAGTCAAGAACTCAAGACAGATGAAGATTCCTCCCAGGAAAAAGGTTATCTCCTTTTATAGGGTTCATAGCACTGCATGATTGGCACCTGAGAGTTCAAGGCTGCCACATTTTATCTTAGCGCAAAGCTGAATCATACCTTGACACCAGTGCATCTGGGAAATTGCCATTTTTCAGCCAAGGACTGAAGACGGACAAGGATTCCTCCGAGGGAAATGGTGTCAGGATGCAAAAGGATTGCTGGTTTTATTGAGTTAATGGCACTGCATCATTGACACCTGAGAACCTAAGGTTGCTACCTTTTATCTTGGCACAACACTCAAACATACTTCGGCACCAGTGGAGCAGGGAAACAGCCGTTTTTCAGCCCAGAATTCCAGACAGATGAAGATTACTAGTAGGCAAAGGTGCCAGGACAGAAAGCCATTACTGCTTTTAGAGTCTTAATAGGGCCACATCACTGGCACCTGAGAACCCAAGCCAGCCACCTTTTATCTGTTGGCAAAGCGCAATCCTTCTTGGCACGTGCAGTTCTGAGAAACTGCCATTTTTCAGCCCAGAATTCAGGATGGATGAAGATTACTCCCAGGCAAAAGGTGCCAGGACAAAGCCATTGCTGCTTTTTTGCTGTTAATGAGGAAACATTATTGGCACCTGAGAGCCCAAGGCTGGCACCTTTAATCTCAGGGCAAAAATCAAGCTCCTCCTTGCTACCTCCCAATTTGCCTGAAAGGTTTCTCTTGTTCCAGATGCTACTTATCTCTCTAATACTTAGGGATTCCTCACTGGGTGAGCCAAAGATGTGCCACCCCCATCATATCGCTATCTCAAGTGTCATTCTGGCCCTCCCAGTGGACAGGCTGGTGCTGCAAAGAAAACATAGATGTTGAGGTACCTGTTGACCTACCTCCTCATAATGCATTGCATTGTTACCACATAAGTGCCTAAGGCTTCTTTACCTTGACCTCTAATTGGACAGAGACAGCAACGTGAATCCTCCTCCAACACAAAGGAAGGTTGCCTTGGATCCCTCAGAGGTTCCTGCACTCACCAGCTTATTCTCTTAGTCAGCTGCAAGAAAGAAAACCACAATCTATGCTGAGTTCAGCAGCACCTCACCCAAAGCCCAACAATTTCGTTACTCACTGTCCCCTAAGTGCACTGAGGTCCTGTTCTCACTGGCTCCACGGGGCAGCTGTCGTCAAACTCGATACCTGGCTGAGTGACAGCCAAAATTCCTCCAAGCTCACTGCACCTCTGCCCCTCCTGTGTCCTCCCTGACTCACCTGCAATGCTCCTCTCTTTCCACAGGCTGACAGCACGGCACCTGCAAATAGAAAAGGCAAGTGCTTAAATGTCCGAGCCCTGTGAGACTTGGGGATTACTCACAAGGCCGGCTGAAGACCACCCAACCTTGTCAGTCAGCTCATCATCAGCTGGCTTTAGCCACTCAAGCTTGGATGCATCCCCTGCAGAAAAACAAAGGCAAAGCCATGCACTGGCACACTGCCTTAAAGGGTGCCTGAAGGCGTTCTCACAGTAATTGCCATCTGATGAGGCTCCACTGTCACCTCTCACCTGCTCATTCTCTGTTGCTTTGAGCTGGCAGTTGCACATTTGCAGATCACTCTGTAAAACAAAATCGAGGGATGTGGGGATCTGTGTAGCTCCACATCCACCCACCCACGAATTTTCAAGCATGTTTGGGCTGTAACCTCACTTTCTTGGGAGACTGCTGCCTGAGCCTCATCACTCACCTTACCTGTCTGAAGATGGGGCCCCATCTCCTGGCGCAGGCTCCACTCCACAATGTTCCGCCTCCTTTCCTGCACTCCTACAGCTGCTAGAGGATATCTTGTCCCTTCCTTGTGANTCGTCCCTTCCTTGTGATGCTGCTGTGGAGAGATCACTCTGGGAGGCTGCAGGACACAGCTGTACCACAGTCAGGATTTGTGCTCACACAACCACCACAACAGCTCCTCCCCCCTGCCTCTGAGCCCCATTCCCAGCGCAGCTCCCCAGCTCCTGCCCACCTCGAAAGGAGACACCTTGAACTGGGAACAGACTCACTGCAGCACATAACGCCCCACCCTGAGGACATGTTCCTCCCTGC
>VWZD01003799.1:390511-440604 GCA_013396695.1 Sakesphorus luctuosus | reverse complement strand
GTTGTTGTTCTTTTCCACATTTGCATATGTATGTGTTATATCATATGTTGTTTTTAATTGTCTCTCTTTTGTATAAATATAAGAAGCTTGTGGTTTGGGTCTTTTTTTTGTTCTCTTTGTCCTCCGCCCTCCGGTCCCCCTCCTTTTCCCGTAGTGGGAGGGATGCTCTAACTCTCTGTGTTGGGCAGTTGGCATTTTGCCGGCTCAGCCCAACACAGCTGAGCACCCCAGAGCTGGATGCAGCAGTTCTGGTTGGGTGTCACAAGAGCAGAGGGGCAGAATCCTCCCCTTGCCGTGCTGGCCATGCTGCTTTTGATGCAGACCAGGACACAACTGGCTTTCTGGGCTGTGAGTGCACTTTGCTGGGTCATGTCCAGCCCCTCATCCACCAGCACCCCCAAGTCCATCCTGGCAGGGCTGCTGTGGCAGGGCTGCTGTTGATCTGTTCGTCCCCCAGCCTGTATTGATACCTGGGGTTTGCCCTGACCCAGGTGTGGCACCTTGCACTTGGTCTTGTTAAACCACATGAGATTCCCATGGACCCACTTCTCAGTCTTATCCAGGTCCCTCTGGATGGCATCCCATCCTTCAGGTGTGTCAACTGTACCACTCAGCTTGGTGGCATCTGCAAATCTGCTGAGGATGAACTCAATTTCTTCTAATCTTCTTTTTCCTAAAATGATGGTTTCTAAATATAAAGTAAAAGTAACAATAATAATTATGCAATAAAAGTAACAATAATAATAATCTTTTTCCTCTTTGATTTGCTCAAACATTTCAATAAGCAAATGGACTGGGAGAGAAGAGCTTTGAACTGTTATAATTTTCATTGAAGAGCTGTTGAAGGTATACTGGTCTTTGTTTACTTTGTGTTTGACATTTTACAAGAAGTCTAAAATTATTCTATCAAGTCATTTGTATTTAGTCCTTAGAATTATTTAATTGTATTTTAAAGGGATTACCACATTCATCCTGCATTTTAGTATTCACAAAAGGTTTTAGTGTGGATATGAAATATTTTAGTGTCTTTGAAACAATTATTTCTTCGAGGTTTTATTAGCTAGGAGACCTGAATGCTTCAGCTTTTATCCTGATACGATATTTAGAAAATTTCACTATCATCGTTTCTCAAAAAGCAGAATGCCATTTCCCAACTATCATTAACTAGAAGTGAGAATTCTGAATGACCAAACCAGATAAATTTCTATGTAAAACTAATTAATGATCTATTTAGCATATTTAATTTAATTGCTTTTGCAAAACTGGACGTAGATAATCTCAGGTTCTGAATAACTGAAAGCTCTAAGGGGAAAAGTCAGTACAGTAATTAAAATGCAATTCAGTGAAACTGCCAGAGAAGATTCCTGATTTTAGTTAATAATCTGATATTAAGACCATCTTCATTTCAAAGCTTGGAAAAGTTAAAGACTGAAGGCTGGAGTCAAGGAAGACAGATCTTATACTACAGTAGCCCTTGCCTGCTTAGAGATAATAAAAACATCCTCTGAAATTGAAAACTGTTCTTTATTGCAATCAGGTAGCTGCAAATGTTTTTATTTGAATCCATTTTTTTGTATTTATATGCTTATTTAATTGTGCTAAATTGCCTTTTCCATTGAAGAAAAGATATAAAACATTGACAAAATATCTGTAACAAAAATATAAACCAGCTCTAATCTGTTTTTGCACAGTGTGGGGAAGTTTCCATTACTCTTAAGTGTGAACCACGTGCAAAGTGTTTGAACAAAATCCTTCTAAAGCAGAACAACTCATTCAGTTGCCTGAAGGGGAGTCCCGGGCTGGTGTCCGTGAGCCATGCCCAGCGCACCTGGCTCGGGATGCGCGGGGCACAGCCTGGCATGCCCCGGGCACAGCCTGGCCTGGCTCGGGATGCCCCGGGCACAGCCGGTGCCGAGCGCTGTCCCTGCTCCCGCGGCTCCCGCGGCTCCTGTGCCGCTCCCGCAGGGACACGGCTCGGGCTCGGAGGGCTCATCCCCGGCCCTGGCGGCGCTGGAGCCTCCGGGCGCTGCCGCTGCGGAGCCGCAGGTGCTGAGGGGCGCCGGGCAGAGCCCGCGGGGTGTGCCGGGGCTGGACCGGCACCAGGCGAGCTCCTGCCCTGGCCCGAGGCCCTGCCCGGGCACAGGGGGAGCTGCTCCGTGTGGGGCTGCCGGCCCGGCCCGGGCGCTGCTCTCCGGCATGGCTGGGCCGGGCCTGCTCTGCTGGGGCCATGCTCGGCTCCGGGACGAGGCTGTGCCATCCGCATGTTCCTGAGCCTGCCCGGGGCAGGGATGTGCTCTGCGGGCTGCTGATGCTCCTCCTGCCGCCGCTGTGCCCTCAGCACCTGCCCATGGAACAGCTCTTTGTCACTGTGGCCTTCCAACACACCTCGGGACACCTGGCTTTGGCTGCAGTCTTCCCAAATCTCCAAGGGCCCTGATAATTAGTCCCCATCCCATATACCTGGAAATAGTTCTTTGTGAATACTGCATTCCCTGTCCTCCTCCTCAGCCAAGGTCCCTGGTTCACTGGGACATGGGACTCAGGCTGCTCCAGTGACTTCTGTGTGCTTGGGCTCGGGATGGCCTCCAGCCCATCCAGGCCTGTCAGCTCTGCCTGCCCAAGGTGGAGAAATGTTCCCCTGTCAGATGAGAGGGGGTTTATTGAGGAGTTCTTCTTCAACATGAAGGCATGTCCTGTTCTGAAATTGTGTTAAGTAGATCATTAATTAGTTTCAGATAGAAATTTGTTTGGTTTGGTTATTCAGAATTCTCACTTCTAGTTAATGGTAGTTGGAATGATGATACTGATCAGATGAACTGAGTGATGATAAGGATGTGTTAAATTGTCTTTGTGGTGAGCGCTTGCATCTGCTCTCAGGTATCTGAACAGATGCACCGAAATGAACTTTGGAATGGACTGACTGATTTTGTCTCTGTTTTTGAACAGATAAGCAGACAAACCACTGCTCTTAAGCTGCTTAAGTAACATTGAGGTTAAGGTAGAAAGGGACAGAAGTGGAACATAAATCAAATTGTCCTTGTATGTTTTAATTACTGTATGTGTTGAAAACAAGACTTCCTAATTGGTAATTTTCTTTAAAAACAGCATACTTTTCTGATCTGAGATAGTGTAGGAAAAGGTTTTCTTTGTTTATTGTCTCAAGAGCAAGTAGTGCAAGGATAGTTTGGGGCCTCATTGCAATGACAGGAATGATAAACTACAGGGAAGTGTTTTCAGGCTTAGTAGAGACATGAGAGAGCTAGAAACAGTAGATATTGCTGGCAGCTGTGCTTGACTGGGTGGCCAGGAATGATGGACAGATTTATCACAAGTTCATCAAGGTCTCTGTGATTCTAACAGCAGTGCAAAAGTAGTGGTTGTGGGTGATTTATTTCAGATATAAAGTCAAAGAAAGCCTATGTTCCCAGAATGGATTAGGGAACCATAATGTCATATGCACAGAGTGACTGTCATTAGCAAACAAGCAAGGGATAATGGACATACTTA
Source organism: Sakesphorus luctuosus (assembly GCA_013396695.1). Taxonomy (NCBI): domain Eukaryota; kingdom Metazoa; phylum Chordata; class Aves; order Passeriformes; family Thamnophilidae; genus Sakesphorus; species Sakesphorus luctuosus. The sequence continues at coordinate 437,097 of VWZD01003799.1, read as the reverse complement.
GATTGAGCAGAAGAGTACTGCAGAAAATGTGTGACCTTTGACTTATGCTTAGTAATGTTGGTTTCTGAAAAATCAGTTGAAATTCTAAATAGGTAATTGCAGAAATTCTTTTTTGTACCATACAGCACCATTAAAGTTGATTTGGGGAATGGTTACAGGGAAATGTTGTCACTACTTACCACTTGTGGATACCTAATTGTTATTAAACTGTACTTAACTACTTGAGCTGCTTTGCTACCAGGAGCTTCCAAAGTGAGGAACAGTTAGATCATTTATGTTTGTGAATTAATCAACAAAAGGCTACTCGCATTTATTTGTGAACCTCTCCTTTCTTCCTCACAAAAAACTTCCTCCAAAATTTGTTATTTAAATAATTTCAGACCAACTGACCAACTCAGCCTCTTGTAGGATAAACACTGTATGTTGCCTATAACAATGTAACTTGGTGCTTCATAAACACTGGGGTTCACTTGAGTTTTGCATTTCTTCTTTTCTAGGTTTGCTTTGGAAGCATTTCTGGCTGTTTTGCTGCTTTTCTTTTATAGATCTAGTGCCTTTTTATTACGGAAGTTCTTACTGGAATCTAACAGATTGAGGGAGGTGATTCTCCCCCTCTCCTCTGCTCTCATGACACCCAACCATAACTGCTGCATCCAGCTCTGGGGTGCCCAGCACAGGGAGCAAATCCAGAGGAGAGTCACCAAGCTGATTAGAGGGATGGAATATCTCTCCTGTGAGGGAGGGCTGAGAGATTTGGGATTGTTCAGCCTCGAGTAAAGGGTTCAGGGTGACCTAATTGTGACCTTCCAGTACCTGAATGGAGCCCACAGGAAAGATGGAGAGATACTATTTACAAGAGCATGTAGTAACAGAACAAGAGGGAATGGCTTCAAATTGAAAGAGATTGATTAGGTTTAGTTTACATATTAAAAAATAATTCCTTTCTGTGAGGGTGTTGTGACACTGGAACAGGTTGCCCAGGGAAGCTGTGGATGCCTCATCCCTGTCAGTGCTTAAGGCCAGACTGGCTGGATCTCTGAGCAACCTGTTCTAGTGGAAGGTGTCCCTGTCCATGGCTAGGTGGGTTGGAACTACATGACCCTTAAGGTCCTTTCCAACCCAAGCCATTCTATCATTATAGATTTATACATTTGCTCTAGATTTATATTTTGGAAGGAAAGATCAAAGCATATTCCTTTGTGGACAAAAGTGAACTGTCCTTTTTCGTTCTTGGGATGTGTGTGTAATGAGAAACAATTCTGGTTCTGCTGTATTCCTTTGCACAAACTGTCTTCTTTCTTGCTAATAGTTTGTAGTTGTTGTCTCAAACGTGTTTTTGTGAGAAATCACTTGGAATACAGTTTGAATCGTACTTTTTGAACTGAATAATCCACATGAATTCCGAGGTTATGCTTTTATATCCATTACTTAGAAGATTGAATTCAGGCAAGTGTATTCTCTATGTACAGCTGATAAAAACCTTTCCATTACAGAGAATCTTTCAGACACAAGGCTCCTTCAGAGCAGAATAGATAGCATCATGCTTCACCTATATGTGTTTCTTGCATCATTACTTACTGTTTTCTTTTTTTTCTCTTTTTTTCTTTTTCATTTTTTTTAAACTTTCTGTCTTACTCTTAAGGTTATTTGTGGAAAGGTTTGTTTGACCTTTTTCCAGGACAAAAATGTTGTGGTTTTTTCAGTGTTCCTAGGTCAATTCTCAGTATGTTTGGTATAGTGAAAAGTGAAACAAATGGTTTTCTTCAAATTGCTTTTCCTTAGTTTGAACTGGCTTCTATGAGGCTTTTAGAGTCCTCCACTTCCAGAGATTTGTTCTTACTGCCTTAAAGAGTCATGAAGAACCAGCTGAACAGAAAACTGATGGGTTTCTGTTCTGCAGTCATCTGAAGAGCTCCACTTCCTAGCGCTGTATTATGATGCCAAAGAGATGAATCCTTTCCTCTTCCCCTCCCTTTCAATAAAATAAAATAAAATAAAATAAAATAATACAGCTGTAAGATCAAAGAGTGCCTATTCTAGAGAACAGGGAAATATTAACTCATCTAATTTTAGTTGGGTCATCCTAGAAGTGTAATCCAAATTTCTGGGACAGAAGAGGACCATCAACATTAAAACACTGTCATCTGATACTACTCAGTGAACTGATTAGCTAGATAGCTGAAAAGTGAACAGCAATGCTTCTAGTTGGGATAACAAGTATAAATTGCATTTAGGATCTTGGATTTTGTTGCCACTGATACAATGGGCAGTTGAAGCTGCTCTTGTGAGCACTCAGAGTTTGTTGTATTTTTAAACTGTGGAAAGCATTTATTGTGTTTTGAGTGCTGACCTACAAAATCAATGTTTTGTGTCAAGTATGTTGCTACTATTTTTCTAGTATGAGAGCTTCTCACTTTATTTTCAAGATAATTCACAGACCTGCAGAAGAAGCACAAGCCAGTGGGGTTCCAGGAGGCACTGAAATCCTGCAACAGCTGTTCCTTGCTTTGCTCTGAGGCAGTAGCTGGTAAAATAAATGGCTGTTGTGCTTACACTTGCTGCCCTTCAAAATGCTTTAGTCGTGAATAATTAACATACAAGGTAAGTGGAAGTTTACTGGAAATGTTTCAGAATTCAGCAGAGCTGGAGAACAAGGATGCTGAACAATAAGCTACTCTAGCTGTTCAAAGGAGTTCCTCTGGTGACCAAAGGCATTATCAACCTAATTAAATGTGGTGCTGGGACTCTGGTTTCACAGAGCTCTCCATTCCCATAGTTTTCTCTGGAATGGGGGGTTGCTCTGTTTCCTCAGGAGCTTTCTAGATCTTGGAGAAAGCATTTATGGCAGACCATAATTTTACTACAAAGGAGACACGGGGAAGTCACTAAACAGTAACCTGATGTTCAAGGTGTGATGCTGATATGGCTGTATGCGGTGGTATAACAGGGATAAGGGCAAGATATTCGTCAGCACATCTTGGCCAGAAGAATACCCATAACCAGATTGTCTTTCCACACTCAAGAACTTTTCTCAATTGCAAAGCAATTGTAGGGGCTTTAACTAGAATGCCTACATTTATTTTAGGTATGTTGAAGTAGTAGTGTAGGTTGAGGTTGTGGGTATGAGACTTCTAATACTTGTTGAACTACATCTTGAGGATTGCAGGGAGACTGTGAAGGTCTACAGAGAAGTAATAAAGGTGGTAGAAGGATGTCTGAGGAGGACATGATGAAGAGTAAGGTAAAGATACTTGAGGATGGAAGAGACTCGGAATTCAGATCAGGTAAAAACACAGTAAGATAAGTGACTTTATGTTATATAGCGCTGCTTATGAAATAGGAGGAAGATTATGATCCTGCTTATTTGGAGACAACAAAATTTATTTAGAATAGGTGAAAATTAAAAGGTTTCCAGTCCTTGTTTCCTTTTGTTATCCTTGTGGAAACATTGATCTATTTGAATGACATTATATTGTTTGATACTGGAAAATTAACTAAATTCCCACAGCAGAAATATTTTTAGATTCTCTAGGATGGGATTTTAGAAGAGCTGTCAAACTTCACTTTCATCCAAAACTCAAGTTAATAAATACTTCCTAACCTCAAGATTTTGACAGTTAAACACCCCTGAGATCTGCTTACCTATAAAATATTTCATGTTTTGTGTTTGTATGTCTGTGGTTACATTGCCTGCAGCATTTTACTATCATCTGCTATTGTTGCTGTGAAAAGGTTAAGATCATTCTAAAAGTATTTTCACAGGGAAGAAAACTTCAGTAACAGAAGAGTATTTCAGTAAGCTCTGGGAAGTATAACAACAGCCAGTGTCTCAAAACTGCAACTGAAAAAAATCAGGCAAACCCCAAATAAAAACAGAACAGTTAATAATTGTTAAATCTACACACAGTGTTTTGGCATCTTTCACACACACATTGAAATGGATTGCCCATTTGGTGTACCTGGTGGCAAGGGCTACTATTTTTGCTCTGCTTTTGCTGTACTGTCTTCTGCTTGCTCTGCACTAAGGTAATATTGACTCATTTCTTTGCTTTCCTGGACCATTTACATTGAAGTTCAGACTTCACCTCAGGTTTTTTTAGTTGCTGCTTCTGGTTTTAGGGAGTCTAATGGGTACTGGTTTTTCGTTTTCTCTAAGCAAGTAAACAGCAGTCCTATGCTTTGATTTTATTTTTCTTAAAGAAGAACAGCTGAATTTAGTGAGCTTGTATCTTGGCAAAAATGCAGGTAGGACTAAAACAAATGAAATGATTTATGAGCTTTACTACAAGTGATGAGTCTGACTTGATAGTTTAGTTAACTGAGATAAAACCAACCCTACCACTTTTGAATACCAAGCTGATAGGCTCACTTATTTCCCCCTTTTCCTTTAGTTCTCTCAAACCCTGTTACTTCATATTTTTTCCCAGTTGTTACCAACAGCCAGCAAATGGGGCTTGTCTTAAACAGGAGGATGCTGGGTATTGTTTGGCTGAAGATGTTTTGTTCTTGCTACTTGACTTTCTTGAAGATAGCAGTAATGTCTACTTATATCTATTAGGAATTTGAAATATGCTGGAAGGACTTTTTGCTTCACTGTGCAGGTTGTTTCTTTAATTAACCATTAACCTGTGTTGCAATGAGCCTTTTCTTCTCATCTCTTCATGCAGTAGAGCATTCAGTCTCTGCAGACTGCTTTGAAGATTTCTTTTGTGCTTGTGGGTTTTCTGTTTATTAAATTAAATGAACATTTCTTCCTCATTGGCTTTTCACACTGACACAAACTGCTCTGCTCTACTGCATTTGCAACATTCAGTAGGGGTGGGAGTGTTTTGGGAAGTGGTATAATGCTCTTTTAAATATTTATTCTCTTTTTTCTTCTTCTTTCTTTACAGAGGCACTCCCAGTGCTCCAGATCCTTAAAGATAACCCCCTCAAAACACTGCTTCCACTGTGTTGTATAGTTACCTCTTTTCCTGCAGAAATTTCAGCTGCTGTAACCCACAGGGTATCTACAAGCCTTCCCACAAGCAACCATTACCATAATGTTGCAAGTCCTAATCTTCCACTTGCCCATTAGCCCTTCTTATCCACAAAGTTTTTAAAGTTCAGGTGTCTTAGTTTAATCTAAGAGTTATGATGCCCCAGGAATCTGTGCCAGCTTCTAAAACTTCTAAACTTCTAAAACTAATTTCAAAAGCTCTTTCTACATTAACCTTTTCCATTGTGGTATTGCAATACCAAGTCCTACACTGCATTTGTGAAGAGACTGATGTGGCAACACAGGCCTGTAGAGCAGAAGGACCAAGACCATGGCTGGAAAGTGGTAATCCATCAGTTCCATAGTCACAAATAGGATTGTGCCTCAGCAAATGCTGTGGAAATGATAAAGCCTGTAGCAACTTATCAAAATCTCTTTAGCTTTGAAGGAAACTTGGGGAGTCAATTAACTGCACTTAATTTATGAAGTTTCTGTGTACTCGGACATGTGTACCTTCTGAAGAATATATAATGGGGTTGTACCAGGTAAAAACTCAGACCAAGACAAACTTAGTGACTGGCGAGATGCTTTCATGGGCAGGTCTTTTTCAGACATGCTTTTTTCAAGAGTGGTAGGCTACGTGTGCCACCTTCACCTCTGAAAGAAAGCATGGACTCTGCCAAATTGAGTGTTATCTTTGCCACTGCTCTAGAGGTTTTGACAGGAATATCTATGTTTTGATTAAGCTTGACTGATCTTTCACTCTTGTATAAAACAATTACTTTCTTTATCTATCTCTTTGGTAATTAGTTGTCTTAGACTATTTAAGCAATGTGGCTGTATTTGTTTTGGCTGGGATAAAGTTAATATTCCTCATAGCAGTTTGTATGGTTCTGTGTTTTGGATGTGCTTACATAGCATCAAGGTCTTTTCTGTTTCTCCAACTGTCCCAGCAGTGAGGAGGCTGAGAGTGCACAAGAAGTTGGGAGGGGATGCAGCTGGGACAGCTGAATCCACCTGACCCAAGGAGATCTCATACTATATAACGCTGTGCCCAGAGGCAGGGGAAGAAGGAAAAGGAGGAAAAAATTAGAAGGGGGTGACATTGGAAGAGATGCTGTATGTCTTCCCAAGTCACTGTTGTCTGTGAAGGAGCCCTGCTTTTCTGGGAATGGCTGAACACCTGCCTGCCCATGGGAAGTGGTGAATGAAATTACTTGTTTTGCTTTACTTGCATGCGTGGCTTTTGCTTTACCTTTTAAATTGTCTTTATCTCAACCCATGGGTTCTCACTTTTTTATCCTTCTGATTCTCTCCCTTATCCCATGGTGAGGGAGTGAGCAAGTGATTGAGTGCTGCTTCACTGTCCACTGGGGTTGAACCCTCGCACAGGCAAATTCTTAAAATGAGTGAGAGGAAAATACTTAAAATTAGTGTGACTGGTTTGCACTGGCAGTGCTTGAAATATTTTTTCTATGGATTTCTGTCTATCAATGCAGACCAGGACCCCAACATGAGCCAATGCATTCCTGAGGGTTTCACTTTCTTCTCACATGCAAATTCCTGTCAAGTGACCAGTTGGCAGGGTTTATCACAAGTATTTTTTAATTTAATTCAGCCTTTCTTCTAATGCAGTGAATGCCGTATAACTACTCAAACAATGCATAAAAATGGAGCAAGATGTTTGGATATGAACTTAACAGTGTCTGTGCTAGAGCATGCATGCAAAAGTGTGGCTATTTTTTACTACCCTTTATATCAGTTTCATAGGCAGAATAGCTGTATATTTTCTGCTGACATTTTTATGGGGGGTTATATTGGATAACTGGGAACTGTGTTATGACATGGTATTACCTTTTGAAAGTGGTACAATTACTTATGTCAGGGTAGCTTATTTTGTAGTCGGTACACATTCCTTTGTGAGTAGAAAGCTAATGATTTAAAGATCATTTTATATTTTAAAAGGGACTTGTGTATATGCTATCAGGAAAGCAGTGGTGATCCTTTTGTCATCCGATCTTGTCGTGGCCTTCATTGAAAGGCCTGAGAGACTAAATCATGTTTATGTAAAAGGAACTGAGTACCTAACATAACTTTTTTTGAGGTCTTATATGAAAATTGTTTATTTTTAAGGATTTGAAAAAGGAGATGTGAATCTGTACTTAAAATGTATGGGCCTAGTCTATCTGAACGTTAGTTGTAGAATGTAATTTGTAACTACCCAGCCATAATTATCAGGCTAAGCATATAGTGTTCCATCTACTGCTGGTGCTAATTCTGGAAGATGTTCAATAGTCAGCTGGAACTAAGTATTAAAAATCACTTAATCCTCAATTTGTTGATCTTTATGTTTTCAGAATAACTGCACTAATAGCATACAACTGACATTGTATTAAGGCCAGCTGATGGCTGTTCTTCTTGCATCTGTCCCTATCTGTACTAACCCCTGCTTTCAGCCTTTAGGAACTTGAGAGTATTTCACCTGTGTGGGGAAAAAATACCACAGAAACCACATGCTATAATCAGACTTCTATGTAAGTGTGTAGGCACCTGCTGGCTGGGTTCATTCCAAGGTGCAGAAGTAGCTTTTGATGTGTTTGATAGTACCTGAGAAGGCAAAGAGGGTGACACATTTCACCCACTGTATGAGCAAATTAGGTGCAGGAATATGGAATACACATATGTGCATGTGTCAGAGATCAGGTTTGCATCTCCCTGAGTGATGGGTTGAATAAACTGTCTTGTCTGTGTTTGTGTGTTGTGCAGTGAGGCGCATGGAAAGCCTGTAGCCAATGTGGTGGATTACACGGAGCCACAGGGCTGGGCTGTCAATCAAGGAAGGCTTGCCTGGTGGCCTGCCCACAGCACACCCCCTGGAGCCTCTGAGTGGCTCTGGCACCCCTCACTTCGACCAGGGGGCAGTGAGTGGCCAATGACCTGGAAGTCCTGCCTGGGAGGAGTGGCCACAGTGGCCAAACTCTATAAAAGAGGCACACATGGGCTCTGTCTTCCTTTGGCCTTCTGTCTCTGGACCTACCAACATGTGACCTCTTAGCAGTAACTATTTCTCTCTCCTCTCTTTCTTCTTTTTTCCTCTTAATCTCTCTTTTCTTGCTTTACTTTTTTCTTCCTGTTGTGGGTAACTTAAAACTGATTGAGGGTATTTCACTTAAGTTGTGAGTTGGTGTTTGCTGAGTGCAGCAAAGGCTCCCAACTCTACAGCGGTGCCTGCTGGCTTATAAAACCTTTGGAAGGGTATAGAAGCAAGCTCAGAATGCTGTTTGGAGGAAGGCAGGGAAGTCCTTTTGTTCTGAGTAGTCTGATACTAGTTGTAATACTTTTGTGAAATATTTTCCCTTGGTTGTATGTTATTTCTATGAACATTTTTTGACAAAAGACCTATTTTCTCACTAAATTAAAAGAAATCTCTTAGAGAAAAGTGTGTAGCTTTTTCTCTGGACATGAACTCCAGATATCAAAGAACCAAAGACTTTGCAAGTGTTTGTGTGGGTGAAATCTCTTGAAGTCTTAAATTGAAGTGAAATGCTCAGTAAAGCTTGAAGCTTCTGGACCCAGGCATAACAGCATGTTTTTCAGATTCATTGCTGCCACCTGGAAAACTCTAAATTTGGTCATGACATTTGATTGAGAGATGGAACTGAGGTCTATAGGAAGATTGTAAGGACGCTTCTTACAAGTCTTTTGACATGAAAGACAGAACTGAGTTCTGTTTCAGAACAACACAAGCTCTGTCCTCCGTCTCCCAAAATATGCTGGTATGGCTGAAATGATATGGTGACATTGCTACTTTCCATTGTGTTTGACGTTTTTTGGCAACATCTTGAGAGTCCAGCTGGCTGTAGAAATGGGAAGAACCCACGGGCATTATTTGGCTAATAGTTTGCTCAATCCTTGCTGGATCTGACCATCTTCTTTCACTGATGCAATAAGTTTTCCTCTAGGCACTCCAGAGGCTGAAATTCTACTTCCATAACTTTCTAACTTGTGTAGTAAAACTTTTGAAGGCTTAGCCTGGAAATGTCACTTTTCTGCTTGGGAAACCTTGTTTTTGGAATATCCAATTCTGGTGTGTAGTAGAAGGATTTATGCTTCCTGACAGAGGTAACTGTTGAGGCATTGACTTAAAAATTCAGCATTTTTCCTGGTTAAAAAAAAAAAAAAGAAATAATACAAGTAAATGAAGTGAGGAATGTTTATGATTTAGATGTGATATAAAAAAATGAATTTCTTATTCGGCAGCCTGAATTGCTGCAAATGCTACATTAGAACTGAATGTCATGGATGCTGTTATCAATATTAAATCCCTGCTGTAAATGCTATTTCTTGCGTATATGTCAGAAACATGGAAGATCCTTCAAAGGAATTGAATCATAGAATCATAGAATCGATTGGGTTGGAAAAGACCTCCAAGATCATCAAGTCCAACCCTTGGTCCAACTCCAGTCCATTCAGTAGATCATGGCACTCAGTGCTTTGTCCAATCTCAGTTTAAAACCTCCAGGGATGGTGAATCCACCACCTCTCTGGGCAGCCCATTCCAATGCCTGATTACTCTCTCTGGAAAGAATTTTTTTCTGATCTCCAACTTCAATTTCCCCTGGCAGAGCTTGAGCCCGTGCCCCCTTGTGCTATTGCTGAGTGCCTGGGAGAAGAGACCAACCCCCACCTGGCTAGAACTTCCCTTCAGGTAGTTCTAGACAGTGCTGAGGTCACCTCTGAGCCTCCTCTTCTCCAGGCTAAACACCCCCAGCTCCCTCAGCCTCTCCCCATAGGACTTGTGCGCCAGTCCCTTCACCAGCCTTGTTGCTGATCTGTAAGCAAGCATGCTCTTTAAAAATTGCATTTGGTAGTGTAGGCTATTCTTCTTAAATCGATTTTAGCAAATAACAAGTGACTTCTTGTAGAATTTTAAGTGTGAATTAGTTATTTATTTTTCATTTGCTTTCTGCTTCATGAATACTTGTATTATCTTTGCCACATGTCTGACATATTAATCCCATTAGTCTTACTGGTTAACTCAAAATGCATCAGAACTAGTGCGCTTAGCCAGCCTTCCTTGAGCAAAAGGCCTTGGGAAGGTTATGGACCATGTTTGACTCGGTCTATTGCCCAGGTCTAACAAGGTTTTTGTATAGACTGTTAGCACTTATTACTCACTCATTTAGTGGTTTTGTAAACTCTGAGTATAACACCATTACGGCAGCAATGTCATTTAGTACTTTCCTGAAATTCTTAATACCATAATTGAATCAATAATAAGTGTTATTTTTTTGTATTCTTGGAAGGAATTTGTACAAGGGGGTTCACAATAAGTGGATTAATGGTGAAGTTTAGCTCGTTTTCTGAACTGTTTGCCGCTTAAAATCACAAGTAAAGGAAAAAGTAAATTTTCACTGGGCAATTTAAAATAAATAGAATGGTTTTTATCTGAAGGAAAAAATCCTTTTACTACTTTTTTCTATTCTGTGTCTAAATGTAAGGAACTGGAATACTTGATCAGCTCTGCTTTTTTATGTTTGCTTGGGTTTTTGTAATAAAATGATAGGCAATAAAAATCTAATGCCACTTATCTTGACGTTATTTCCCCCCCCACCTTGTTTCTGTGCACTCTTAATTTCTGAGTTCTTCTCACTCCCCAAATTCAGTGTTACTGCTCAAATTGTTGGTCCTGTTGGATGGAATCGATAACTCATTATTCTTCTGTTTTTAGTGCACTTATGTCTTGCTGAGAAATCAATTTTTTAAATATGAAATCCAAGTAGAAATGAGGATTGATGTGTTAAACATGTCAGGTTGGTGGGAAAGATTTTTGAGAAGAAAAAAATCATTTCCAATTGTGAGAAGATGCTTGGGCAGAGCCGTTCCTGAATGATGAAAGTAAAATGTATTTATCTATCTATCTTATTAGGGTCAAGCATAAGAAATCCACTGGTGTCCTATTCTTTTTGTTTTGAAGTGGAACATGTTGTAAGTTAATTATTGTGGAGGGGGAAAAAAAAGCTAAACTCTCTCTCCAGGACTTAAACCCCTGTGTCTCAGCTTTCGTTACTTATTCCTACAGTATGTTGGTGCTGTCTTCTATTTATGCTGATTTGTTGGCAAGATGATGAGTGAACACTTAACAAGAAACTTACAAAAATCTTTATTGAAATAATAGCTGGATTCAGGAAGGAGAGGTGGAATAATAAGCCAATATAAGTCAAATTATATTTAACTGCCATCTCTATAGCTAAGTTTTTGTGGCATCTGGAGCTGTGGTTTTCAGCTTCTCTTAATTTGTGAACCCTTATGTGCTACTTCTTTCTTTTTATGATGATGATCAAGTTGATGAGTCTGAAACCAATGGTTTGGCTGTGTGTGTAACTATCTTTAAATCCATCATATATACTTGTGACTGCACACTGACTGTATGTTGAGAAGTGGTTAAGGGGGAAAGAGTGTTGGTGGTGTAAAAGTTATAAGCACAGTCCTTGCAGCTGTGATCTATAGTCATCTCTAAGTACATGCCCAGTGGTCCTATGAACATAGAAGTCATGTATGGCTGAGCAGTTTTTAAGAAAAAGCAAATTAAAATGAAAAATAAAAAGTAGAATATTATTAAGTGAATCTTTAAATGTGTGTTCCAAATTTGAGGTTAGAGGCAGCAATAATGGTTTACCGGTGTTTCCAATTGTGATCTTACTGCATTTTTGGGAAGAATTTAAACTTATAAATAAGGTTATTGGTACAGGAGAGAGAATGGAAATAATGTGTAGATAATATTTGTGAATTCATATTTTTTTCAGACTCAATTGTATTTATGGATATAACTGTTGGAGATATTTCAGTCAACTGGCAACATTATTTAAACCAAAAATCTTCCCCTTTTTTCCTGTTTCACCATTGTTTTTATGTGGCATTATTTCTTTGACTTTTGTAGGAGGAAAATGCAGGATATAAGTAAGGTGGCTCTAGGAATAGTTTTAATGTGTTCCTTGCCTTCTGAATGTGGTATGAAACAGTTGACTGGCACATCAATATTTCACTACTCTGCTCTACCAGCTCTAAAGAACAAATCTTGTGTTGCTTTCTTGCTAGAAGGAAGAATTTGTATCTTAGGACTTTAACCAGTAAAAGATTTAACTTAAAGCTGTTCAAAACTTGAGGGTTAATTAGAAGTATTTGCTTGAGTCACTGGTCCTTTGAGCTGTACTTTACTACACATTAAATTGCAACATTTGAATTTAAAGTTGGGGGACTTTGTTTATTGTTTACTGCCTAGGCGATACCCCCTTAAGACAGTTAAATTATTATCTTTTGTGTGTACTTCAAGTTCATTTTAGGGTGTTCTTTTTATCTTCTGTATACTTTATCTTGGAAGGCACTTTAAAGAACTAGCTTGTACTACATTTTACAGATGATTACAGAATTAATCACTTGTTTCTGTGTTTTGTGAAGACAAACTGGGATGAATTCATTCATTTCACTCAGTGAATGATCCTATATCAGGATTCATATATTCCTTCTAACAACTAGGTCTTGATTTCAGTGCATGCAGTTATTGGTAGATATCTCCAACATAATCTGCATGAGTCACTATCAGAGTGTGGTTTAGTTAGTGTTGGGGTTTTTTTTCTGATTCTCTATGCTATTTTTGGTGTGTTGTCATTTTGTCTCTTGCAGAAAAGAGGAATGCCGCACTGTCTTACTAATGGGACTGAATAAGCAATCATTCTAAAAATTCATAAGACTTTTGGGATTTGCAAATGGTGTTTTTACACAACTTGGTACTAGAGTGCTCCTAAATAACAACAAACAAATATCTCTGTGAATTACACAATAAAAATGCCAGGTAGTATTTTGTTGCTTGGAGCTCAGTTCCAAGGTCCGTGGCTTTGTTGGATGGTTCACACTGACTCTTTTGAACAGCTGTAACTTAGCTGTCTTCTGCAAGGACAGATATCGAAAGACCTTAAGGGAAAGTAGCTGTTTACTTAAAAAATGTATTCTGGCAATGCATCTGTGCAGTGTTTTTTTTCCATTCACCAGTGCTTCTCTATTCTTTTGTATCCATAGATTTTTTTTTTTTTAGAACAGCAGCTGCCTGTATTGTATCAATGCTGCCAAGTCTCAGCTAAACACAACCGTGTAACGCAGAAATTTCCAGAAAGCTTATTCCGAAGTGTTGTAGCATATTTTAACCTAAAACTTGAACATCTTTGTATGTTTACTCTAATCCATCACTGAATGTAAAGTATGTAATGTGTGTCAGACCCTGCAGCTTTCAGATACTTTCCTTTTTCCCCATTTCCAATTCTCTCACTTTACATATTTCAACCCATACACACGATTCTGAATCCTGTTTTAAAATTATACAGTTGGCCATTTTGAACAGTTTTCCAAAATATTGAAAATCCCTTGGACTGGTAACTCTGCTCCTAGAGAGTGAGAGTAGTGCTGTTCCTTCTAACTACTTTTGTTTGTGTTTGAGAGCTGGGGGACACAGGGAAGTAAGTGAGCTCATGCTAGGGACAGTAATGTGCCTTATGGTGGAGAGGAACTTCTGTCTTTCTTTGGGGGAAGCCTCTTGTAGGGTTGTCTGTGGGGATCATTGTTCTCCTTCACCCTGCAATATCTGTATCAGCACAGTGTTGGGAAAAAAGCTCTCCTCAAGGTAACAGTTGAATGCAAGAGTGGCACTGCTCTGACCACCTCTGTGACAGGCTTGGCAAATAAACTGTAGCTCCTTGTCAGTGGGAGTAAGTGAACTGTTAACTACATGAGAGAATTTGTCAAAAGAAAGATTTCTGCTTTTTCTCTACATGACATAATTATTCCAAATGTATGTAAGCATCACCTCAGCTCCATAGCAGACCAGGGACCAGATTAGAGTGGAATGGGGAACCAAGGAGAAAATTCATTTAGAGCATTGACAGAGGGTTTAATTTGCTATTTGAGATGAACTGACTCCCTGTGGGTGTCTCAGTGCCCTGCACTGACATGCAGTGGGGCTGCAGGGCATCATTGCTACCCCAACAAGTGCAGCTGTAAGCTCAGTCCAGAAAGACATTCTCACATCAGGCTGTTTCATGATTGTCCGGGAGAGGTGCAGCAGAAATTCTGGGAGAATTTTTCATTCTACACAGCCCAAGAACAGGACTTGATCTCTTTTGTATGTGTTTTGCATTGAAAGCATTTTAAATTTAGCTTTTGAAGTACAGTGCTTTTTAAGGGTGCATTTTAAGTAGCAAACTTTGAAGTTTAATTAGTGCCTAGCAAACACAGAAATTGCAGCCTTCTCTGAAGGTTTTCCTTGACATTTTAAAAAGTTTGCTGTAATGTAGCCTTATTTCCTAAAATTCGGAGACAATACTGCATTCAACTTGCTCTTCATTGGGTGTGGCATTTTAGTTTGGGTTTGTGTGGGTTTTTTGTTTTTCTCTTTGGCTTTTATTTGGTTTTTTTCCCCTTCCTTGATGACTGAAAATGTTTTGATGGTGGTAAATCATAGGCTCAGAATGGCTTGGGTTGAAAGGGACCTTAAAGATCATCTAGTTCCAAGCCCCCTGCCATGGGCAGGGAGGACACCCACTAGACCAGGTTGCTTAGGACAGTTTCCAACTTGGCCTTGAATACTTCCAGACATGAGGCATCTGCAACTTCACTGTGACCGATGATTCTGAACTAAACTGGAGGCTGCTCATTGGGTAATATTTATGTATTTGTGTATTTATTAGTCCTATTATGCTCTCTGTGTATGAATTTTCTTTTTTTAAAATAGTCTTCCCATTGCCACAGATGCATCTACAAACCCTTTAAAGAGTATTCAAGGCAGCCTTATAAATAACTGTAACTGACTACATTTGATCACTTTTTTCATGAGACATTGTTTTGCAGAGTGTGGAACTAATTCTTTCAGGTGGCTCTCCTGAGGGCCAGTCCTGTGTCATGCTGGTTTAGAATGCTACTGTTTGAGCAATGGCTTTCTGTATTGCAGGTGTTCAGACAAACAGAAGGTAAAGGCATACTCATTAAATTTACTTTCTAAATTCACACTTTAAAGAGTGAATTTCTATATAATTTACCTCTAAAATGTTTAAGCAAATCTGATGAAACTTTTCCATCTTAAAAAGAATGGAGTAAGTTTTCTCTGCTTGGTAATGGGACAACTCAGCTTATACAAGAGGATTTTTCTCTTTTTTTCTTTTGTAGTAGAACACAATTATCTGTTTAAATGTGGTGTCTGTTTTAACCCATTTGATTTGGAAGCTGGGCGAGGTATTGTGAGAAGCACAGAACATAGGAGTAGATACAAATATGCTGAATCTCACTGTTTCTTAAGGACTGGAACAACACTGTGGTTATGTGAGCTGCACTGAAACAGGTCTTTGAAAAATTATAATTGCTCTATCAATAGTTTATCAAATCTTGTTAAATACTTATATGGGGTAAACTTCAGTTTACTGAAGACTTAGGGCGGTCCCGTGGCGTAGTGGAGAGCACTCTGATCTCAGAATCCCAAGGTCGCGAGTTCGAGTCTCAGTGTACGGACCGTCCCTGGCAGTTCAATGCCTCCCTGCCATCCCATCCCATCAGATCTCGGATGCCAAGCAGGGTCAGCCCCGGTTAGTACGGGGTGCTGTAGATAGTCCTGAGGACTTCACTGTCACTGTCCAAGCTTGCTCGGCCATGGCAAATGAATCTTAGGACTTAAACGGTGGGGCCAGTTCTGTGCACGCTGTGCCTCACCTAAAAAATCCACTGCACAGGCTGGAAGGGCACACTCACGTGGGGAGAGCCCTTCCCAAATCTTTGTTCGCAAAGATTGGCTATAATTACTGAAGACTTGAAAGTATTAGGACTCAGCTTAGACTTTTCAACTTTGCTGTGTCTCGAGTTGTTACACCCCAGTCCTGAAGGCTCAACTTATTACTGAATGTTACACTTTTAATTTCCGACTCCAAGAGATTTCGCTTATACAGACTCTTGCAAAGCCACTGGTTCTTTGGGACCTTGAGTGAATGTCCAGAGAAAAACTATGCATTTTTCTCTAAGATATTTCTTTTAATTTTGTCAGAAAATAGGCATTTTGGCAAAAAGGCTTTTATAAAGATAACATGTATCTTCCCAGAAACATTACAACACATTTCCAGGATTAGCAAACATTGCTATGGAGAACCCTTGTTATATTCAGCAAACACAAACTCCATGCAACTTAGGTTAACTATGCACACCCTACAGAAAATAAGTGTTTAAGTTACCCACAAGAAGAAGAAAGGAATAAGGCAAGAGACATTAAGAGAAAAAAGGGCAAGAAAAAACATAGTTACCAGTCAGAAGGTCACATGTTGATCACTTTGAAGAGAACAGGCCAAGGCCCCACAATGGAGACCTCATGGGTGCCTTTTTATAGATTTTGGTTACTGTGGCCCCTCCAGAGATGAACCCCCCCAGGGTGGTTCTGACCCAATAGTAACTGATCTCCTGTGTCACAGGACTCACCAAACCAAGGTGGGTTAAAATTTCCCTTTCTTATCATTCTGTAATTTTCTAAGCCCTGCAAAAGATTTACTGCCCCATTTAGGCTCCTTGGGTTACTTTTGAGTGGAGGTGTGTCAGTTTTAAAAAGATGTGATTGCCCCAATCTTAAATATTTAAGAAATCAATGCCTCTGGAAATGAAAGTCCTTCTTTTGGATAACAGAAATGGATTATCAGGGAGTATTATCAACATGCTGCATTTATTTTTAGAAAAAATGATGTTTGCTTCTAGCAATGTGCAATTATGGGTTCAGTACCAGTAAATCTTTCTTACTATAGATAAGGAGGGTTATTTGGTTTAGTGACAAAACAGATTTCATCAGATCCTTGCCTTTTGCTTTTGTCGGATATGTGCTGTCCAAGGGGAAGGCTTTGTGGATACACTTGCAAAAAGGAAACATGACAGCAGATGCTTTTGCAAATTAGGTTTTTCCAAAGCAATGTAATAGCATGAATTTGCTTAAAAAAGTATTAAAGCAAAAAAGCAGAACTTTATTCAACTAGAGTAGACAATAACTGGTTGGAAAGATCATTTGATAAAGTAAGAACTTCAGGCACTTTTTTATTATTGACATTCTTTTTTTTCCTCTCTCAAATAGAAAACTATTTTCTTTCTGTCATTCTCAAATCTCCATATAAATTGCTAAGGGTAGCCAACACCTTTGGCTTCAAGACCTGCGGGTGTTCCTTCCTTTTTTGTCTGCAGTTTCCAGATCCTGTGAGCTTGAGCATTTGCTTCCAATTGGTGCACCAACACAAAACAGACACAACTGGTTGTTACTAAGATGAAAACAGACAGGAGAAAAACACTTTTGGTGACATTTATAGAAAATAAGCAGCATTCTCAGAAAACATGAACGAATCTACTGGCCTGCCCGGATACTCCTCTCAAGCTAATTTGGTTTAATCTGTGCTTGTAGAATACACAAGTATTCTCACTTGGCTCATATGAATGGTGTTAATGGGATTACCTGAGCACTGCTGATCTTGAAAGGTCTGTCTCCCAAGAGATCCCCCACTTTCCCTTCCAATTACAAACTGAATTTTGGTTGTTTAATGCATAACTCCCCCTCAACCATCTGTGAAATCTATCAACAGATAGATCTCTTAGTATGCTTTCAGAAATATGTTAGCAGCTTGATGTTAACCATATCTCCAGTAATTTCTTATGTTACCTCCAACAGTTTCCCATGTTAGGTAACTCTGTTACCTACCTTAGTTAGCTCAGTTAGATAACACTTGAGACAGGGACTGGTAATCTGCCTGCAACCTTAAGTTTTTTCCCCTTCTTTTTCTGCCCACTTCTCTGCATGATAGTAAAGGTTTTGGCTTAATTCCAAGCAGTTGTTGAAGAACATCTCCCATGTGAGGTTTTCTGATCTGCATTTTTATGTATCAAGTAAATACCATCTGCCTGTTGTGGTTTAGAGATAGTTCTCCCCATTTCAGTGCCACCACTGAGACTCTCCCAAATACAACACTCTCTCCTCTCCCCCTATTCCACACCCCGTTCCTACTGCAGCAAGATGGAGCGAGAATTGGAGGTACAAAAGGTAAAGACCACGTGTTGGGATAAGAACAATTCCATGGAAACAACAATGAGATAAGAAAACCAATAGTAACAGCAACCGTATCAATAACAAAAGTATACAAAAGAGAGGGTGATTCACCTGCAAAAAATGCTCCCTGTGGACCCCAGACCCTGAGACAATGAACAATGACTGATGGGATCCCCACTGCCCTCTGGTTTTTTTGCCTGAATGACCTTCTTCTTGGAAAGCAAAGAGTCCCTTCCCCATCTCCCTGGCAATGATGTGAGGTAGCAAAGAATAACATCTAGGTCTTGGCCATGCTCCCTCCTGTGTCCTAGGACACTGCATTACTCTCAGATTTTTGTTATAATAAAGATTTCATTTCCACATATGAGCTTTATTGTTTCAGGCTGCCTATCACTCTTAAATGAAGCACTTAACTGGATGAGAAAGAATGTCATTATTAAAAGCTAATGAAAACCAAATGCAAATCATTGGATGGATGATTGTAACCAGATGTAATATCTGTTTTATTGACAAACTGCTGGACTTAATGCTTCCAATCTCATCCCATTATCTGCTCCCTTTCTGTTTGTCAGCTCAGCTATAATAGAATCGTAAAATGGCCTGAGCTGGAAGGGGACCTTAAAGATCATCTAGTTCAACTCCCCTGCTGTGGGCAGGGAAGCCACTGACTAGACCAGGTTGCTCCGAACACCATCCAGCCTAATCTTGAACACTTACAGAGGTAAGATGTTAAATAACACTGGCCTCAATACAGGCCTTTGAGAGGACACCATTTGTCACTGATGTCCACTGGGATTCTGAGCCCTTGACCACTACCCTCTTGATGTGACCATCCGACCACTTCTTGCTCATCTAACAGTCCACCCATCAAATCCACCTCTCTCCAGTTTAGCAAGAAAGATGTTATAGGGGACTCTATCAAAGGCTTTACAGAAGTCCAGATACAAGACCTTCTTTTGTCCACTGATACAGTAACTCCATCATAAAAGGCCACCAGGTTGGTCAGGCAGGACTTGCCCTTGGTGAAATTATGCTGGCTGTTAAACAACAGCATTGAAACAGATTCTCCAGATCATGTTTCTTGGTGCTGTGTTCAATGTTGACACTTTAGGTTTAGTTGGTGGGATCTGGATTTCTGGGAGAGAATTGTTTCATATATTCAGAAATCCAGGTGATTCTAAACTAAGTCCTAGTTAGGCTCTAATATTGTTTCCTGCATCACAAAGTTAGACTGAGCAGAAAACAAATTAAGAAAATGAATATCACAGGAAATTATGGAATTTTTGATACTCTGTTTTGGTTGTGAAGAGAAGGCTGAGGAAGGAGGATTGAGAGAGAACAATTGGAGTAAATAGTCAAAAAATCAGTATTTTGTTTAAAAATAGTACATAATTATGTATTTATTCTAAAAATATGAGAAAGCTACATGACATTTAGTAAGTAAGCAAATTTCTTTCAACAGATGTGAGGATGCTCTTCATCTAAATTGTGTAGCATTGTATGATATTGCTTGGCATTCAATATCTTCCTGTAATTATTATTGAGATTTGTACTTCCTTGCTTGTTTAGAGAAATTTTGTAGCTTATTTAAACTTACTTTTATTCTCATGATCTTTTTAATGACCTTATGTATCTTCGTGTAAGCTTTATGTACCATGTGATAGAAACTGTTTCTGAAGATCCAATTTTTCCTTTTTTTTTTATTATATTTTTTTAAAATGCGGGATCTTGACTATAGAAAATTCCCACTGATATATTACTGGGTATATGTATATGGCACAAAAGAATGTGTGAGGTGGAAGTGTTGGGCTTAATGGACAATACTCCTCTTTCTCAGATTTTGAAAAGAGCTTTTGTTTTTCAGTACAGCTATGCATTTCCATATATACCTACTCAGGAGCAGGTACTTTTGCTTTCTCTCTCTCTCATCCACTTCTTGAAATTCATGTATCTAAAACTACCAGAAAGAGACAGGAAGATTATATTGTTTTAAACAGCTTTTCAGCAACAAAATTGTGTGTGTCAAAATCTTCCCTGAGTTTGGTTTAGTCTAGAGTTTAACAGGTTGAAGCTGGTTTTGGTTGAAATTGAAGATTGCCTGTGAACTTAGGTTAGACTTGACTCAGTTTCTAGCAAAAAGAGCTCCTTCACAGACCATTTCCTTCAAATTATTCATTTACAGAACAGCAACAATCAATACTTTTTTGCTCTTAATGAGGTAACAAAAATTAAATGTGCACACATTTTGTCATTAATTATATGTTTCTAGCTATTTAGTTTTCAACCCTTTAATTGCTTTAGTTCAAATATAACAGCTCTCTTAACAGAACTCTCTTTACTTCCATTTTATGATCTTTTTCAAATATTTTTGACTTGGGAATATTTGGTACAGGATGAAATAACGATAAATCTTTAAATTTTAAATAAATATAAATATTAAAACTTAGCACTCATGTAGCTTTGCCTGTCTAATTCTAAGCAGTAAAATACTGCAGTTTAAAAAGAAAAGGTATTTTTTTCTATTATATAAGTACAGGTTAGTTACTGAATTGATTATATAGATTACTTAACAACTCTAAACTGGTTTTTTTTAATATACTCCATATCTATATGTTTATGCTACATGAGGCTAAGGAAGATCCAGAAATAGGTAACATATGTTTTAGAGAAATATGTCACTTTTCATAACATGAACAAGGCTTTATTTTTATAGGCTAGAGAAAAATTCTGCCATGAGAGGAGTAAATAATTCATTTAAATGGTTCTAAGAATATTTAGATGCAAGGATCCAGTGTGTAACCTCTATTCTCCATAAAGTCAATGCAAACTGACCACTAAAAAGTGTTAGGTTCCTATGGGACACAGATGAAATGCTGCAATATGAACATGCTATTTCATTCAGTGGGAACATTTCAATCTTTCTCATCCCAGAGGGAGCACTCTATTTCTCAGTGGTCAGGAATGTATAATACATGGGAATATTCATATTCATTATTCAGGAAAAGAATGTTCATTGCATTATGGGGAAGTCTAAGTTACATCACTTTGTGGTTCAAGATAGGCATATTCTTGATGAGTTTTTTTCAGGACATATATTTTTGACAGAGCAACCCATTAAAGCAGCCCTTCTGGAGTACTGCAGAAGTTAAGTGTATTTGTGGAAATACAGGCATTAATAAAAGAAGATTTCCATTTACACTTTTAAGTAGGTGTGGTGGGCTGACCCTGGCTGGATGCCAGGTGCCCGCAAAAGCTCCTTTATCACTTCCTTTCTTAGCCAGACAGGGCTAGGAGAGACAATATATTCAAAGGCCCCTGGGTTGAGATAAGGACTGGGAGAGATCACTCGCCCGTTAGCATCATGAGCAAAACAGACTCAACTAGGGGAGATTAGTTTAATTTATTGCTAATCCAATTAGAGTAGGGTAATGAGAAATAAAACACCTTCCCCCTACCCCTCCCTTCTTCTGGGCCTCAACTTCACTCTTGATTTTCTCTACCTCTTCTCCTCCAGTGGTGCAAAGAGACAGGGAATGGGAGCTGCGGTCAGGTCATTACATGTTGTCTTTGCTTCTCCTTCCTCCTCAGGTGGAGGACTCCTCACACTCCTGCCCTGCTCAAGCATGGGTCCATTCCATGGGGTGCAGTCTTTCAGGAACAAGCTGCTCCAGCATGGGCTTCCGTGAGGTCACAAGTCCTGCCAGCAAACCTTATCGAGCACGGGCTCCTCATTTCATTGGATAACTGACAGGCTGGGGGCCAGCTGGCTGGGAAGCAGCTCTGCAGAGAAGGACCTTGGGGTCCCCGTGTACAAGAAGCTGACCCAGTGATGCACTCTGGTAGCAAAGAAACCCAGCAGCGGGTCAAGGGAGGTGATTCTTCCCCTCTCTTTGGCCTGAGCAGGCCGAGGGGGGAACTTGGTCTTATAAATACCTGATGAGAGGGAATGAAGAAGATGGAGCCAGGCTCTTCTCAGCTGTGCCAGTGACAGGTTGTGTAGTCTCCATCCTTGGAGATATTCAGAAGTCAGCTCGACATAGTCCTGGGCAACCTGCTCTAGATGACCCCTCTTGAGCAGAGGACTAGGACTATATTATTTTGAGAGGTGGCTTTCTAACCTGAAGGATTCTGTTAGTCTGAGATCCCTGATTATAGCCAAAAATTTTCATTTATTTTTTACCTAGTAAATCTTAAATTATAGGTCAACCAACACATGCATTTAAAGACTTTTTTTTTTTTTTTTTGGTATTCAACAAGAAATATTTTGTTCTTAAGCAACAGAAGTCATCTGGAATGTACAGACCAATTGAAAAGAGAATTGTTGCTTTTTTTTTTTGTCTTTATGCAGTGATCTGAAAATGTGAATGATTGCAGTGTTTCTACAGACTTTTCTTTCTGTTTCATCTATTAGAGTACTTTATCTAGCAAAATTAAGGTGCATTCCTTCTCTGAATTAGTTGCATTATTTAGATGTCAAAATGTAGAACTGGGTACCTACATGCAAAATACACACAGTAGCTTGAACAGTTTCTGGTTTTCATGTGTTCTTGTGTGAAAAAACAATCTGATTATGATATCTCATATTCCTTCTTAAGAAACAACATCAAACAAAACTGTGCAAAGTGCATAACTCTTCTACAAAGATGTGGAATAACTCCTATTTTCCTCCATTTGGAAGTCAAAGGGTTATTTTATTGGGATAGATAGGATGGGCTTGAAGAGTGGATTTAAGCCAAAAGTTACAAAGTTTGTTTAATAGTAGCTTTGTTATTTATGTATTTAGCATTTCAAAATATGCTTCAGACTTCCATGTATTCATTGTGTAGACTTGTGTCAAAGAGATGATTCCTTTCTGACAGCTCATCATTATTACTGTAAAGATATTAACCTCAGTGTTCTACTTACCACAGTCTTTATGTCACTTTTTTCCTTGCTAGTATGAGTGAAGAAAAATTAAAATTCATTTACAGTAAGTATCAGCTCTCCTATACTCCTGAAATACTAATTAAAACTTTGAGGGGAAAAAGAGCCAAGTCAGGTTCACTGGTGAGATATAAACACTTCTTGATGCACATTTGTAGAGCAACTGTCAAAGTTGCCAGGGAAGATCACATAGTAGAGAGAGGATTAGATATCAATTTTAGTCTTTTCTGCAAGACATCCAGAGCTCCCCTTCTTCTGAACCTCAGCTCTTTTCAGTGTCTTTGGAATATTGCAAGTTAGAAAGATTAGTCCAAGGCTTGACTGTAAGTCACTTTCCTCTGTGCTGTTTTGTGCCTGACATTTTATTTAACATGATTCTGAAACAGGGAGATCCAGTTTGTTCCTGGCACGGCAATGAATGTGTTCCAGCGTACTGTATGAGTGTGCCTAAGAAGGCTGCAGTAGACTTTGCTGTCTTACTTTCCATGTTCATTATAAGCAGATAAGTAGCACATTGAGCTAATGTAGAGCCAAAATGGAGCTTTTCTTTTAGTGACTCTGTGTAGAAGGTTTCATATTTCTGGACTGAAAATGAATGGGAGAATTGTGAAATCAGTGACAGATATAAAGAATGTTTGAAGTGTGCTCACTGGCCATAATACAGGGCCAAACCTCATGCCTTCTGAAAAGACATAACACCATTGTAGTAACTATGTGCACCATGCTACTAGATCAGCAAAACAGTTTTAACAATTACCTATATATCAAAAAAGTTATTATCTTATCTTGGTCAATCAGAATGAGTGTATTGAAATCAAAGCATAGACTGGGTGCAGGAGAGAAGAGAAAAGGGCTCTTGTTAATGCATCTGCAGAAAAAATTATGGTGTATAGCAGGGGTGACTGGATGTAATGTCATCTACAGAAAATGAAACCAATCCTTGCCTGCTGAGTGTACACAAGCAAGTTTGTGACAAACATTCATATCCAGCCACCTTGGAAGCAATGGGTGTATTTTGTGAAGCGCTAAATAATGCATGCTTATTGAGAGGTAGGGTGAACACCGAAACTAATGATTGAATTCATACAATTGATTTAGGATGGCCTGACTTGCTCTCATAAATGTAAAAATGTTGAAAAAACAATCAAGAATGTCAACTTCCAGAGTTTCTGGACTTGTGAAACAAACATCCATGAACACTATATAGGCTTTAGATAGGATTAATGAGGAAAATGAGTTTCAAATAGTGATTACATATAATATTAGAAAATAATGAAATATTTTTCAAAAAGTTTCTAAGAGCTAGTTTATTTTGCCAAGAATGAAAAGCCAGTCTTGTTAAAAGCTTTGTAACATTCTTATGGGAACAACTTTGGTCAAGGGCATGGACTGTGGGTAAAAGTTTTCTTCCCTTCGGCAGCCAATACAATATTTAGGTAACATTTGAATCATCAAAGCTGGTGATCATTTATAGTAATATGCTAAATTTCTTTTTCTTTTTTCCCATGATAGAGATGAAATAACGTGACTAAGTTATCAGCACCAGCCCCTTGAAGGCAAGATGTTATCAGTAACCCCTTTGGTTTTCTTTGATGTGTCTTTCCCTTGCTACCTGTGGCACTCAACATCATCAGATATGGCCCCTTTGGAATAAGTTCAAGAGAAGCTGACTAAGTGCTGAAACTATAGGTTTAAGATTTAAGAACACCATGAGTAGTTTACAGTCACTGGCTCTGCCACTTAGCAAGAGATAGAATTGTTACTTTTCCTTTTTGAGTACATAGTCTCTTACATTTTCATGTCCTTATTTCTAGTGGTCCTCAACTCTGTGCAGGTAACTTCCTGTGGGGCAGCAAGAAAATACCTTCTGCTGTGGATTACTCAGAAGGCCAGGTGCTAGTTTGCAAGGTGAAAGATGTTTTTAATGCTGAATAGAGAGTATGTGTTTTTAGAAAAGAAAAATAAATCATAGAAACATTTTAATGTTTTTAAAGGACTAGAAGAAACTAGAATATTTCCTGATAAGAAACTACTGGTCAAGCTTCCACCTTATTTTATAAGATTTAGCTCTATTAAAATAGACATAGTGCAGTTAAAACTTTTCCAGTTGTGATTTAGTATTAATTCACAATATTCTAGGTATGTGAGTCATAAGCAGCATTACTTTGACCCAATTACCAATTAATTGGCAATAAAAGTAGCTAGAGAGAGAAGGAGAATGTTTGAGGGGACAGGAAGCTTTTCTGAAAAAATAAGTTCCTAGTGAGAAACACATGAAGAATGTGGTACCTCATTACTGGTACTGCAGTTAATACTGATCTCTTTACTGATTGTATTAATAGCTAAAATACATGGCACTTATTCTGGGGTCTAATTTAACTTGCAGTAATAATGAAAAGGCGTGTCCTTGAAACTGGTTTTTAGCTGAAGGCTTCAAAATAGACACCTTTATGTTATGTAAGTTGATCAACAGGACAATCACTGGATAGAGTTCAGCATTGAGTCTCCTCTCTCCAGCTATGTGGAATGAGTTATTATACTGTAGTGTTTGACTCTTCTCTCTAAATGAAAATAGGTTCCTTGGTATTTACATGGTTTAAGAAAAATGATGAAAATAAATTGTGCGTAGAGCTCATGCCTTTTCAGAGATAAAATAAAAACCAAAGAAAACAAACAAAAAACAGAAGTGGAGAAAAAAGTAAAGCCTTGGGGAAATAATAATTCACTAGCAGATAACCTGCCTAAAGTTTTCACAAAAGTTTTCAAGGTAAAATGCATTTACCATAGCAGGGTAATTTTTTTTTCTTAATGTACTGCACAGATACAATAGATTAAAATCCATTAGCATTAATAGTTGTGTGCTTTATTTTTTGATTGAAGTGTGTGATGACTGCCTTGCTCTTGATCATGAATATATACTTATATATGTTGTCTAGTAAATTAATTTAAAATTATTTTGGCATGATTATTCTGTGTATGTTTAACCTTTCAGAACAGTGTTTGCACAGTCATAAAAAGCTTTATTGATTGTTGCATTTTTTTTTAAATGTCCAGGCAATCCAGATGCACCTGGGTGTGTGCATATTTTGTGTATACAAAAATAAATTTTTTTGTATGGTAACAATAATATCCATCATTAAATCTCCAGAATTTCAGGGATTTATATTTGAGCATTTCCCTTTTCTTAAAAAAAATCTTTGGTTTTCTGAAATGGAATATACCTTTGTTCTGAACAGCACTAGTTCCAAATCTGTTCTCAGAGAATGTTTAGGATCTGTAGCACCATAATGTTGGCTCTGATGACTTAAATGCTCCTTTCTATTCTGATATGATGTTTTCTTTTCTTGTGATTTGCTGGCTTAAAGAAAACCATATCTTATCCTTTAAAATTAGTGCACTGTGCTGCAAGTGCAGAATTTCTAGAAGTATGTCAAGATGTTTGCAATTTAACATCTTTAACCTGTTTTACCTTAACTTTTGAAAAGGTGATATTAGTACCTGGCTCCATTTTATTCTGATTATGAAACATTGGAAGAAATGGGAAAGAAAGATCATCTTGATACACAGCCCTTGATGTGGAGACATTGTAATAGTTAGATACAAGGCTCGCTATTCTCTGTGTAACGTAGCTAGGAAGGGGTAAGTAGTGAGAAAAAGTTATTTCACAAAGTCATGCTAACTGCTTGCATTGCATGTGCAACTTAATATTTGAAACTAACTTTTGTTTGGTTTTTGGTTTTTTGCGGGGTTTTTAACTTCAATTTTTTAATCAGAAGCATTGATTGAATTGTTAGGATATTGCAACAGAGAAATATAAAGGCAGTGCACCAGTAAGGTTTTAAATTACTGCAGTGTAAAACTTGCAAATTGGACGCTGAAATGCAGAAATTCAGTTTGTCCTCTCTTCCTCCACAGGCATTTTTACAAATAGAATTAATGTTGCTACTGAATTTACTTTTCAGTTCTTACTCCATTTAGTAGTGAGAAGGAAGTGTTAATGTGCAATCTGGGCAGCATACATACTTTAGTTTTAGTTTAAGCCTTAATAGAACAGAATCTCTTTAGTCCCTACCAAGGGAGTCAGCAATATGCAAATGGACCCAAGGATGTTATATTCATTTATTAAACTAGGTTTTATGAATGTTGAGGCTGTGTAGAGGAGCATCAGAAACTTGTCAGTTAGCCATTAGAAATTGGTATTAGTTTTTGAGATGATTTCTTGATTGAGAATGTAGTGAAGCATTAATTTCATTGGATTCAAACACCTTTGACTTTGTTTTGCAGTCTCCAAGTGGAGCAAAATGAAACCAGAGAAACAAAACAAAACTAAGTAAAACAGTGGGTCATCAGTGGTGTTACAAAGCAGTCCAACAGGCAGGGAGAATGCTGTTTGTGCCATCTGATATAAACTGAATTATACTGTTTGCCCCTGAGAGATCAAGAGTATCCATCTCCTCTCTGTAATCAATTTATTTGCAAGCCTCAGTCTCTGAATTGGCAAAAGCTGTTATTGTTAAACATTTTGTTTGCCTCATTGGAGTGCTCAGTGTTAATCTCCTTGCCCCATTTCAGTGTCTGAAAAGCATTTTATCCAGCAGTACATCTAAAAAACAGCTGAGAGTCTATTTTATTGATGGTCCTGAATTTGCACAATGTTTATGTTGCAAGCTGGTGGAGGGGTAGAAAGTCTCCTGGTTTATTTTATTGTTGCTGGCAGAGCTTATCCAGATATTCCTAAATGTGAACTCTTTCTCATTGTCACGTTTCAATAGTGCTGAATTTATTGTAATAACTAAGACAACTGAAAGTCAGATTTGACATTACAGCTTCCAAGACAAGGTGTTTGCTCTTGTTTTGAAAACAGACTATTTGTCAGGAGGAGAGGTGATGTGATATGTAATGGTAGGAAGGTAAGATGTATGACTTGATCTTCATAAAGAAAGAGTGCTAGACTAAAGATTCTGAATCTCAAAAGTTCAATCTACAGGCAGACCTCAGTATGAAATCTGGAAATGCCGTCTAGGGGATTTTTCTAGTAGTTTTCAGAACATGTGTGAAGAGAGATAGGATGGAGTACTGTGGGTTAGTATAGAAATGTCTCTCAGGTTTTGTAGAAGTGCACCAAAATATGTATGTATGGAGCAGTGGTTTCCATACCTGGCTGTAATGGGATGTAGAATGCTGAAAGAATGTAATGCAGTCAATAGTTAGCATCAAGTTTTGCCAGAATGAACGCCAAAGGTATTTTGGGATCCCTGAGTGTTTTAGCAGTGACTCAACAGGCACATGACCTGGAGTTTATGCAACAAGATCCAGACAGCCATTTCAATATTCCATAGGCATGTTGCTGTCTTCCATAACACTCCCTCAGTAGCAGTGTAAGAGTAATACATTAAAGAGTCTGATATGGGAACAATAGAATCAATATTAAGAGAAATAAATTATTTATTTGTATTACATTGTTGTGTTTATTTTAATTTGCTGTAACTTGAAAACAAAGCATCTTAAATAAAAAGGAAAGAAAGAATAGCATTTTCGTACTTGGGTCCAGGATTTAAATCACTTTTCAAGGAACAGGAAAGAGTTAGGATTTACAGCAGACAGTTATTAACCGGGAGTATAGAGAGAGAGGCAAGCAGAGAGAGAAGTTGTCAAATCAGACAGAATAAAATTCTGCAGAAACATACCTGAACTTGATTTGTTTTCCTGACAGGGCAACTTGGTGCAGATGAGCAATGAAGTTGTCTATTTACAGACCCAAACTAGTTTTTAGGAGTATCTCAGTCGTGTGTTTGGGGATAGGCAGCTATTTTTTTTTCCCTTCCTTGTGAAGCTTATATGAAGGATGAAGAGGTATGATAGCTCTGGTTCTCCTCGTCTCCCTAGTGCATGGAGCACTGGTTCAAGACTCAGGAGTGTGACCTTTTCTTGATTTCCCTCTCCCTCCACTCATACAAAATGAGTTGGCAGTCTCCAACCCTTTGACATCATTCCGAATAAAATGCTTGAAAACATAAACTGTTTGGGGAAGAATCTGTCTCTCCTGTTAAAGCTGTGATGTTTTTAAGCCATCAGTTCAAGGTTTATGGACAAGAGACAACATGAGAGAGGAAGCCATACTTGTAGCCTGCTCATGAGGGTGTCCAAGTGCCAGAACAAAACTAAGCGTACCAACATGGTTTTTGTGGTGGGTTTTTTTGGTGGCAAATGTATGGACTTCTTGAAATATAGCATCCATCTTTACCATCGTCCTCCCTCTGTCACTCTCTCACCTTGGAACTCAACATAATAAAACAACCTACATTTTGTCAGCCACTGGAAGGAGAAAGAAAACAGTATAATTTTGTAAAGTTGCAGATAAATGACAGAATATTTTTTGATACATCCCACCCTGTTTGCATGGTATCAGCAAGTTAAGTTATTCATATTCCTCTACTGTGTTTAATAAGGAAGGTATATTGTAGTCTTAGACACTGATGTGGGAAACTGCTGAAATAGAGGATGATATCTGCCTTTTCTTAGGGCAGTACCACACACATGCCTAAGCAAAAGTTTAAACAAAAAAATTAGGAATGTTCTTGTGTGCTGTTCTTGCCAAGGACATGTTTTCCTGACCAGGTGTGTGTTTCAACTGATGACAAGTAATGTTGCTTAATGTAGCTTCTTACTAATTCCAAATTTCTTTTATTTTTTTAACTGTGTTGCCTCCTTGTTTACTGTATTTCTAAATAACACTTCTAAACATTTGAAGATGCAAGTATTCAGAAAAGTATGGAAGGCCTACATCTGTGAGGTGCTGTAATGCATCATTTCAGCTTAAAGAAAAGTACCAAGTTAAATTTCTAGTTTAATTCTACTGATGATCAATAATCATTTCACCCCTTGGTATGGGAAGGGCTCTTCTGCTCAGTTCAGAGCTGTTTCTCTATTCTCGAGTTGGTAATTTTTAAATGCATCTCTGACTACTCTTTTTTTGAACTGAGAGTTTCTCACAATGTTTGTGATGTACAGTGCTAGTTCATTCACATTTTCCTTCTCTTTTCTTCCATGCTTCTGTAGTAGTTTTGGCTCTAGTCAGCATAGGTCCCCATTTAGGCCTCAGTTTTCAGCAGGCCTCAAAGGATGTGACGCAGATTAGAGGGCACAGGTATCATCTGACTTAAGCAGCCAAAGAGGTATTTCATATCATCTGACATCATTAGGAAGCGTTGAGGGGTATAACAAGCCAGGGGGGAGGAGTTTCTGCCTTTTCAGTCCATGCTTCAGAGCAGTAGGGTTCCTACTCCCTGACTGCTGATATCAGGCCCTGCTGCTGCCGGTCTGCGTGGCTGTTTACCTGGGGAAGTGAGCATATTCCTGTTAATTCCTTTTTCCCTCTTGCTGGGAGGTTTCCTTTGGGGAGGAGGTTTGGTTGGTTCAGAATTCTGCTTGTTAGCTGAGGCGACCTCGGTGAGCCTGTTGTTGTTTCCTGTCACTATGTGCTATTTCATATTTGGTGTTAAGCTTTCCACTTCTCTATATAAATATAAGAACTTCACCATGTCCAAAGCCTCATTTCTGTTTTTTTCCCCTCACTCTCCTTCTCTGGGAGTGGACCTTTTGACTGGGTACCAGGCAGTTGGCATTTTGCCAGCGTAAACTATAACAGCTTCTTTCCCTTCCTCCATCTCTTCCTCTTTTTTTAACCTCTACCGATCTTTAAGTTGCAGGCTTTTCACAAAATGGAAGTTTGATTTTGTCGTTAGATCATCTCATCTTACTAGCACAATAGAGATTAATACCTGCCTGTGTCTTCAAGAGCTCACACCTTGTACACTGGCAACTTGGAGGCATAGGATTTTTCTACCTGTTGAAGGTAAAGGTAACATCTTGCCTGTGCCTTCCACTGTGCTACAGAAGGCTATATTCATCATTTCTTATTACAATGTCATTCAATGCTTGCCCCTTTGTTCTTTCAAAGCCTAGGATATGTGTGGGTTTTTGGTTTTGTTTTGTTTTGACCTCCCTCAGTTAGAAGATTTGATTGGGTTTGAATTGCAAGTATTTCTGTTGGAGACATTGGATGGCATCTATCTCTGTCCTTGTAATTTTTTCCTGTATACATATGGTATATTTCCCATGTGTGTTGCCCATACCCAACACTAATCAGCTGATTTTTAGAGTAGTGTGAGAATGAAACAAAAAGTACGTGCAGCAAATATTTAAAGGTTAACATCAGTTGGAGCAAACTCTTTCAAAAGACCTGAATCAAAAGGTTTAATTCATTTAAAACAATGAGCTTTCCTGAGATATGATTCTAAAGCCAAAGCAGTGGATAAATAGGGATCCTAAAATTAAAGTAGTGCCCTGAAACATCTAAATCGCAGTTATTTCTACCGTGTGCGTTGAACAGATCGACAATGATTGCCACTGATGGGTAAAAGCCTGCCTCCAAAAGCTAATGAGCATTTTGCCTCTGACACTAAAAGGGATTGGGATTTTACTGTTTTGTGGGTATAGTAAGTAAATACCAAGAAGTTCATGACTTGTCTATTCACGGAATAGGGGATAAGACTCAGGACTATTCTCCATCTTGGTGTCTGTCATAAAAATATTCTTCCTTGATGTTTACACATTGCTTTTCTCCTCCTTTTGCATCTTATTAAAAAAGATTGTAGCCTCCTGTTGGTAAGACCACTGTGAAGGGACATGTGTTGCATGGAGAGGAAAGGAGGACTATTTGTGGGTGGTTGCACAGGGTTCCTGCTAAAGTCCGGATGCAAGGGAGTCTAAAGAAATTCATAAATAACCATTTTACCAGCTTCTTTTGGCTGTTTTTCTCAGGTGTTGCAGCAGTCATGTTCCTGAAATCTTTCTGGACAATTTTTTCCATAGTCAGAAACAGCTGTAGGTGACCCCGTTTACTGATAGTGAGGTCTGCAAATGGAAACAAGTGGTTTATGTTTGTTTTTTCTTTAAAAAAGGGTTAACAAAAAGAATTAGGGTGGGAAGGGAGAGTAGAAAATGGAAAAAAAGCCATTGCTTATGGTTCCCTGCTCTATGGACAGTTGTATGATGCTATACAATGTCCTCTGATAGAACTTGAACGGGAACTGTTATTAATGATCAGTACATATTTGAATGTTTAGCAATCAATGCAGAATATCAATTTTATTTGAATTGTACCAAGAATGTTTCTTTTCCTTTTTGTTTTCAGGATGAATCGTACATCATCATGGTGACACTGAATAATTTTGCTGCACATTGGGTTGTGATTTTACAGTTGCTCCATAGAATTTATTTTCTTAAGATGGCACCTTTCCTGACAGTGTCATCAAGTCATTTGCTTGGAATAAGTGAAATTATTTTCAACTATGTCTCAGTAGAATATTTATATACAGGGAGATAAAGACCACTAATTTAAAGCTTACCATGTTAAAAGAAAATAAAATAAAAATCATATTCGGTCTCTATACTCTCATATAGTTCTACTACCATAGTACTGCAGTACAGTGTAAGCTGTAAGACATTATCTAGGTCTCTATACACATCTGTGTAGGTAGAGGATATTAAATAACCTCCATTTACCAAAGGGAAGAAGTACCATAATAATCCTTCCTAATATGTAAATATTAAGGAGAATGATTTTTTTTTTTTTTAGCAACTAGGTCACAGACTGGTCTGTTAAAATAACATATTGTACTAAAAACAGTAAATGCAAAATTTCCATTATTTTATTGAATATTAACATATGAAGGACAAAAATGAATGTAGAAGCATGTTGAGAATGTGGCAAAAAGATAACCTAGGAATGCCATGGCATGAGTTACTTTACTTATTACAAACACTAGCCAACAGAGATGCAGAAAGCTGCACAAAGAGAATTATCTGTGAGATCTTTTAAAATGTCTGTGGAACTGCCTTAACAAATGTCTGTTCAACATTTGGCAAATTAAACATTTTGTCGGGTATGAGCATTGTGATTCTGTTAAGATTACCACTGTTAATCTGTAAGATTACCACTGTTCTTCCCTCAACTGCTTTCATTTGCAGCATCTATTCACAGAAGAGAAACTACAGATGGCAAACTTCATTTAGGCTGGTCAGGGGCTTTTTAGGGCTAGTTGCTTACACAGCCAGGAAGTATAAACCCAGTGGTGTTGTAGATGTCCCAGTACTGGGCTGCTTCATGATGGATACCTAACCTGAAAATGTCCCTTTTAATAATGCCTACTTTCAAAGAGTTAACTTCTGGGGAATATTCCTAGCTTCCCAACAGTCTTGAGTACAGAATCTGACAGTACATAACTTCCTTTTTTTTTTTTTTTGTTTATTTGAGTCCATACAGTTGGGAATTACAGAGGAACTACCACTAACTAAAACCAGTTCTTATCTGCTATCCTAATTGTGTAGCCTCACACTCCAGAACTGGTTGATTATTGCCTGTAGATATGGTGTAACTTTACTCTTTCACTTGACACCAAGTCATAGCACACTTTCAGCTATTGTTAACTAAATTAATAACTGTCATGGTTTTGCAGTAAATTATGATGTGCTGAGTAATACATCATTGGGGATTAAAGGTTGCTCTGCTGGCAGTAGATTAGCATCACTTTGAATGTCTCCTATAGCAACAAGGGTATTGTGCTGACAATAAGAATAGAGACACCCTCCATACCCCCCCACCTCCAAGTGGTTTAGCAGTGGCATGTTTCAGTGGCTGGAGAAGACTCAGTTTTCCTGCCTTTCCTATTGGTAAGCATGTGGAGAGGTACCATTCTGCACTGCAGTTAGATCTGGGTTTGAAAACATTATCTAACCTGAGATATCAATGATGTTTGGTCCCACTTAAGAACGTTTAATTCTTGTACTTCCTTTTGGGGAAGATGGGAAAATCAGTACAGTTTTGCTTAAAATATTGCAATTCTTTTGTGTGCATTTGTACATTAATTTTAATAGATGTACTTGACAGGAATTACAGGGAAATTGAAACTTCAGAAGGAAATGTCTTGCTACACTGGGTATAAGTGAGTAGTAAGGTTTTAGTAGTGGTGGTGGTGTGAGCTGCAGAGGTGGACGCTGTAGAAAGACAGCAGGGTCTGTTTCCTGCTGGACACAGCTGGTTCCAGCCAGCTCTGCAATGGACCCACTGGAGAACACAGCTGACCCCATCAGCCACGGGTGGGCACATCTGGAAAAACTTAGGTAGGAAATGTCAAGAGCAAGTGGAAGATTTGAGGGTGGAGCTAAGATAAAACTTTCCTGCTGAGAGTTATCTTAGCATGGATGTATTGGAAGTTGGGGGGATAGAGGACAATGAATGCCTGTTTCACAAAAAATTATTAATTAAAGCTATTTATCAGAATCATAGAATATTCTGAGTTGGAAGGGAGCTACAAGCATCATCAAGTCCAACTCTTTAAGGGAATGGCCTGTATGGGGCTCAAACCCATGACCTTAGTGTTATTAGCACCATGCTCTAACCAAGAGAACTAACCTCAATTAACAAGAACATATTAGCTTTGCTACTCATAGAAATTGTTGTATTTGTTTGGTGAGTACTAATCATAGCCTTGTACAGATTGTGAATAAAGCTAATTAGAGTGGTAGGTTGTTTATGGATTTTTTTATTGCTTACCTTTCTACCAAAGAGAATTAACTATTTTGAGTTATCATTTGCCATGTAAAAATCAGAACCTTAAATGAAGGGGCTGGTAAATGGATTTTAAAGTTTGTGTTCTCTGTGATATTGCATTACTTTAAACTAAAATGAATCTTCAAGCCCAACAACTACTAACAAGACAATTTTTCAACAAACTGTGGAATCAGCATGTAGGCTAGTTTTGTTATCCCTTTTTTTGGCCTATATTTTATTTAAATTGAGCTCTTCAACGTTAGACATATGACTGGCCCTTTTTCAAGTACATATGTTGCCTTCCCTCAGCTGTAAACTGAGGAACTGAGCCCAATGCCCTTTAGCTCACAAGGAGACTCTTCACTGAAAGGAATAAAGAATTGATGGAAGACTGAGCATGAGGAGTTTAAGGCCTTTTGGTACAGTGCTTGAATAAGGAATATGTTGTGTTCCTCATCCCTATTAGAAGCTTGTTTACTTCCTTAGTATCTTACAGCATTATGTCTTGCCCTCACAGAAAGCCTCTTTGAATTCCAAGTGGATCTGGACAGAGTTACAGCTGATGGACCCTTGGGCAAGTATAATTTTAATTTTTGTCTTGCATTTCCCCATACTGGTGAGTGAAAAAGGGTAGAAATCATCGTTCATGTCTCCAAAGTTCTGTGAGACTCAAGCACAAATGGTCTTATGCTGAGTACAAAATATTGTGATTAACTGTCTCACAGATAAAAGCTGTTATGCATTCTGTTCTTAACATGTAAGATATTATATGTAAAATGATATAGCCTTAGTTCACAAGGGGGAAGTAATAAGTAATGAGACCTAGAAGGGACAAATAAAAGTCAATAAAGATATGAGGATAAGAATTTGAGTTAAATGGTTTACTGGTGATGTATATTAGAGTATAATTACTTGAATTGGTAATTGTATTTACCTGTTTAGGTGTATACTAATCTTTTTTGCTTTCAGAATGAGACAATATAGCAATGTTGATGCATATAAGCACCTGAATCACACCAAATAATACTGACAGCTTGAGTGCGAGCAATAACTGAATAGCAGACCTATGGGAGTAAGCTTCATGCTGTTAAAATGTGAATTTATACAATATGTTGCTGCTGGGCTTGCCTGGCATTCAGACAACTTTGCAGATGTCAATTTACCTGTGTAATCATAGGATAATTTAGTAAAATTAGCATGTGAAATACTTTGGCATCTCCATATAGTTAGTTCACAAAGCAAATATGTACTTACCAAGGTGTTTTCTTGCTCTGTGGTCACACAATGACTTTGTCTACTAGGTTGTTATGTGTAAGTGGAAGGTGTTGAAACAGAGGTGTCACAGAAATGTTTCTCAAAACACTGATGAAAGCAAAATAATATATTGTGGAAGGAGGAAAAAAACCCAACTGTGAACAATCCATATACCTTCCTGTGCTGTAGTAAATGAACAGTGTCAGCTGATGGACCTGAACATCATTGTGGGCATTTTGCAAAGGACTTCTGGTTGCTCACGTGGAGTCAAAAATAGCACATGGTGTCCCAATTTGTCTGAAGAAAGAGATAGAATACAGCAAAGAGAGTAAGTCCAGCACATAAGCCATAAAATATTTTTTCTTCAATTTCCAAAAGTTTAAATTCAGTTTCATCTGGAATACTGTTTATACTGCTAGGTATCTCCCCTGATACTACTGACTGGGTTTTGAAAACTATTTGTACAAAAAAAAAAACCCCAGAAAATCAAGGGAGGAACTTGTATATCAAAAGACAGGAGTCAAAACAAAGCAATACTTAGAAGCATGGCTCAAGACCACTTTTAAACTTAGTCTAGCAGTTTGTCAACAGTCTTTAAGTTAAATGGCTGCATTCTGAGTAGTGCAACCTGATTAGGTCTACCCTGGTAGAGCCAGATCCCCCAGGGAGTGATGATTGCTCATCTGGTCAATGCTAGAAAAGTGTTGGAGGACCATGAATGCCAAATGTGTAATGGTGTCCTTCTTGCCTTGCAGTGTCAGCATGCTCCATAAGGGGGCCTTGTTTGTGCAGGGGTGTTCATCTGCTGGAGGGCAGGAAGGCTCTGCAGGGGAACCTGGACAGGCTGGGTCAATGGTCAGAGACCAATTGTATGAGATTCAGATTCAATAAGACAAAGTGTTGAGTCCTGCGCCTGGTTCAGAATAACTTCATGCAATGCTCCAGGCTTAGGGCACAGTAGCTGGAAAGCTGCTGCAGAAGAAGACCCTGATAATGCTTGTTGACAGCGAGCTGAACATGAGCCAGCAGTGTGCCCACGTGGCCGAGAAGGCCAATGGCATCCTGGCTTATATCAGAAATAATGTGGCCAGCAGGACCAGGGCAGTGAATCTCTCCCTGTACTTTGCACTGGTGAGGCTGCACTTCAGGTTCTTTTTTTCAATTTTGGACCCTTCACCACAAGAAAGTCATTGAGGTGCTGGAGCCAGTCCAAAGAAGAGCAACAAAGCTGGTGAAGGGTCTGGAGCCCAAGTCTTACGAGGAGCAGCTGAGGGAGCTGGGGTTGTTTAGCCTGAAGAAAAGGAGGCTCAGGAAAGACCTTATTGATCTCTACACTACAACTACCTGGAAGGAGGTTGTAGACAGCTGGGTTTGGTCTCTTCTCCCAGGTAACAGGTGACAGGATGACAGGAAGTGGCCTCAAATTATGCCAGGGAAGGTTTAGATTAGATATCAGGAAAAATTACTTCATGGAAACAGCGGTCAAGAATTGTAACAGGCTGCCCACGGAAGTGGTGTAGTCACCATCCCTTGAAGTGTTCAAAAAACCTGTGGATATGGCACCTGAGGACAAGGTGGTGGTGCTAGGCTGATGGTGGGACTTAGTGGTCTTAGAGATATTTTCCAACCTCAATAAGTCTGTGATTCTACTGAAAAACAAATGAGTGACAACTGTAAACTTTTTCTTCCCATGTGCATTTTCACAAGCAGTTGCTTTAAAGGCATGTCTGCTGTTTCTTCTAACATCTAAGTAAAATCCTCTTTCATTATTGCACTGGAGAGGCTGGAAATCAGTTCAACCCCCTCAGACAGAACTGGCAGGGAGTTAGTTTTGTCTTTCTTGGGGAAGGTGGCTATGCAGAAGCATAGTGAGGCATAAAGCTCTGTTGGAATGAGCAGCATCTTAAATCATTGGCAACTCTGAACAAAGGCCCCACCAAATGGTGTTCTGGCATCAAGTCTGATACCCACTATTCTTTTTGTTCCTTGTTTATGGTTCTTCTCTGCATGAAACCGTAACTTTGTAATTGCCAATCTGATGCGTCTGGTCTTCACTCAAGACAAAATTACTTTTCAGAGGCCTGCTAGTCTGGACAATGCTTTACCTCTACAGAATATCTCATTTGCATGGCAATGGTTCAGATGATTTCAGTATTTATATTAGAAATGAAGAAGGATAAGATAAGAAGGAGGCACTGGCTTTGACCAGTGGAAGACCACTGGTACTGTTTCCAGTGAATCCAACTGAGAGCATCTGGTGGACCCAGCTGGACTACTATTTTGTGCTAGATGGAGTAGTTTATACTTTGGCACAATCAGGTGCAGTGTTTATTCAGTATGGTGTGCAATCACAGAATGGTTTGGGTTGGAAGGGGCCTTAAAGATCATCTAGTTCCAAGTCCCCTGCTGCGGGCAGCGACACCTTCGACTAGACTGGGTTGCAGGGGACATCCATGACTTCTCTGGGTAATCTACAGTTCCATTACTTATATTGGTGCACTGCAGAGTTTTCATACTGTACAGATGTAACACACTCCTTTAGTGTCACGTTGGTCTTCAGGATCAATTTGTAAACGGATTGGAAATTCACAAAGGGGGAGAAAAGGGGAGTAAATAATATTCCTGAAAAAGACTTGCAATTTTTGATGAAAGCTTCTGCACTGTTGAAAAGGCAACTTGTTTTTTGTTTGTTTTCATAGGAATCTTGGATTCTGTAATGAAGCACAGCAGGTAGGAAAATTATGTACAGATTTCAAAAGTAAATGTTCATCTGTACAATAGAGCATATTTTGAAGCAATAGTGCTTTGTTTATTGTGATTACTTTCATAAATAAAACTGCTAAATGCCTGTTTTGGAAGTCATTCAACTTTGAGAGAAGTTGAATGAGATACTCTTGTCAGTTAATAGTACATTTGGAGAGGAGCATAGATGGTAAGAATGCACATTTGTAATTCCTCACAGGGTCTAAAAATAATATATAAAGTAAATTGTAAGATGAAATAAAACAATAGAGAAATCCATGCATCCATATCCTGATTTGACTCCAGAATTGTTATGGTCTATTTGTTGACCTTTCAGAATGTTTGAATGATGTTTCATAGTTGCAGTAGGAAACTTGTTTGATTGTGATTTCAGACATTTTCTGACCTGGCAGCTGAATGTCATCTACAGTTCTAGTTCATCTGGACCTTGTCCTATGACTTATCTTCAGAACACTGAATCTGCTGCTGCACTAAATTGGAATGAGTTTGTATTTTAGTACATGAGAAAAAGAACTGTCATTCCAGGATATGTATTCATTTTTCCTTAACTTCACTTGAATATCTTAATACCTAACTTATCTGTCAGCAAAGTATGCATGCAATAATTTAGGAAGCAATTTTTAATTAATTAGGAGGACCTGTTTTGTGGAAAAGAAGATTCGAAAGGAGGAATTACCTCAATGTGCAGCATTCTGCCCCTACATCTACAGTCCATATCAGTCACTTGAAATGAAAAAGACCAGCTTCTTTACAGACATTTCGTCTCAAATTGTAATATATTTAATCTACAATTTAGAAATTAATGATAACTACAGCTCTAACTCCTACTTACAGAACTATCTATTTCCACTGCTGCCATGTTCTCCATTGCAACTTTGCCACCCCACTTGAGCTGTCTGCTTTTCCTATTTCCATACTGAATGCCTACTGTGCTCCTAGTTGGTTGTTGATTGCCTATCCTTCCATTTGTTTTCTCCTTACAATAAACTCATTAGTAGCTTTTTAATTTTTATGTGTAATTTTCTTCAATGGTCTTTAAGTTGTGTCAGTATGATAATTTTCACTGATCCTCTTGCCACTTTTGTTTTTTTGTTAGTCCACTAATGTACATTTTGACTTTATGTTGTCTGAAGTGGTGTGGTCTTGATGTGGTTGTCACTTTTCTGGCTTGATGTTTGGAACACTCCTCTGACTCTGATTTTACTCTCCCTGCACAGATTCCAGCAGCTTTCATCATACCTTAGGGTTCTTCTCTTCAATCTCCACTGCTCATTCCTTTTGTGATTTTTAGTCATCAGCAATGCTCAGGTGACATATCTTTGACTATCTAATTAATTAATTGGCTCAAGTAAATCAAAGCAGCGCTGTAGAGGTAAGATGAGCTGTCTGAGAAGTCACTTTCTGTTTCACATTTTTCACTCAAAAGTATGTTTCCTTTGCCGGTTGAGTAGTGGTGTATCAAGTTGAAAAAGGCAGTGTTGATTCTGGTGTCATTGTTTACAGCACAGTGAAGACAAGTCTTTGCTTTCTTCACCTTCCATTGCAGTTTGAAATTACACCTTTTAAAAATTCATCTGTCCAGCCTCAATTTGTGGCTACTTGAAACCTTCTATTAATTTGTGACTGTTTTGGCTGTTTGACCACAGATTTCCTTTTGTCTTCTTTGCATTTTTTCACTGTTTAGTCTCTTTTGAAGTCTGTAAGTTTAGCAACTCCTATTCTAAAGCATACAAAGTTAACAGAAGAGTCAGCAGAACATGAAAAACTAGATGATCCCTATGAATTTAACATCTGTGGATTGTATATAAAATGTAGTCAGGGAGAGACAAATTAGCAAGATGCCTTGCTTTTCACCTGGCTGTTTTTCACATGAACTTACTTCCTGAGGTGATGCAGGAGAGTAGAGGGAATGTTTGGGAGAGTGAAGAGGTTCTGTATACAGATTCTAGCACCTTACAACTGTTGCTAGGGCTTAGCCATCTTGGCCAAGGTCCCAGATTTGTTTGTCTGCTCTATTGGTAGTATTAGAAAAGTGGAAAATAATAAAATGTCATGCCATTTTTGTTAAATGCCATAGACCAAGGCAGCATCTAGCTGCCACATGTCCTTTCTTTCTAATTGTGTTTCATTAGCAAACACATGAGCAGGGTTAATACTCACTTGTGATGCTTATTGAGTCTAAGAATTCTGAAACTGCAACAACTACTCAAATCCATGCAGAGAACAGTGTCTTGGAAGTGGAATGTTACCCTACCATGAGCACAGCATCAGGCAGTTCAAAAAATGGATAACAGAAGATGTAAGATCCGTTTTCAGACAGCACAACTGTGAAATATGCATCAACTATGTCCAACAGCATAGAAACCAAGTTTGTTTTTATTGTTTCTTTTCAACAGAGCAAGTGTTATGTATCAAATTATTTCTTATAGCCTTGTTTAATCATTTTATTAACAAAATAAGGTTTTTTGCATAAATAATAAGAATATAAATCAAACTAATATAAATAGATTTAATTTGAGGAATTGCAAATCCAGTCACATCAAATGGCAAAACTAACGTTGAGATTTGTATCATGGGAGCTGAGGAGGCGCATTGCCATGTTCCACTCTCAAATGAAAAGGTCTAGGCTCAGTGTTTAGAGTCAAACCCTGGGGATATAAATAATTGAAGTGCAGAGTGG
This sequence comes from Sakesphorus luctuosus, assembly GCA_013396695.1. Classification (NCBI taxonomy): domain Eukaryota; kingdom Metazoa; phylum Chordata; class Aves; order Passeriformes; family Thamnophilidae; genus Sakesphorus; species Sakesphorus luctuosus. Next base: position 395,786 of record VWZD01003799.1, on the reverse strand, counting down.
TGTATGTAGAGCTAGAGCTATACTGCTTCTGGCTCTGCAGTTACTGCATTTTTTTCTCTCCCTTTGCTCTGTATTCACTGCAATCAATAAATTCGTCACCCTACCTTTTTTTTTCTTTTTCTTTTTGTCTTTTTTTTTCCTCTTTAAGCTAAACTGTGATGAGTTGGCCAGTCGTTTCTCAGGGAGAGCTTCACGCTTGTACCTGTAGGTGGAGCTCCAAACTCATCTTCTGCTAAAGCAGACGGACTGGTGTGAAAGAACAAGCAAACCACAAAGGAAAACCCTAAAAGACCACTTCTAAATACAATATCCAATTTGTAAAATTTTACAGGAGAACATGCTTAAAATTTTATAACAGAATGTTTCCAGTTTTCGAAATAATGAGAACTGATAGCAGTTTTATAGTTTAAAAAATCATGTTGTTTGTTTCCTTTACTTGGTCGATCATCTCAGTGGAAGCAATTTCTTCCTGTTCAGGCACCTTATTTAGCCTTATAAAATTTTAAACCTTAAATCAGGAAAAGGTAATAAAACCCTCTTTATTTTTCCTTCTTTTTAATGGCTGCTCTAATATGAATGTTTAAACATGAAGCTATAACTTGCTTCCTGCTAAAAGGATGTGTCAGAGATCTAGTTTTGCCCTTGAAACTAATTTGATAGTCTCCTGTGAAATATTATAGATGTAGCAGATATCAAATCCTTGACTGGCTCTTTGCATTGTAGTCCACTGTTTAGCAGGAAGTAATTTCGATGTTACCACTGTCCCAGAGAGCATGGGGTGTGAACAACCTCAGGTTTAATGGAGGGATTTGAATTCTGTCATGAGAAGAACTAGTGCAGCCATGCTATAGAATGGCAACTGATGGTCATCCTTGTAATTAGCTTGTTGCTTTCTGTGGGGACTGAGAGAGTTGGAATGTTGCTGAGATAACTGAATTTAAGTCATGATATGGGAGTTTTCAGGTGGTTTCTCATCTATGTGTGTTTCAGGTGTTCACTGAATGCTTCCATGCCCCTTTTTTTGTTTGCTGTTTAATTAGAGAAGATAAAAAGAAACCTCAGTTCCTAAGGGTTGTTACTAGAAAAACTGGTTTTGCCTTGTGTGTTTTCCAGTGATGTAATTTTTTTCATTCAAATATAAAGACAGAAATGCTGCAGTTGAAAGAAATTCCTTCTTCATAGTCACTTTATCCATTCTTCTCCAGAAAAGTAGTTGTGATAAGCAGTTGTTAGTGTGCTTGGACAAATAGATGCGAGTAAATCACAGGTATTCAGGAAGACAGACTAACAGAACACCTTAGGATAGACTCAACAATGCAGATACTGTGCAGGAAGTTGCATACTGGCTCCTTTAATGTACTGCTAGTCCACTTTTATGTTACACTATAAACCAAAACAAGTTCTTTTGGGACAAATGGATTTTTAAGAACAGGTGGCAGATGTGTTTTGAAGCAATCAGTTCTCATTCTGCAGTACCTTTTATATAGTATATTAATACTGTCCACTGACTGGATTATGCTGTCAAAACCCTGTGTTCTTCTCAGCATTGGTTTTGTTTAATTCCTTACAGAAATGTCCTTGCACTATACGAGACTACATTTATCTGGCTTGGAGGACTACTTGTGTGCCTGGAATAAACATTTGTTGGAAGAAAAGGAAGGTGTCTATTTGGCTTAGCTATGGGGTAAGGAGGGTCTAGATTGATAATAATGAGTTAAAATTAGAAAAAGTGCAGTCAAAGTGGTAACTGAACGAGATAGGATAAAGGCCAGAATAGCTGCAAATGAAGGGAGAAGTGGAAAAAGAGGCTTATAGCTCCTTGAGGTCTAGGAAGGAAAGTTTGTTGTACTTTGCAGTGCCAAATTATATTAAAAATAAAGTAGGTTTATTTCTATTATATGCATGTAATATGACCATTAGACATTTGGACAATGAACAGTAAAAGTGCTGGGAGAGCCATTATTACTGATAATCTTGGTAAGTTTAGGGTTTTTTCTATTTAAACTAGTAAGCATTCACATGAGAACTGTTAACTGCAGCCTGAGCCATTTTTATTTATTGAGACAATGAGATTGTTCAATATCAGTGAAACAGTTTTCATCAATTAGGAAAGAGTAGAATGTCTGGAATAAAAACCCCTTAATTATTTTTATTCTGTTATGTGTCTTGCCTCTATATATGAGCTAAAATTTTAAAGTTGAACCAAACCCCTCTGTGATAAGGTTCAAACCCTACCTTGTGGATCAGGGCTCTTTAACAAACTTTACCAAATCTCTGCATCTGTCCTGAAGTCAAGCAGACAGCTTCAGATTGTTTGCAGAAATTTTAAAGTAGTTTGGAGGTTGCAGCAATGACTAACAAGGTATATCACAGAATCACAGAATAGTCTGAGATGGAAGGGATCCACAAGGATCCTTGACTCCAGCTCTTAATGAGGGGAGGTTAAGAAACTGAAATGTTGAGAGACTGGAAAGACAACTGATTTGACCTTAGAAAAGGAGGAAAGATGGGTAAGATGTCAGATGATACACAAATACCCACTGCCCTGTCTAGCATTACAGTTTTATATACAGACGTTGTTCCAGTGTTTCAACTCCCAAAATAGAGCCTATAACCTTGCTAGAAAAATGGTAAATAGCTGTTGCTCTTTAGAGATTTAAGAGCACTAAGATTTCCTGAATGCCAATATGACATAAATGACAGTATAGTGAATAAAAAATTAGATTGTTAGAATAAAGAATAAGAAAAAATATATGTATTCCTATGAAAATAGTGACTAGTCTAATTTTGAGAAAAGGAGGAGAAGCATGAGATAGTAAGAGTAGGTGGGAACAGTGTTTACTGACTAAAAACTGACAGCTTGATAACATAGCTGAAATGCACTGTAATATTTGTTTTCACTGGGAAACAGACTTGTTACAGACATGGGTTTGACATTAAAGAAAAAAACTGGTGTCTTGGTGTCACTTTTTTTTAATACTTGAGACATATAAAATGCACAGAAATATGTATTTCATGTTGATTTGACGGGGCAAAAATGTTCTATGATTTTTCTCTGACCAAGGCTGTAATTTCAGGGAAGGTTTTGGCCAAAACAGTTCTGGTACTAGCATGGAGAGTAGGAGTAAGATTTGCCATCTCAGCTCTGTTTTATTTTCGTTACCCTTCTTTTCTTATTGTGTTTTTGTCTTTCACTTCAGAAGGAAATAAAAACCAAGGCTGGATGTATTTCTAGGACAAGATACAATATATTCCCTTTTGCCATCTCTGGACCACAGCTGATTCTACCTTCACTCTCCTTTAGTCTAAAGTTCAGGCTGCAAAGCCTCATGTATTTTGTCAAAAACACGCAGCCTTCTAGACAGAAGATTCAGGTGGTCTGTTTCCTCCACCAAATTCTTAGTTTTGGCCTGTACCTTACATTAAAGATGTAGATCTTAGGAATTTGTGACCTGTGTTAAATTCCTGGTGACTGATTAGGTCTGTTCTAATCTGCTCCTGTTCAAAAGGGCTGGGACAGGCAAATAGATCATGCCAGTGTGTTTCATGCTGATAATCCCTGGAAGCAAGTGAATGCTCTAGGTGCAAAGCTGTGTCAAATCTGTTTTATGGGACTAATGCTAGACTATGAGAATGCCAATTTTACTCTTCCCCTGCAGAATGGATTTTTCTGAGGCACTTTAGGGAATGGACATATTGATATATGGATGACTTGTGGGAAAAGAACAGGAGCTCCAGAACTTACATGAAAGCAAAAAGGCAGAAAAAAAGGAGTGTGTAGATCCTAGAGACAAAGCATACAAATCAGAGTGGGATAAAAAATTAATGGAATTTTATTAAAAGTATATTGGAGATTTTCTTACAAATAAATGTTCCTTTAGTTCCAGAATATGTGTTGGACTACTTATAGGAATTTTTATTCTGAATGTTTGACTTCCAAAGTAGTTGTAAACCCTAAGATTACTTAGTATAGCCAGTTTGTTTTTTTCAATTACTTTTTGAAACCAAATTCAACCAAGTGACATGCTGGTGATATTCTGCAGCCTTACTGTAAGAGTAAGCCTAAAGTGTGTGATTTTGATGATACAGTATTGATCATGTTGTAGAAACAAAAACTGACAGGCTTTCCACTCTCAGTCTCTAATTTTCAAGTATTGTATTTTGTACTTCTTGAGAAGGTGAGATTCTGTTACTGGTTTGAACTGAACCCTTAACATGGTTATTGTTTGTATCCATTTGCATTGTGGTATAATTCCATGTATACATTCTTCCTGTGCTTGGCCTGTAGCAGTGCCACGTTGAATAAAAGTCACAATGATAACAGCAGAACAAGTTAAGAATCTGTTCCAAAGTCCAGAGAAGTCACCCAACTCAGCACAGCTGTCACTGCATTATGCACCATCACAACAAAAAGAAAAAAACCTTGTTAAAATAATTTCCTTATTCTTTGATACAATTTTTTGATTTTGAAAAAGTGTTAGAAAACATCAGTTCCATTACATAATTTTATTAACTAATCATCATTGTAATTCCATAGCACAGAGTTGAGTTATTCACTCTTCATCTCTGCAATCTGTAAAGTAGTCACTAACAGAATCCTGTTGCAGAGTCTAAACCCTGTGAAATTCTGAGAAACATTTCCATTTTCTGTGTGCTTATTACAAGACCAGAGTAATTTTTGCTGATATCTTCCTGTTAAAACTTGTAGCCATAGATCATTGTTTTCTAATGACAAAAATAATTAGCACTTAGGCATATTAATGACTGTGTTATCAGGTAATGATGTCTTCATTAATGCATGGCTCTAATCTCTGAAATAACTTTGTCAGTAGCTGCTGGTGGAAGGAATGCTTAGGGAGGAGGGAATGCTTTGATGTACCCACTGTCCAAATTCATTAGCTGCATAAAACTCAATCCTGTCTACTGCATGGTGAAGCTGCACCTCAGGTCTTTAAATGCCAGGCTTGAGTTCCACTGATTTTACAGCAGAAACTATCAGTGATATCCGTATTGGTTTTGTAATTGCTTGCATTTGTTTAATTCAAATGCCATATAGCTGATCAGTGTGGGTTTTTTGCTTGTTATCAAAGGATTATGGAGACTAATGTGCTTGAAGAAACCTTTGTTTGGACTTTTAGTTTCATTTTTTTTGTCCATGTTTCTGCAGTGGACTGAATCAGGCTGTTACATCCTGGGCCCTAGAGACAGGGAGGAGGAATGAAATCTGGTTATGGATTAAAAATGGCTTGGCCAGGTGCCTTCCCCGCCCTGCCCC
>VWZD01003799.1:291623-388838 GCA_013396695.1 Sakesphorus luctuosus | reverse complement strand
TTGCTAACTTCTCCTCCTCTAAAAATTAATAATGATACCTAAGCCACTATAAGTAGTGTGATGCATTGAGGCATTCAGCTTTAAAAAAATACAAAGTTAGTCACACTAGAATTTAGAAATCCCACTTTTACAACTCTCTTCAGGGCTAACAAGTACTGTGAGAATAATTAAAAGTACACTGTGGTGAAACTGATTAAGACAGTGTATAAGTCATGTGTATTCATGTGCTGTGGATGAGGGTGAGAACAGTCATAAAGATAACAGAGGGTAAAGAAGAAACCTGATCTGGGAGAGGAATTATGCCAGGTCTGTGTTTTAGTGAAGCACCTCTTGCACTTTCCAGACTTTCTTAAAAAACATGGTTCCACTGGGTGAAAGTTTTATATGAAAAGAGCTTGTTTCTGGTTTGTTCACTCTCATAAAGTTAAAATTGTGTTGTCCCTTGAAATAACAAGCTGAAGGTTGGGGTTTAATATCATGCGAAATTCACTGAAGAAGATGTTTGCACATAGTCTGCTGAGAATTCTTTCATCATTTCATTATGTTCTAACTTAGAAGAGAGATTTCTTTCTGCTTTATTGACTAATTCACAGTTGAGAGAGACTCCTTAAAATACAGTTTACAGGATCATTACATCATTTATGGACTGTAATTTCATTCATTGGAATCAGTGGGAAAAATCATGCTGTTCTATGCAACATTATCAATCCATTGGAACGGGCTTTTGTAACATAAAATGAGAGTGGTTTAAAACAACAGAGACAATCTGCACTATGTATTCAGTAAATAAATTGTTTCCCTGTCCTGGAAAATGATAATTGTTCATAAAAATAGAAGGGTGAATGGGGAAAAATCTTTTTGAAAAATTAGGAAAATAACTCATTAACTTAAAAGTGTAATTACTGAATGATTTGTCATCAATTCCTGATCTTCACATAGTTTGGGTTTTTTACACTTTTGTTTTGCATGTATTGTGTTTGACTGGCAAACATAGAACAGTTCTGTTATTTTTGTTCTTTGAAAACTTTTTACTTTTAGAGAGAAACAAAACACTCCATACAACACTGCTGTGTGTTTTGCTATTTTTTTTTTTTGGTAAAAGTTCTTCCATATGACAAATATTGACTGAGTGTTTCATGAAAGGATCTTTTTCTTTTTGAAAGCTTGTCACTTATTATTTTATTAATAATTCACAGAATCTTGGGCTACACCTTGCTATAGTGTTGTACATGGTCTTGACAAAGAATTATTAGCCAAAAGTATGCAAATGCTCAATGATATATAGATCTTTTTCAGTCTTTGTGACTATACAAACATATATTGGCCTATCTCCTTGTAAAATTTTTCTTCAGATTGCCTTTTTTTTTTCTTTTTCTGTTGAATGACCTGTCTTACATATGATGTTTTTAACTAATCATGTTTGGTCTTAGAAGAGAAACCAGAAGAGTGAAGTTCTTCTCCTACTTCAGCCAGTATTTTCTTGTTATCTGGAGAATTTAAATGCAGAGATTAGTTTCACAAAGTTTAAGATGTAATTATGTTATGATTTGCCCTTTCAATTGTGTAGTTGGTGATTGGAGCAAATGTAGTGGTGTTTGTGTTCTGTGATTAGATGACCTAAAATGTCTGAATGAAAAGAATGCCAGAGAAAAGACATGAAAATCATAACTCTGAAGAGAGTACAGGGTGGTGGCTTTTTTCAAGTCACACTACATTTTTAAGTCAACTCTACATATTTTGTCATTTCTTGAAGAAACAGAAGTACATCTAGGAATGCCTAAAAGAGAGATCCAGGCCAAATGGATCCAGGCTGCTTAGCAGGCTTGACACTTCTTTCTCTGTGGTCAGTTCACACAAAATAATGAATGCAGGGGCATCCTCAGCATAAACTTGATTGTTGAGATAATGATGATGTTTTTGTCATCTTAAATTTCTTTTATTCTAGAGCCCTGGTGAAGGCTTGTATATAATTTCCCTCATAATCATCTTTCTGTATCGCTTTGCCTTTTGCAAGACCTAAATCTGGAGGTTTACACTGAGTTACTGTTGCTTATTTCTAAAAGTATAAATCTGGCAGAGCAACATCTGAATAGTATATTGTTTTGTGCATAGAGGGTATTGAACAATTACTACTCTTCATAAAAGCTTTTCAACAAACTGTGTAGAACTAAAAATGTTTGCACAGAAGTTGTGGACGAGGAAGCAGAAAGGGATGATATAGGAGTGTACAGAGCCTAAATTCCTACATGTAAAATGCTAAGTGATAGTAGGAGACTAATCCAGCAGCCTGATAGAAATTAAGCAGCTCTATATCCTCAGATCTAATCAATAGCAAGGCTGAGAATGTGTTGCACAGACACAAACGTATGTATACACTATGTACATGCTTGTAATGCTCTTCCTTTATGTTTTATAGCGTGTTCTGTACCCCTTGAGAGTGGCCCCATCAGACCCAAAGGTGTTCCAGAGAGCTTGGATGTTGAGGCTGTTAGGAGTTGGTGTAGCAAGATCTCTTCCCCAAATTTGCTCGTATCTACTTAGACTGTAAAAGTTTAGTTAAATGTAAACAATAAAAATTATAACTAGACAAGTACCTTGCTACAAATATCTTTATCTCTGTACTCAGAATATGGTTTATGTACACTATTACCACATTTTTATGGTTTTGGCATGTTTGTTGCTTGTATTGTTACATGTACCTTTAATTTTTATTATTTTTTATGCAAGGAAAGTGAGACAGAAAAGAGAGGTTCTGTAAGTGTGTCTGTTTCTCTGTAATATGATCATCAGGCTGCACCTTTTAAACTCACAATAGTAGTACCATTTGAATTTTTCTCTCCTTTAAGCCAGATAGTGCTAGCAACAATTGTCCTGCTGTATAAATGTTAGGTGTGCTTAATGATTCAAACATGACCTGAAACTCTCCATCTAAACATTTCTGGTTGACTGAAATAGAAAACAAGAGAGATGATAACCTAAGTGGTTGTGGCATGTTCTGTGCATGCACAGACATACAATCTGTTCATTGGTCAGCCAAGTGCAGACTCCCCTACTTCTAATTTAAGGCACATGAATCAAAAGAAAGATACACTAAAAGAAAAACAAAACTTTTCCTTAAAAACCTGCTTGCAGGCACCATGGCAGTACATAAATCATACACTCTTGAGTGCTCAACATACTTGCTACTGCCAGTGTGGCCATAGGTATCCCTGGATCTGGCTAAATATTGGTTAGTTCCTATGGTTGGGCCAGTGCCTCTGCCAGGACATGGCAAGGACTCATACTCCATTCCTGTGATTAAGATGGACAAATGTCTGAGTGAAGCTCCAGGACAGGGGGATAATGTACAGGAAAAGCACTTTAGTAGCATTAATCAGACTTAATGGTCAGAATATCAAGCGTAGAAACATGACAGTTTTGAGATGAGAAACTGTTGTAGCAGCAGATAAACACTTGCAGCTAATCCTCTAATGGACAACATGTCAGGAATACTACATAAAGTCTTTTTCTGTGTACAACCTCTGCGCTTATTCCACATCTTATTCTTCATAGCTGTGCCACACGTAGCACTCCAGTGCCGTTGTTAATCTACAATGTAGGAAGTCACTGAAGATTTATCTTTACTTCCAGCCTGACATTTAAATGTTGTTAGACATCTTTTCAAGCCTTTTTTGGTTTCCAAATGCTCCAAACTGTTGGTTTCAGAATGTATGTGCATAGCTGTATTTGTTGGCTCTGCTGACATTTTAGAAAACAGTATCTGGCTGGTTTTTGTGTGGTTTTTTTTCTTTTTTTTCCCCTTACTGCTTTACACTAAGAGAGATTATTAATGCTTCATTAATCAACTGTTCAAAGTGTGATTGCTTCTGAATGGCTCTCAAAAATCTGGCTTTTTACCACTTACTTTCATTAGTGTTTAATTAACAGAGGAGATAAAAACTAAAATCTTCGGCCCACTCAAGGATGAGATACTACTTTTCAGAAGAGGGATTTAGAAAATAGTCTGTGTGTTACAAATGTGTGGCAAAAATGTTATAAATGTAGACCAACATTTTCTATATAGACTAGAAATATTACTGCTTTGTGCCAAGTGGAAAAGAGGTAAAATTGGGCCATCACTTTAAATTGTAAATGCATAACTTTGTTAGAGGCATAAGCAATAATAAATGCCTGAGAAAACAGTTAATAGATTTGGAAGCAGGGATTGCCCCATTAAGATCTCTTCCCTCTGTGCTCAGTCTTCTTGGCTAATATATTACTGCTCTGACTTTCTGCTTGGTGTGACGTGGTCTGCCTAATGCAGTGCTGAAGAAACGATGAAAATATTTGTGGTGCAAAAGAAGCTTGGGACTGTTGCAGTTTCCCAAGTATCTTGTTTTGGTGGTGCTATTTGTTGGCAAGTAGCTCAAGAGAGTGAGGCTCTGTGTGACAAATGTGCTGGCCTTAAAGAACAGACATCATGTTATGGTTACCCTTATTTGTCGTCTCTTTAATATCAACTCAGTGTTTGACACTTCATCTTATTTCCTATAACTGAATTAATGGAATTTAGGTCAAAAGGAAGTAAGTGAGACACATGTCCTATGGAGGAACCATTTAATGTAATGAAGAAAGTTGTATGTACTATATTTCAGAATATTACCAGACATTAGAAAATGGATGTGTTTAGAACTGATTTTTGTGTTCTTATTTCACACATCCAGGTTAAAATATGCACTCAGGTTTCAACTACTTGAGCGCTTTGCTTATGAGGGGCATTTAGGGAGCATTCTTTAATGTGATTTGCTAGTGTGTTTTATGAGAACTTATTTTGAATTATTCTACTCTTCTGTAGCTGCATACACAACTATGTTGTTTTCTCCTTCCTATACTTTTCCAAGGCTTACAGTAGCAAGTGCTCTACAAGGATACTAATAGTCAAAGGCTTTTTTGGTCTTGTTCTATTTCACATTATTAGATATATTCTTGCTTTGCATATGCATTGAGAAGAGAATGTATGCGAGAAACTCTAAGGCATCAGACTGTAATAAAATTTGCAATAAACATACAATAGCCTGACTGCAAATAACACCATCACTTTTGAGAAAGAAGTGGAAAAAAATGCTTTAACTTATCTAAAAATACCGGAACTGGTTAGGGCCTCAGCTCCTTGAATCTGTACAAGTTTATCATCCTTGAAACCTATGATGGTTAGGTATGAAAACACATTTAAAGATTTTGCCTGAAATTTAGTAGAACCGATTCTTCAAATGTAACCTGGCACATGCATTAGCTGTGTTTGTGAGCATCTGTGGCCTGCCCATGGTTCTATTGTATGGGTGTATTGATACAAGTGTTGCCTTAAAAGTCTGTAAAAAAAGACTCCAAGCCAAGTTTTTAATAGGAGATAAGATAAGGGGTAGTTACTTTAATGAGCCCTCTGGCTCATCCAGGAATACATAGATTCGCACGTGTGCAAGCTTTGATTTCCATGGCTTTTATAATATAGTCTATCCAATCACTACTTTACACATGTCCAGTTCCACCTCTGTCCCCTCCCAGTCCCCACCACCCCGGATCTGGGGCTGGGGTCGTCGAGACCCTCTGTCTTCATCCACCTCCCCATCTTCAGCACACAAAGGTCTTTTGGACGCTTTCCAGTGCTCCGGGTCACTCTGCTTCGTGCTTATGTTTCCCTCTGATACCCTCTAATCTTTTACCTTGAGAAAGAGACTAAACAGCTGGCAGATCTTAGCTGCCTGTTTTGGAGCAGGGGTAGAGATAGAAAGATCTTATACTTAAGTTGCTAAATATTAACCCACTAAAAATCTACAGTGCTTCATCTACCGTGTTTCTAAAATCTACAAAATATGAAAATCGAAAAATCAAAGACCCCTTTGGCATCACAAGCAAAAATAAATCGGCAGGCAGGGGTAATTTTTGAGAAACATGGGCAGATGGAAACCTCATAGCATTCATCAAGGGGAAGTATAAACTCCTGCACTTGCAGATAAGCAACCCTGGGTACTAGTATGTGCTGGGGCCACACAGTTTTGCAGAAAATGTCCTGGGGGCCTTCGTGGACATCAGGTGACACATGAGCCAGCAAAATGTCCTTGCTGCCAAGATGGTTGATGATATTCTGGGCTGACCCAGGCATAGTATTGCCAGCAGGTCAGGAAAGGTGATCCTTACACTGCATTCAGCACTGGTGAGCCCACACCTGGAATGTTGAGTTCAATTCTGGGTTCTTCAGTACAAAAGAGACATGGACATATTAGAGTCCAGAGAAGGTCCACAAAGATGATGAAGGAGATAGAGCATCTCACATATGAGAAATGGTTGAGAGAGAGGGGACTGTTCAGCCTGGAGAAGAGAAGGTGAAGGTGAATCTTGTCAACAGATTTAAATACCTGAGGAAGGTGCAAGGAGGAGAGAGCTAAGTTCTTTTTAGCAGTGCCCAGTGAGAGGACCAGAGGCAATGGGCACAAACTGAAACACAGCTTTCCATCTGAACATCAGGAAATGCTTTTTCACTGGGAGAATGATTGAGCACTGGCACAGGTTGCTTGGGGATGTTACAGAGTCTCCATCCTTGAAGATATTCCAAAGCCATCTGGTCATGGTCTTGAGAAACTGCCTCTAGGTGACTGTGCTCAAGCAAACAGGAGTTGGGAGCATATGACCTCCAGAGGTCCCTTCCAACCTCATCGCATCTGTGATTTTGTAAAACTTCATGTAGAATCCATTAGCTGTTTCTTCTTGAGAGACCTGCTGCTCCTTTACAAATGCTGCAATCTGACCCATGTTGCTATGGGTCAGATACTCTTTTTGGCCTTTCAGCGTGATTTTTCTTTTCTGAAATTTTTGTGATTTAAAGCTACACAGCTGTTGGAAATGATTGACATGCATAAGACAACCATATGTCATGGCTGCAACAGAAACAAGTCTTTTTAAAGTCACTGGAGGTCAGGTGACACAGCACACTTAGGCTAGACCTTTCTCACTTTAAATTACTTGGACATATTTTTCTGTACTTAATTGATACTGGGAGGTTTTATGGGAAATTTAATCAGTCAGCCTTTGCCAGTTCTCAATAACAACCCTATGGAACAATATTAATGTGATATTAAACCTCTAGGAGTTACTGGAAAGGCTAATTAAAGGAGAGTTATTTGCTAGTTCAAAGCTATATAATGTTTTTATATTTCATTCATGTCAGAGTATTTAAATATATGTATAGAGGAACATCAAAACAACAGTCTATGTATGTGTGCATACATTCTATATATTTAACTTGTGCCATTCATTGTGAACCAGAACTAATTTGATGTGTGGAGGTTTTTTACATAGAGGATGAAGTATGTGCACCAAATAGGATCACAGGTAATTAAGCAGGTACTGCTTGGCTTGTTTATCCCCAGTGCTAGAAATTATTCCATATCAGCTAATAAAGAATGGAATATAGTTTGTTATGTATGTTCATTTGAAACCAACACTTTAAAATGCAAAATTATTTTTTACATAGCACAGTAGTTTTGACAGTCTTATTACAGAATGGGAGTATTTACTTCACAAAAGATGACAAGAGACTAACGTAATGTATGGCACTTAAAGTATGACTGTCAATCCTCAGGATGGATTTTTTTTTGTGTTATTTTACAGGAAGAGATGTTTTTAGTGACCTAGAGATGGGGTAATAGGAAGACCAATCTGTGCAGTATGGACAGGAGTAGAAATGGTGATGGATGATCTGGCAAGATGCATTTGGCTTTCCATGGTAAATATGCCTATAACTGCCAAATAATTCCTTTCCTTGTGCTGTATATATGTCATTCAGTAACCCATATATTCCCATTAAGCATTCTCATTTTGCAGCAGACTAAAAACTTAGTGTTTGACGAAGAAAAGTGATCTTAAACTTCTTCCTCATAATCAGTAACAGAGTTGTAAAAGCAATATAAGTAAAAAGATGTCTGTAATATATTTTTATTTATGTGTAATTTTTAAAAAAAAGAAACAAACCCAAAAAACTGTGTTGCTACAAAGGACGGCTCAGGAGGGGTTTGGTGTATGTATATGCCTATAAATTCATAAAGCTCCTGAAATCTTCACTATCCAGAGGAATGCAGTTTCTGATGGAAAATCTGGTAAGTTTTTCATTAAGAATATAAAGAATATGTAGTAGTTATCCTTTCACTGAAATAAAATCTGTATGAGTAACAGGGGCTAACTTGAAAACAGAATTGACATTAGTACAATCACCCCAATGTTATGTATATTTTCAACATTTCAAAAATGACATGGCAAATGTTTCTCAAATATTCATGTTTCAAGTGAGGAGATATACTGCAGAAAAGACATAAAAAATAAATACAGAAAAAACCACTGGACTTTTTAAATCACAGAACTTCAGATAATAGTCTTGAACTGGTTTCTTTACATATTTTCTTGAGTCTTGCCAGTGGCAGTGTTACATGTCATGACTTGAGGTGAGATATAATGAAATTAGGTAACTTAATGGAGGAGAAACTCCAAAGATTATAGCTGGTGTTATGTCCAATTTCTTCCAGGGCCTGATATCTTTCTGCTGACTTTGTCACAGCAGTAGTTTGAGTCACTTACTGAGACAGCTGTGCAGATCAGGTGTCTGCTGAAAGAAACATTCACATTTTTACCCTAAATCTGTGCCAGGGTGTTACAGAAAAATGCACGCAAAAAATACTGTATGAATTATTAGTCTCTGTTAGACTAATATTTCCATAAAATCCTACAAGTTTGATCTCTGGAGAAAAATCACCTTCTCTCCATTTGAAAATATGGACTGACCATGGCCAGGAGCTAAGCTCCTATCCAATAATGTGCTCACTTCCACATAGCAGGATGGGCAAGAAAGAAAACACTGTGAGTCATTTGATGATAAGACTTGAGTACCTGCCTTCTGAGCCAAATCCACTTCAGCACAAGTTCCAATAAAACCTTCCAGTTTCTTTCATAATAGAACACAAAACAATAAGGATTCCATGCCAGCACACAAAACTGTAAAACTAAACCACTAAGGACCCACTTCAGCATGTTACGACATCATATCAGAAGGGGTAAGATCCAGTATGTGGGAGTTGCTTCGTAGCTGTTGCCCCAGCAGCACACACTGTGCTGTCCCAGGAGGGACGGGGAGACCCAAGCCCACACCACCGGCTCACCATCATGTTATCTTAGGGAAGTAAAAGGTTTGTTCTTAGTTCTTCTCTCTGCTTAAGTCTGTCTTTGGGGAATTGACTTCTTTAGAATAACTTGTACTTAGAATGGTAAAGTGTCTTTGTACTGGGGAGTGGGAGGTTATTTCTTGTTATATATTACTTGTAGAAGTGTGTGTTATATTGTAGTTTTCTTTTAATTTTCTCTTTTCTGTATAAATATATATAGTTAGTTTAAGCATAAACATTGTCTGAAGTTTTTTTTTCCTCTCCCTCTTCTTCCCTTTTCACTCTGTCTCGGACAGTTGGCACTTTGCCAGCTCAACCCTCGACAATGTTCAATAAGCAGGTAAGAGGCATAGTTTTGTGGAAATGTGAATAGTAATATTACCAAATTCCTTTAACTTGCTCAGATGCAGCTTCCACATGAAGTTACAAAGAGGGACTAACAAATACTTCTGAAAAATACTTTCTTTATGTGTTAATCTTTATTTTCCAAAGGCTTTTTAAAATTGTAACCGTGTTCCAGATTTGTTTAATGAAGCTCAAGTAGTCTATCACAAAATATGCACAGAACAGATTGAACAGCAAGCCCATTTCATCTTGGTTTATAGTGTTGGTCTTTTTATATTACAAATTCATGAAGCAGTTGAAGGAGAATTCTCACTTCTCCTGTGTAGCTTGCGAAGTCTTTTCTAACATAATAAGGTAAAATCTGTGTACTTTTAACTTATCTCTCTTTGTCCAGTGAGTTTAAGGAGGTTTTGCATAATTTAGATAGTCCTTGTACTTTCAAACACCTTCAGTTTGCTCTGATGTTTTTCCTATTGAATCCTTTAAAACCTCCTATCTAGGGGTTATAAAACTTATTTTAAAAAATCCCCTGTATAAAATATTTATTTAATGAAGTCATATTTTTTTTTTTCATGATTACTTTTGTTTCCTCCTTTTTAAAAAGTGGTCACTGAAATGCCCATCTTCTCCCTCTGGAAGAACCAGCACTTTTTTGGTATAGTGTAATAAGACAGAACAAATTTTTTGGCAATATTTTGAGAGAAAACTACTGAATTTCTGGTGGTCTGCTTTTCATTGGCTTTGTTAAGGGGGATATGTAGACAGCTCTTTGATAAAGAATCAATTTTCATTGTCCATGAGAATTTGTTTTCCAAAATGCCCTGGTGTTTCTGATTTCTAAGTTTCTGTATGGCTTACTGTTTTAAAGTCTTTGTGTTTGAAGACTTCAGATTTAGATACTTTGAATCATAAGTTGGATTAGAGGAGACTTTTTCTGGTCATGAAGACTTAATGAGGAGAAATTGTTGCATTGAGATTTAAAGCAAGTCCTTGGTGGGGAATAACTAGACCAAAGAAATACAGGCAACAGAACCTCAGATCAAGAAGTGAGAAGCAGTTCCCTTAAATACAATAATCATTACGTATGGTGCAGTACAGGTTAGAGTATTAGAGTGACCACTTCTGCTTATGTGATTCCGAAAGGTGATACAACCATAATGATCTGTTTCCGCTGTAGACTTCCATACTCTTGAAATGCTGTCAGTTACTGACAGCTTCATAAAGCAGTGATTCTGATATCATCCCATTCCAATACTTTCAGAGCCACTGCAATCTTACACTCCTGGGGAGGGTCCTGATGCAGCCTTGTGTTTACCCACTTTTACATATGTTCTTATTACAAAGTCATATATATTTCATATTATGCAACAGCGGTGCATAAAAAGCTTACATAGATATATATATGGTGGATACATATAAATAAGGATGTTTGGATGTAATACTTCCTGAACTGCTCTTTATTAATAGCTGTCTAATTGCGATGCTGTTACTGGATTGGACATAGAATTTGATTCTTTTCAGATAAAGAAAAACGAAAGATTGTAAGAGTTGGTGAGTGTGTTAATGTTTTATGAGTTCTGGAGGTGTTTGTAGAAGTGTTTTGATTTTTTTTTCTATTTTATTTTGAAAAAAACTCCTAATATTTTCTTGAGATGGAAATTCCCGGGAAAGCAGTAAAGGCTCTGGCAACCATCAAAAACCATAATTTGACTTGTATTTAATTCTAGCATGATTTGTTTGCCTATGTTTTTTTCAGAAGAAGAGTTTTGTTCCCACATATAGGAGCTGTTAATTTATTTAAGGGCTGCAGTATTCAGTTTTCTTGTATTGATAAGCTCATGTTATTTTCCATGCTGGTTGTTGCCTGGCAGTAATGTCTTCTGCACTGTTCTTAGTAAAGGTGCAATGCAAAATTAATTCACAGCATTGCTATCTGTTAGAACTGTTTATTAAATTGTGGACTGTCTTTGTGCTTCTTTGCTAGTCATGTATCACTGCTCTTGGGTTTGTTTATTATTTTGGCATCAAGAAGAGTAAGCAACTGGTTGTTTCTTTGATTGAAGCTGCCAAAGAAACCCCTTAAGGCTGTGCAATGAAACACCTGTATTATTGCCACCTGTTCCATTATTCCAGAAATGCCATAACATATGGTTTCATTTAACTTTAGAGTTGCATTTCTTTGATATTTGTCGAGACTGTGCCTGATTTTTTGCAACTGAGGCTTATCAGCAGAAGCAGCCTCCTTACCCATTCCATCTTTCCACTGGATTGCTGGAAGGTTTGGGTCTTAAATTTTTGGACCTTTTTTTACTTTTTATTTTTTTTATTTTGTGAGTTTAAGTTTTTTATGCAGAGGTAGGTGATGATTTGATTTTTTTTTAATGTGTCAGAATCCCTTGATAATTTTTGTCATTGTATTTGAAAAGGTGGTGCTTTGTTCCATGGCACAATTTTTGCCATATCAATGCATGAACATGCACAGTGGAGCATGGCAGCAACAGCAGGTCCCCCAAGTAGTGGTGGTCTCTTAAGTTAAGGAGGTTTTGACTTGCTTATTTTTGATTACAGAAAGATAATAGCAGCTCTGTGGTTTTAAGGAGAAAATTCACTGAGGCTTTCTAAATCCTTAATGGGACATTTGTGTTCTGTTTCCATATCTATTTGTAAATTAGAGAACTTAATATTTAACTGGAAGGTATAAAACCACTAATATGTCCATCTTCCGTTGGAACTGCTTGGCTTTTCTGAAGATTAGGCTATATACTGGAACACTGCATCCACTCATACTGCATTTTGTATACTTTGCCCCTCATTTTTATTGAAGTGTGAATGGATAATCCTAAACATGATCCCCTTCCTGTTCATTTTATTCTGCCTGCAGAGTGCTTTATTTCAGTGTGAGATCTCCTCTGACTCATTTCCATCAGATTGCATCCTGTCACTTAAATCAAAAGTGACTTATCTTTAATGAGACTTTAATAACATGATCTGGTTCCAAACAGAACTTATTTGTAGAAAATATTGTTGGCTGTGTTTTCCATGAGACTTGCACACATATCTTCATTCATTTTCTCAAAAAACAATTATAGCATCAGCTTAGCAGATGAATAGCAGTTACTTTTATTTTGTTGTGTATTTTTCCACTGGGGGAGTGTTGGTGGCTGAAAATGATTATATTCCTGTTGATAAGGAATCTGTGGCATGGGTAGTTTTGTCCTATATTTTCTTTCCTTGATAAAGCTTAATTTCAAGCAGATATGCTGTGCCTTCAGAGTGATACTATATAATTTTAATCATGCAGTAGATGTTGTGTGTGGGGTTTTGGGTATCATCAACACAGGTGTTGTAGGATAAGTTGCTGTCAATATCTGTAAGGCAGTATTTTACTGTTGGTGGTATTTAGCTAGTCCATGCAGAGTGAAACAGCAGGTTTTACAGGGTAAAAATAGAGCTGTTGCCACTGCTGTTTCTGCCTCTGGCAGTTTTGTTAATCCAGACTGTTTTCCATTGACTTTTAGTACAAATTCCTGAAAATGAAAGTTTTCAGCTTTGTTACATTGTGCCATTTTTTCACTTCCCCAAATGTAGTGTGCTTTGGGCTTGGTTTTCTCTGAATCAAAATGGATGCAAACTTTTTTGGGCAACAGATCTATGTTTTGGTTCAGAAGGTAAACCAAAATGCAATTTTTTTTGTCTTCATCATATATTTGTCAAAATAGTATGAAAAATATACTTGCTTTTGCCTTTACTTTTCTACTTTATCACAAAAATCATAACTTTGGTAGGAGGTCCACTGCAAGAGTGGGAATGAACTTCCATAAAAAGCCACAGGGCTCTCAACTGATATTTTTGGTGATAATATAAGAACTATGTCTTGAGGGTTATATTCTCCTTGTGCTCTGCTTGCTCTATAAGTGTTCATCTGGTTTGAATTGAGTATAGGATGAGGTATTGGGTAATATTTCTTTCCTTCTTCTACGACTCTGGTTTCTGAAAAGATCATGGGAGGAATTCAACTTGCTGACATATCCTTGAAAATGCTGAAATATTTTATATAGAAAATGTCAAAATTAAAGCATGTTAACTTTTCAGAGTGAAATGCCCTATTTTGTAAATGTTGCTATAAAATGTGCCAATATTATCAAATTCCCTCTTTCATTAAAGCTAAGCTACTTTGCCCAATTTGACTTGCATATGTGATTAGTTTTTCTTTGAGACAGGGCATCTGATGAATTTGCTATTCTCTGATATGTTCTTTGAGCTCTGAAGAAAAAGTCTGTTAGGTCTTTTTTTTTTTAATACATGACATTTATAATTTAATTTTTCTCCCTTATTTTCACAATTAATGATTACTAGCAATTGCAGCCTATATTTATGCATGTATATTATGTGGAGGTAATCTGCTATTTTCAATATGCTTTAAACCTATCATTTAGTTTTTTAAAATGTTTCCTTCCAAGTAATTAAATGTTTTTTTCTTCTTAAAAACCAAACCAACTTGCTTTACCTATATTGTGCTATAGTCCATTTATAGCTTCCCTTCTAACATGAAAAATGAAATCATTTTAATAGGACAAAGTATGTGAATATGATAATACCTGTTCTCCTTTCATTATAGGAAGAACAGAGGTGGCCTCTAAAGACCAATGAAACCAAGGGAAGAGGGAAAAATTCCTACTAGAAAACTAATCTCTCTTATCAAAGAAAGTATAATAACTATGCACTTATTCAGACAGACTCATTCAGTGTCCCAAAGACAGATTGGTATTGAGTATGAAGTGAAGGAACAATCAAAATTTCTTCAGGATGCTGCATTAAGTGACAGTTTTAATTGTAGAGGAATTTCAGAAGTCAGAGATGAATGTTTAAGTGCTAATAATACACTGAAGTGGTATTTATGTTTGAGAGAACCAAGCATAGCGAAATTATGAATTGAAGCTACCACAGGTACCACTTTGAGGATCACCTCGTTCTAACCCCCCTGCCATGGGTATGGACATCTTTCACAAGACCATGTTACTCAAAGCCTCATCCAACCTGGGCTTGAAGTCTTCCAGGGATGCCACATCTACAGCTTTTCTGGGCAACCAGTTCAAATATCTCACAACCCTCACAGTAAAGAATTTCTTCCTAATATCTAAATCTACCCTATTTTAGTTTAAAGGCATTCCATCTTGTCCTTGTAAAACGTCTCCCCAGATTTCTTGAAGGCCCCCTCTAGGTACTAGAATATCTGAGGTCTCCTTCGAGCCTTATCTGCTCCAGACCGAACTACCCCAGCTCTCTCAGCCTGTTCCCATAGGAGAGGTGCTCCAGCCCTTTGATCGTCTTCATGGCCATCTTGGAGGCCCCAGACCTAAATGTAGTATTCCAGTTGGAGTCTCACCACAGCAGAGAGGCAGAGTCACCTCCCTCTCCCTGCTGGCCATGCTGCTTTGGATGCAGCCCAGGACACAGCTGGTTTTCTGGGCGGCCAGCACACATTGCTGGGTCATGTTGAGCTTCTTGTCCACCTAATTTCCCTAGTCCTTCTCCTCTGGGCTAGCCTCAATCCATTCTTTGCCCAACCTGAAATTGTGCTTGAGATTGCAGGACCTTGCAGTTGGCCTTGGTGGAACCCACCTCTCAAACCTGAGATATTACATATTAGAAATCAGTGTTGCATGTATGTTTGTCTATCTCCTTGATATCTGCTTCTTCATTATCGAGGAATTCTTGTTCTCTTGTGATGTGAACAATCTCTACTGAATACTTCAGCTGTAGGAAAGGAGAGATTAACAGATCATTCATTATGCTTTTCTCTGTTGAGCTGTATTGTACAGCAGAATCAGTTCACTTTGTCAAATTTTAGAAATATTTATAGAATCTGAACTTATGCAAAACAATACATGTGGTAACTTTTTCTTCATAATAAACTATATATGTGATTAGATAAGCTGAGAAAAAACAATTTTAAAAGTGTTTTTCTTTTAAACTAGAAAATATGAAGTGATTATAAATATTAATGTATTATTGGGAAAAAGTGTGATATATGTTGGTTGTCTTCTTTTTCTTCACATTGAAATTAATAATCTAATTGTAATTTTTGCTGCTCACTACTTCTTAATTTAGTTGTAAGATTTGCTATTTAGTAGTGTTTGCTGTAATTATAGGAGTATGAAACACTGTAGAAAGCCTCTTCTAAATTAATTTGTTAAGCCTTTTTCACATACTGTATGTAGCAATACCAAAGACAGATTGTCAGAAGCGGAATGGAAAAACTTGTATCCAAATGTTGTATTGTGTATACTGTTTTTACTGAAATTAATGTTGTAGTAAAATATATGCTTTATGGACTTTACTTGAAACAAAAATCTTATACTTGAATCTTACTTGCAAGTGCCAGAAATTCTAAACATTCAGTAACCTTGACTAAGATTTCCTATATTTATATTTTATTTATGGTGTAAACACAAAGTAGTCCCTACTCAATTTTTAAATCATAATTAGTGAAATCATGCTTGTCATTTTGTTTGCCTTTGAGGGAAATAGGAGTATAAAAATGAAGGGAATTTGATGTGCCATGCATCTTTCATTGATAGCTTGAAAGAAAGATTGTTATTGTGGTGTGGCAAAAGTAATTTCACTTGCAAATATGGAATCAACATATCTTGTGGTTGCTCCTGGGGTAGAATGTAACCTCAGTTACCCTCTCAGTGCAGTTTAACAAGGCTGCATGGTACAACTGGTTTCAGAATTATCTGTGTAATGCAAAGCCAGCAGAAGAGTTTTGGATTTCAGTAACCTTGAATTGTGTCTTCAGAACACCAACTTGGCATATAGCAGAAGGCAAGATGTTTTCATGTTGCTTGTATGGTTTTGCAGTGGTCAGTGGGTGCAAAATTGTAGCACTGTACAGTAAGGTAAGCAAGCAAGCAGACATAGAGCAAACATTAAAGCTTTTATATGAAATAATAATGGATGCTGCTGTGTTTTGTTTTTGTTTTGTTTTTATCTTTTGATAAGGTAAATGACATTTCTATATCAAGCACCATAATGATCAGAAAAGCATGCTCTAAAAAGGAGAATAACTTGCTCATTGACAGAGGTCCCAGTTGATGAAAGAAAATTGTGAAAAATACCCTCCTATCTCAGAGTGGCAGTCTGTCAGTCCTCATACTCCATCTCCAATGGTGACACTCAGGGAGGCAGGTGAGGGAAGCCTTGTGTACTTGGACATGTTCTCTGGTCCTTTATCCTTATACTTTTCCGGGTTCTGAAGCTGCATCAGACACATCAGAGAGTTCATCCTTGTCCAGTTTTTTTAGTCATCTGAATTTGGCTAATCTGTCATTAAGCCTGCTAATATTGTCTGCTTTCACAGCCTCCCGTGGCAGCGAGGTCTGCAGGTTATCTGTTTGCTGTCCAAAGAAACACTTCAGTCTTTTGGGCTATCTACCACTGATTCTATAGGGTGTCCACCTCATTCTTGTACTGCAGGATTTGCTGAATGGCAGTTTTTCTGTCACTTTTGTGACTTTGTAAACTGCCTAGAAGTCCTACCTTTCCTCAGTCTTCTCCTATTGAGACTTAGAGGTCCCAGGTTGTGGGTTTTTTTCAGCCCCTGAGCTCTGTGTGTGTATCCAGCTTGGCTATACGTGCTCTCTTTATGAATATAAAGTGTACAGGTGGTGTCCAGCCCTGTGGTGTTGGACAGTCTTGAGATTACAAGACTGCTGCTACTGATTTCAAGTATAATTTCTGTGGTGTTATTAAAGTCTGCCACCTCAGCAAAACAATAATTTTATTTTCCAACTGTACAGAAGTTTCCATATGAAAATCTGGAAATGTTTATATACATATTAATGAGCTCTACTTTAAGCGAGCTTTGTGAGGGTTGCAGTAAGAAAATAAAAAGAAGCATAATATGCTTCTACGTGGGAAGTTCTCAAATATACTGTACATTAAATGATATTCTGCACTGACTCGTTCTTTTAACATAAACTACTAAATCTGATTTTATTACATTATAGGTTAAAATTCTTTCAATCAAGATATTGCTTTGGGATTTGAGTGTTTTACCTACAATTTTTTGATTATACTCATTAAATTTACAGAGTAAAAGTGATTAAAATGTTTTGTTCTGCATATGTCCCCCAACTACACAGAGTTTTTACCCCTTGTTAAAATTGAAAAGTGATGACCTTATTATGAGGTATCCTATATATAACCTATATATTATCCATTTAAAATAAAATGATACTGAGCAAATGGAATTTAAGTCAGAGAGCATACTGATTTCTGTACTCTTAGTATTTTTAAGGTTACTTAGAAATCCATTTGCCTTCTATTATGAATAGGATATTACCCATAGTGTGGTTCTTGAGGTACAATAACTCTAAATTTTCCAGCTGATCATCTAAATGTTTTGAGAATTTCTCTTTGAAACTTGGCTAAATTCTTACCTTAAATTCAGGATTTGTCCACACTTAAATGTATTCCTCAAATTTAGTTGAAGTTACTCTTAAGAATATTCTTACTGTAGAATAATAATAGAATGTCTATCCTAGAATTATTCCTATTATCCAGTGTCATGGCATTGTAAACAGGGTTATGTGAAAAAGAAATATACTCTTGGAATAAAGTGTTACTACAAAAAACCCCTCTGAGTTCAGATTTTGAAATAGGTTTCTCTAATTCCAAGAATGTTCACAATTGATGATGGGGAATATATTGTGAGGTTTTTTAATCTCTTTGCATGACAGAGCCAACAGGACAGGGTGATAAAGGAAGGACACAAAGATACCGCTGTAATACTGCAAATGAAAATAAGCCTGATAATAAAATTACTTTCTGCTGTTGAAAGACCCTACCTATGCAATGTGGACACCTGTTTTGTCCAAAAGGAACAGTAGCAATATTGCTCTACATCACAGTATTGAGATACCTTTTCCTGTGTATTGTTTAGGAAGACATTTGTATTCTGTGGTTCTAGATATCTTATGGTTCTCAGTCTTAGTGGCATCTTCCCTTTCAAATAGGCACTTAAATTTCTAGTGACTAGCCCATTTTCAGCTGGCTCTGTGGACATGTGGAATGGTGCATGTGTCTGCAGCGTGCAACTGATCACAAAGCAGAAAGTAAATGTTATTTCAGGAAGAAATAGCTATTTCTTAGGATGTATCTTTGATTTCGTGGTATTATGTTGCCCACAGATACTGCAGATTTTTTTGAATCACCTTGTTTGATGACAAGGTGCTTACACACTGCAATTTTATTTATAAATCTTGAAATATTGCTTTTGGTTTTGGTAGTGTATGTCTTTACCCAGTTCAGGAAGCATCCATGTACATGTGATTTCAGACTCTGGACTGCATTAAATACAGAGTGCTTGTCATCACTTCCATTTATAAGAAAATACTTGTTTGTCACAGGCAATGCTACAAGTAGAATTTGCTGCTTAGTGATGAAGAGATGATTCTCACCACTTTGCAGGGAAACCATTTTGGACTGGAGAGGGGAGGGACGGAGTAGGGCAGAAAGAAGTCAACTCAGTTTTAAGATACGTACTGCATTTAAATTTCCCTACTGGGTCAGTGCATTAGTTCACATCACATTTTCTGAGCTTTTTTTTGTATTATGTCATGTAATATGGCATAGATAATCTTTGTGACAGATCACAGAAATCAGTGTGTCAGTGGGGAAATAGGAAACTGACAGTTTTCTGAACATTCCTATAAAAACACTCAACAGATTTATGTAAAAAGCAACTTTTTAGAAAAAGAAAGCCTAGACTGGGATGGGGAAAAGGGGATCCAGCCTCAACTTTTCCTTCAGCCCCCATGGCACAGTTGTCTGAGCTTTCATGCCTTACTCCTGACCTGCATTTTTACACTTTTAAAGCACAGCACTAGAAATTACTCTGAGTCACGAGTAACTTAAGAGCAGCTTCTATATGAGAAGACCCAGGTAGTGATTTGCCAGCCATACTAAACTAAGTAGCTGATACTTGCACTGATACAGAGGTGGACTGAATCGGTAGATCCTCCCTCCCACCCCTTACCCAGTTTCTGTCTTTGCACTAAATAGTAATGAAATATTTAGGTTTTCCTTTCTGGTAAGATGCTGATTGTGTTTGTGTATTTGTACTTATCCTTTGTATTCATTCATCTTTTGCTTTTTCTATTTCAAAGACTCACCTTTTCTTTCCTTAGTTTTCTATTTAGAAAGTGTTTCTAAACCAGGAGGAAAAAGTGGTTTTGACAAAATGTCTCAACTCTGCAGTCGTTATAAAAAGAGAAAGGTACTAGAGGTGAATTTTCACTTTTTGACAATGCTGTATATTGGGTTTCTGTTTTGTTTGTTTGTTAGGTTGGTTAGTTGTATTTTTTTTGTTTGTGTTTTTTTTTGTTTTTTTTTTTATGTTATATGTTCACTTGCAAACTAACCAAAGAAACACTTATCTTTAATCAGGCATTGCAAATCTAGCTATAGCATTCTCAGTTGGATTACCTGGAGAGTTACAAACTTAAGACATTTTGGAGAAACCTTTGTCCTGAAATATAAGGAGGACTTCTGGGTAGTTGGAATTGGTGGGTATTTGCATATATAATAGTCTCTTTTTAATGTTTTCATTGGTTCTTTCCAAATAATAGGAAAAAACCCCAAATTCTGTACAGTGGGTCCTGAAAATGTTACATAAAAACATAAAACTTAGACCCAATAATGCATCATTGTTTTTATTGATTTAATGTAGTTTTAAAATTTAAAGGAAGTTGAGTGATTGATAAAGCCCTCAGGCTATTTAAAAAAATATGCTTTACTCTGCTACAATTACTTCTGACAGTTTGTGTTTTCCATGTTCCTGGACAGACAAAGCAATAGTATTACTTAGGATGTTTTATGTGCAATTTGGCAAACTCCTGGATGGCATATCCCACTCCCCCCACCCCCCTCCTTATTTTTCATTATTGTTTAAAATAAAGATATTTTAGTAGCTTCGTCTCTCAGGGCTGTGAATTATATTCCCTAAAATAAAAATATTACAGTAATCTGGGGTGCTACAGCAACTGTGAATGCTTCCCTAGTATTCTAGAAGTTATGATCTGCAGGGCAGTCAGCACTTCCATCAATCCTGTTACAAAGCAATCACCTCTGGCAGAGGAGTATAATGGTCAGTCAGAAGGGATACATTCTTTAACTGTTGTAGTTACATACATGTATGTGTGTGTGTATATATATATCTACACAAAGTTCTGTGCAGAGTTCAGTTTGATTAGGTTTATATGGGTAAGTAGGACTTGTATTCTGTTGTTGTACTGAAGCTTGAGAGGATGAGTAGTCATGTTTGTTTTTGTAGAAATTCTGTATCTGAATTGTCTGCATTTTTATTCTGCACTGCGAGGAGGCAAAAGATGAGAGGGAGAGAGAACTGGGGCAGGGGACTTCTGGAACTCAGTAAGAAAGACCTGAAACCAAATGGAGTAATTAAACAGTTGGTTTAACAAGATAGAATAAGAAGAGGAACACAGATAAGTAAATGTTACATCCATTCAGATGCTGGGAATTGCATTGTCTTGTGGCAACAGATGGATCCTGGATGGACTCTCCCACAGTATGCTGCACAGAACTTGTTCATGGGGAGCTTCCCCCTCTCTCAAATACCCTCGGGCCTTCTTTATGCATCTTCTCTAGAGAGATTGTGTGTTATCTTTTTATAACATCCACCAGTGTGCAGCACAGGCTGGCACAGGGCACCCTTGGCATATTCCCTTACAGGGGTTGCTCATGTGAAATAGGGATTTCTCAAGCTGGTTTCACTGCAGCTAAACATGCCAGCATACAGGTTTCTCACAAGGTATAAGAACAAGTAGAGCAGGCATTACCTATTCAAGACCCTGATGTCTTCTACAGGGTTCTCAGTATAATCTTCTGGTGGAATTTAGCTACTGACTTTTAACTAGGGCCAGTTTGAAGATGTCTGGGGAGGAGAGGCTGGAATCCTAGGGAAAAGAAGAAAAGCATATTTTCCCTGGGTCATTTGTGAGTTGTCACTTGTGAACTTGAAAAGCTATAGTTATATATTTTGCCATATAGTTATGTATTTTTTTTCTGCTGTAGTAAATCTTCATGATGTGCAAAGCAATTTCTGATGGAAACAGCTCAGGGATTTTTCTTTGATCATATAAGTGCAAGTGTTGAGTCAGAGATATATTTCTCTGTTCCCAAATTTGTTTTATGTCATGATAGAATCAATTGCATTTACTCGTGCTGATTCTGAAACAGGAAAATTATTTGTTGGATGACTCTTGCTGATGTTATCAACATTTAAATGCTCCTACAAACTTGTAAAAGAAACTCCTGTTCTTTAGGAAGATATGGCAGTGAGTAACCCAAACTCAATCAAATTCCCTAGTACAGAAGGGAAATTCAATAAAGTGTATGCGCAACACAAACAATATAAAAGTTCTGGATATTTTGGGAGCAGAAGGATAATTCAGTGTTATCTCTTGTAGATCACTGGTTGTTAAGCTTGAGTTATCTCAATTTTGAACCAAGAATTTTGACTAAAATACATCCATCAATCTAGAATCCTCTGTTAACTTCCTTACTTCCATTAGTAATCCCATACACATCTTCTGTAAGGGGAAAATATAGTGTCTGAAATCCTAATTTCCCTAATTTCCTGTAGTCTGTATGTCATTAATGTAAAACAGTTTAACAATCTGTTATCCTGCCTCCAACACAGCTTAATCTTGGGCTTTGCTTGTCAATATATACAAATCACTCTCCATGAAAAAGATTGCTTAGAGTTGATTGTGTGTGGTGCTTGCTTTGGTAAAGAGAACTTTATTTTTCTTTATTTTGTTACCTGATGTTTAAGAGCACCATAAGCCATTATGTGCATCTGTAACTATTACAGGAAGGCATGAAAGTTATCTCTTTTTTCCTGCTGTTCAGTGGGGACATTTCTCAAGTTGCTTCTGTTAGTCAAGCTGTTTCTTGGCCTCTTGTGTTTCCCTTTGGCAGTCCAAGTGTGTGCAGTTCTGTGGACTTCAGCTGAATCTATCGTTTTTCCAAGCCAATTTCAAAGTCTGTGATATCACCTGGCATTTGAAATTTATGATAAGTCTGTACTCACTTTCAGCAGTGGTGTTATATTCCCTCACTGTTAACCATTCTGTTAACCTCTCTTCCATGGATGTATTAGTTAGGATTGCACTTTGAAGACTTCTGGGTGTGCTATATCAGTGTACTTTGGGGTAGTTATGAAGCACTTTATAGAACTGTGTAATTGTGTCAAGTGTGGCATGTCCATGCAGTTCTATTATTTGGTATTATAAGTAACACTTTCCTGATTTGACTTTAATGACTTTCCTGTGTTTTTGTAGAATCTGTGATACAATTAATTTCTCCCCAAACTGTTTTTTTCCATATTAATCCCTCTTTCTTTTTAATACTCATTGCCTTTCCTACTCCATGACTGTTTTTATTTTTGTAGCCTTACCATATACCGTTAATTGTATAGGTTTAATACAGCTATACCCAATAGTAATGTGAGACACTGAATAATGTGTGGAATTCATTCTTTTTTTTTTCCCTCAGTAGTGAGGCAGTTTTTCTGATGGTGCTCCAGTGACAGAAAAGCATTATACCTATCTTGTGTTTTACTGAACATTCAAATATTACAAAATCAGTGTGCTTTTTTGTATTGTAGAATTCCTTGAAAGCTTTAGTAAGAGGTATTTGTCTGAAAA
The DNA here is from genome assembly GCA_013396695.1 of Sakesphorus luctuosus. NCBI lineage: Eukaryota > Metazoa > Chordata > Aves > Passeriformes > Thamnophilidae > Sakesphorus > Sakesphorus luctuosus. Next base: position 365,572 of record VWZD01003799.1, on the reverse strand, counting down.
ATTTATGAGAACGTTGATTGAAGCTTAGCTAAAATCTTAATACAATTTTGGGGGTGGGGGTTGAGAAAAGAACCAGTGAATTGAGAAGCAACTCCACAAAGAAATTATGTATATTTTCACTATTCAGAGTACTTCAATCAGTTCTTAGTAGCTCTGTAGCTGTCAGGAAGTGTAATTTGGTGTTTACATACTTGGCACATTGGTTGTATACTCTGCGGTACGTACTCCTGACCTTCATAATGCCCCAAATGAGGTGCCGTTAAGTTCTCACATATCTATATCATTTGAAATAGTAGTGCACTTCAAATAAGAATGTGCTGCTAAATATGAATCTTACTCAGGAAGCATCTCATTATTATTTATTGCCTTCCCTCCCTGCCTCTTGTTTTAATGAAACCCTGGTTGATACTATTTCAGGTACACGTTTGCTGGCTTTTACTTCTTTAAGGGTATTAAGCCCATAGGATCTGACTGACTTAGCTGTTCATTCCCCATTTGGCCTGGTCTTTCTGCCTTCTGCTTATAATTCTGTTCTTTCAGAAAAATATGTGTACCTTACTTCCACTTTGCCAATGTGTGCTTTATTCCCCTTTTCACTTGAAAACTGTATTCATGTTGTAAGCTTTCCTGTTCATTCCCTTTTTAATGATCATGAATAATTGAATATACCCCTTGAGTTTTTCAAATTTCCCATAACAAATTATATGAGGAAAAAAAAATTTTGCTGCATTTATTTTGTTTTAGCAAAGTTACATTTAAAGTCAATATTGAAGAGATTTTTGTGCATGTTCTTCTCTGTTTGCTAACATACTTGTTTTCCAAACTGTACAGAAGCCTTTTAAATATTGCATGACTGTTGAAGCTGGATATATCTGATCCCACTTTTTTAATTATCTATCATATTAATTCCATCTTTTATTGTTATGGCAAAAGGAGCAAGGTGGATTTAAGTGATGTTGCAATGATGGATAAGTCTATATGAGTGATTGGCAGTTATGAGGTTACAAGATTTTCCCTCTACAGCCTTATTTAATACTTTTGTTTCTTCTAGTATCATGCAAAGACTTTGCAGCCCTTTTCTGAAACCGTGCATTTTAAAGACAGTCTAGGCACAAGGGCATATTCCTTGCACATTGCTTCCTTACTCCAGCTGCTAGGTAATGCCTTCATACATGTCGTCACATTCCATTCAGGTTTTATTTTTCAGATGTATACCTTTACGGGACATTTTTATCATATCTTCAAACTGCAGATAATAAGAACAATAAAAAAGCAGCAGAACCATCTGGTATGAAGTTTAAAAATTTTCTGTTTGGTAAATTGAAAAAACAAAACAGTAGGAAAAATAGGAAAGATGGGATTATATGAAAATGATACAGATACCTGCCTTGAGGTGTCACATCTTGGAGTTCCAAAGTAACAAAGTTTTAAACTCTTTAGTTACTAGTTTCTTGTTTTCAGATCTTTCTTACAATGAAGCTTACTCTCCCTTGGTGTTATGGGTCTAGCCAGGTGGGCCTCAATTTAGGCTTTAAAGTTCAGATTAGGCCTAGAATTGTCAGCTGACTTGAGCTGGGCTGAGCTAGCTAAGAGCTGACTTCTTCTAGCCAATAATATTGTATTCCACACCATACTACATCATCTCAAAAGAAGTAAAATCCAGTGTGTGGGAGTGGCTTGGGCAGTTGCTTCACAGCTGTGGTCCCAGCAGGACACACCGTGCTGTCCCAGGAGGGACGGGGAGGCCCAAGCCCACAGCACTGGCTCACCATCATGTTATGTTAGGGAAGTAAAATGTTTGTTCTTAGTTCTTCTCTTTGCTTAAGTCTGTCTTTGAGGAATTGACTTCTTTAGAATGGTTTGTAGTTAAAATGGTAAAATCTGTGCTTACTGGAGAGTGAGAAGTTATTTCTTGTTATATATAACTTGTGTAACTGTGTGTTATATTGTAGATTTCTTTCAATTTTCTCTTTTCTGTATAAATATATGTAGATAGTTGGAGCATAAAACTAGTTTGGAGGTTTTTTCCTTCTCCCTCTTCTTCCCTTTTCACTCTGTCTTGGACAGGTGGCATTTTGCCAGCTCTACCCAAGACACTTGGCATGACCTTTACAAATTCTTGCGTACCTGAGCTGTGTGAGCTGGGAAACAAAGTCCAGTTCAGAATCTGGCAATAAACAAAGGCCTTGGCCACCTTCCCTCTGAGTCACATGGGAGGATGTTCAAGTGAAAAGTTCTTTTTTTGGATTTCAAGCACAAAAATTTCTTCAGAAAATTGGGGCAAAAGAGGGAAACTTCCCTACATTCATCTGCTAAAATAAAATAAAAAACCCTCTTCGCTTCTTTGGCTACTCTTTATTGCTTTATTCCTATGGTTTCTATATTGCATCCTTTACTAATTAGAAATTATCTTTAATTTGAGATAATCATCCAAGTGAAGACTTGAAAGATATTTTATGTATAAGACAGCAATGCAGTTATTTCAGCTGTTTGTTGTTTTTTGGGGTGTTTTTGTAATGAAAGAAATTTTAATCCTCTTCCTTCCCTAACTCAGATATCTGCAAAAAAGGTCTTTTCAGAAAGGCTTACAAAATGAGCCTTGAACCAGGAACAAGGGAAGTGCAATGTAAAGTTGCATAATGGTAACATATTACAGTTTATTCTTGAAATCATAAAGGTGGCACTGGGAAAGTGAAATTTCAAGGTAATATAGTGGTAAAGGTAGTATTTTGTTAAAGGCACTTTGTTAGCAAATTATCATTGCTTAATTATTATGAGGATTTGTTGCTGGAAAATCTAGTTAATTGTTAAATTAAAAAAAAAGAGAGACTTTGGAATAAAGACTCATCTTTCACTTTGCCTTGAGCTCTGTATTTTTGTAATGATAGCTCACTTGGTATGACACTGAAAAGAGTTCTGGTTAAATAATATAGTTAATATTTACTGTGTATGCTTAAGCATCAGCCAGTTAAATTGGTTTGTTTATATTCAACAACCATTGGTTGTTCACTGTTTCCACATATCAAAAGATTCATAATCATATCAGGAGAAACTGAGCAATGAAAGAAGGAACAGGAAGTCTCGGGACAGTGGGATGTAATCCAACCCAAAGAAACCATTACAGCCAAGCCAAATTCATTGACTTTGTTTATCTTGGGGGATGTGCAGTGGGCACAATGATTTTATTAATGATATTGGTATTGTGGTGTAATAATGTCATGGTAAAACACACTGTGGATTTGCTTAAACAACTGCCTTTGTAAACACAGAAGTAAAGTTTCAGGTGACACAGGACTGGAGGAACATAAAGCTGATGGAATGTGCCTGGGAAGAGAAGGTTATTAGAAGAGCATTTCAGGAAGAAAGGCAACAATTAAAGGTGAGGAATCTGAGTACACCCTTAAGTCAGTGACCTATAGAAATTAACTTTGTTTCTACTCTTTTGCTGAAGTGAATTTTGTTTATTGTTAGATGTCCACATTCTTTTTCTGAGCTTCTCTGATAAGCCATTGAGATACCTTGAGCTCTTGTACTTGATCTTTGATCTGTTTGTCTTGTGCTTGACATTTAAAGTGATGTGATTGGCACAAGGACGTACAAATTATGACCATGATAATAAAAGCACTGAAGAAAGGTATAACTTAAAAAACTATTTAGGAGAGCTAACACTGTAGGAAGAGAGCAACATAGATAGTCTTATGCCCCTTTAGGTGCTGGGAGTCCCAAGCAAAGCATAACATTGAACAGAACTCCAAGTCACACACAGCACACGAGGCAGACCACAGAAGAGATTCTCCCCTTTTCATCATTCAAGCTAAAGTGTTTTCCTGCAGGGGAGAAGTAAAAAAAAAAAAAAAAAATTATGAGACCTCCTTGCTGCACTGTTAAATGCAAGGCCTTGCAGGTGGTGTAATTGCAGGTATGGAGCAGGAGGTGCCTGCAGTCTCCTCTGTTGCAACAAGCTGTTTGAGGCACAGAACAGGCCGAAATAGGACTCATGAACAAACAGCTGAACTGAGATACGTCCCTATGAAACTGTACTGGGAACAAGCGCAGGGACTGGAGAGAAGAGGGGGAGACACAGTGTAGCTAAGCCTAATCCTTCCAGAGGAAACTGTGTTGGAAACTCCTAACAGGCTGTATATAACATTGCTGACAGAGTGAGAACACGACTGGTTGGTATTTCACATGATGTCTGCTAAGGGAACCTAAACTGCATAGAGAGCAACATTGACAGAACAATTGTATGCTGGATGAGCAAATTTAATAAAATTTAATAAAATATGCGTCCAGGCTATTTTTACATACTTATTTTAATCACATTTCCTTTGAAATATACTTTTTGTGTAGTACGTACACAGCTTTTGTGGCATCAATACTATTTATTGTAAAATGTCCGTTAAGCAACTTAATTCAAAATTTTCAGCCATGATTACTTCTAGGTATGTTAATTCAGGCTCTTATCAGGAATTAATACTTATCTTTTGTTTCTTTGTCAATGAGACAATCTCTGTGGAAGTTACTTGTTTTATTCTTTCTTCTACGTTAAAAAAAAACAAGAAAAAATTAACTATGCTGACTTTCTTGTGGACAAGAAAACAAGACTTGAAGTGATGATGATGCCATTTTTCCAGATATTTACAGTGTTGAAAGAAAGGGAGGATGGCCCATACCTTTGCTGTACCTGGTCGACTCCAGAACTAGTATTTTGTAGGCAGGATGATTATTTTGTCGCGAACATCAGTAGACAACATGCCTTCAAATCTTCTTGCTCTGGGTGTTTATCATGGCTCATGGAAATTACCTCATTTTTTACCCCATGCATAAACACAGGATAGTCACAGTACCTTGATTTTAAACTCCTACTGCAGGTTCTTGTGTCAAGCACAGGGTCTGGGCCCGGCCCATTGCTGTCAATGAAGACAGTCTTCAAATGCAGCTTGAAGAACACAAAAGAGCTCCTCCACCAAACTAACAATAGAACTGGGGAAGAGTAGTCTATAATTATAGTATGGTTTTTTTCCAGTGGTAATTTTACACTGGCCAAGGTAAGTGTTGAAAATGTTATAATTCACAGTAGAAGAAGAATAGAAGACAGTACAATCTAGAGAAGTGCATTATTATTTTGGCAATTGTTGCATTATTTGGAGTTAGTCCTGGACTTCTATTTTATGTACATTACTCCAAGAAGTACATCAGAAAATACACATTTCCTATGATAGTTTCTGTTTGGTTTGGGTTTTTTTTTCTTTAGAAGTTATATATACTGAATACTTTTTAATAAATTCTGTGCTTTATATAGCTGTATGTAAGGGCAAATAAAGATGAAGTTTCCTCATGGAAATTCTGCTGTTACAAAAGTCTGGGCTAGAAGTTCTTTTTTTTCCTCTAAAATTGCCACTAGGCAATATCAGCTGTATTTATTGATATTTGCATCTGGCATATCTAAATCAGAAGCTGGATCAGATCTGAGTCAGGTTATTTTAAAATCTTTCAGATCCTGATGAGCAAACAAGTTTTATTGTCAATTTTCCCACCAACGTCAACATTAATTTAGTGGTAGAGATCACTTTGTTTATTTTTGTACAAAATCTATGCTTTCTGCCCTTGACACTTCTGAAAATATTATTTGAACAAGCCGAATAACATTAAGAAAAACGAGATTTTAAAAATGCTTCTGTTGTTTTTGACAAAATACAACTTCTGCATTTGTGCTATGGGAAGCTAAGATTCTTATCCTGCTGCTTTCACTTGAACCCTCGTTTGTACCATGAAAAATTAACACACTTTGTGCCTTGAGTCTTATTCTCAACCCTTAAGTGGTAGGCAGATGATGACAAATGGAAGAGCAGCATATGTGTGGTAAAGTTTGTATTGTCTTCTAACAGGAGTTATTTTTAAGAAAGAGTAGGTCTAGTTGGCCAAAGAGAAGACGGCTGATACCACATGGCTTTTACTGAATGGAGTGTTTGCTTTTGTTTTCAATCAGACAAGTGAAAGATTAATTAAAGACATTTGCTAGGCACACAAACCTTAATTTGAACTTCTCTGTGATGTGTTTGGTAGCTAGAAAAGGTGTTAAAAATGCTTAAAGACAAGTACAGAGCAAGCCCATTTATCTGAATCCGTAGCTTTAGTTCCAGGACTGTGTCCAGCAGTTTGAATAAAACTGACTGTCTTGGAAGTCAGTCCGTGTGGAGAGTACCTGAAGAGCTGTTTCTGAGTTCATGAGAAAAACAGCTGGGAAGCTGTGAGAATTGCCCAGAGGTTTTGTGGATGGTCCGTCTCTGGAAGTGTTCGAGGCCAGGTTGGATGGGGCTCAGAGTAACCTGATCTAGTGAGTGGCATCCCTGCCCATGGCAAAGAGGTTTGAACTAGATGGATTTTTAAGGTGCCTTCCAACCATTCTATGATTCTAAGCTTGTTGCTTTGTTTGGTGACTATTCTGTTTGTTGTTACTCCTTGGAAAGCTCTTTTTAGTTGAAGTTAAATGCTCTGTTTAGTCATACTGCTCCACATTTTTCTGTCTGAATAGTCTCGACTCTGGTCTTAAGCATCCAAACTCGTGCCAGGCATGAAAGGGACTGATTTTTGTCATGTTTCCTCTTGCCTTGCAACTGGGAGATGGGGGGTGGGAGTGCCAGCATGTGGGTGTCAGTGTGTAGAAAACACACCTGCCCTCTGAATATATTATTTTCAGCAGCACAGTTCTAGCCTGATTGCCACAGATAACTGGAGGTTTGTGGGTATGTGAACATGGGTTGTGTGAGTCACATGGACATAGTGTGAAAGTGTGTCAGGATAGCTGAATATGGACCTACAGTTCTGCATAGAAGGCACTGGGGAAGCAGGACAGCCAGAATGGGTGGCACAGAGTAGGTACCAGAAATAAATTATGAAATAAAGCAAAAAGTAAGACTAATTGGAAAACACAAAGCAAGAGAAAAAAGAAGGGACTCAGAGGACAAATGGTGTGGAATTCCAAATGAATTCTTGTCCATGCTAAAGTGATTTTGCCAGTGCAGCATTAGGTTCCAAAGGCTTGTGTTAACCTGCAGCCCATTAGCTGAAGATAATGTGTAAGACCTAGACTGCATTCTAACTTGAGAAACAAGAAATATATACATTGACTTGTCCTTCAGTCCATCTGATGTTATGCTATCTGTTACTGTATTGCTAAGATATTTTTACCTCTTTATTCTTAAAGTACAAAGTCTTTTATCTGTACATCACCAGATGATCTAAAAAGAGCTGAAATATGGATGGGGTTGTGTAAGAAGTAAATCCTGAGTATATGGCCATGCAAGGACGAGTTCTTTTAGTGTGATGCTTGATTTTATTGCAAATACTGGCAAAGGATAAGAAAAGAAAGGAAAGAAAATGTGATGTGGAAGTTTGAAGTTCGAATTGGCCATATTTCTTTGAAAAAGGGATTTGCTCTTGTTCGCATGTGAGACTTTGTTTATAGGTGTGTAAGCATGAAAGTTTCCAATCAAAGCATGCATTTCAAACTGGTTACCAAGTTTTAGATCAGTTTTGTCATTTTATCTACAAAGGGAATCCCTTCTTGGCAAGTGTTGGCAATAGGTATCTGTCATCATCTGCCAGCCATCTTCCTGTTTACTTGCTTAATGAAATTAGGAGGAGCATGGAAAATAATCAGTGTTTTGCATGGAACTTTGTTTGCTGTGTGTTTTTCCTAGCTCTGTCTCTGTGTAAGAAGGCAGGTAAGGCTCAGTTTGGAAACGATACAAAATCCTGCTTTGCCAGCTTGCCTAGGGGATATGTTGAGGTTCCAGCTGTTAGAATGAAAGGGAACCACTCACAATCCTACTTAAGAGACAGCTTATCACCATTGTGCTGAGCCCACATGGCTCTGTCACTGTGGGACTGATAAGAGTGTTCCAAATTACCATTTTAGAGAGCAAGCATCATACCTTTTGCTGTAAATGGCATTCTTTCCCTCTAGACAATAAACCTGTTAGAAGAGTAGTCACATGAGCGGCAAGTTTTATTGCAGGAAGAGAGGTTCATTGCATGAATAGGGAGAAGTTTTCCCAGATGTCTTCAAATCTTCTGAACTTGGAGCATGAGAGGCCACAAGGTGCTGGACTCCTATTACAGGCACTCAAACAAAAACAGACAAGATTTTCATCTAGCTTCAGTAGATCTGTGGTGTATGTAGGAAATGGACACATCTCTTTTGTAGCAGAACTTGCTCTGAGTTGCCCATTGTCAATTATAAAATAAGCATGGGTGTTGGCGGTGGGCAAATAATCAGGAATGGGGAACTGACAGCAGCAGCACATCAAAAGAGTGCTGTATCTTTATTTTGTCATTATTTTCTTTGTGAGATAAGGACAAACTTGTATACAAACCTATAAAACATGAATTTCTCGCTAAGGAAGACCAGCAGAGAAGATCCATCTCTTTTGTCCTTACAATGCTGCTGTATATTATACTGGACAGTGTTTATGTTTGCAGACACAGCACCAGAGAAATGCCATCAAATAAGAACAACAATATTCAGTGAACTTCCTCAGACAGTCCCTTCTCTTTTATTCTGGATATTTGAAGGGATTTCCATATGGGGTAACTGTGTTTTAGTAGTGAAACAGAATGGCATCTCAGACAATACCCGTGACTGAAAAAACTTGTAGGCTGCTGGAAAAGGTTCTGTTGTCTGCAGCGAGAATAAGGGACAGACTTCAGTAAAATATTCAAGAAATGCCAGATATATTTTGTTACTGTGTATTGTGAGTGCACAAAACAGTTCTCTGCAGAGATGGAGAATGAGGTGAAGGAAAATCAACAAAACTGATTATGCTGAAACTGGTACTGCAAAGGCATGCTTGTAAGGACAAGTGGTAGGTAGGTGAGAAAACCTGTGTGCACACACAGTTCTATGATAAAAAAAGTATAGGAAAAGTCTCAAGAGCTTTGGATGACTGAAATCATATATATTTTGATTCTCTTATGGTGTCCCTAATCACAGGTGAGAGAGGCATTTTGCGAGGTGAAGCTATTCTCAAACGTTCTGAAGTCCAGGCATGGGCTTCTTTGCCACTGTTTGCCATTGTGTTTACCTTTCCACACAAATAAGAATGGCATATTTGAGGGGTGGAAATACATCTTTTGTGGTATTTAGTGCTGTGCTTAACTTGCTGCACCTCACTTGTCTTTTTCCTGAAAACTTCTCTGGATTCTTCATGTTGAAAATTTGGAATGGATTAAATCCCTTGTATTAAAGCAATGGTTTTAACAACCTCAGAATGTTAGACACACTCATTCCTCCAGCATTTTGGTGAGTTTTTTTTCATTTATTTTTTAAAGATGTGAATTGAACAATCATGGTTTACTCTATGCAGTTCTTACTCTTATGAACAGCTTCCTAACCATAAGGACACATGTGCTCTTTGCTGGGTAAGAAGCTGGTTGGATGGGCTGAGCCCTGAGAATGGAGGTGAATGGAGTTACATCTAGCTGACAGCTGGTCACAAATGGTTTTCCCTGGGGCTCAGTGTTGGGGTCAGTTCTATATCAACCAGTATCTTCATCAACAGTCTGGACAAGGGGATTGATTGCAACTCTAGTAAGTCTGAAGACAAGATGACACCAAGTTGGNGAATGAAAGGGAACCACTCACAATCCTACTTAAGAGACAGCTTATCACCATTGTGCTGAGCCCACATGGCTCTGTCACTGTGGGACTGATAAGAGTGTTCCAAATTACCATTTTAGAGAGCAAGCATCATACCTTTTGCTGTAAATGGCATTCTTTCCCTCTAGACAATAAACCTGTTAGAAGAGTAGTCACATGAGCGGCAAGTTTTATTGCAGGAAGAGAGGTTCATTGCATGAATAGGGAGAAGTTTTCCCAGATGTCTTCAAATCTTCTGAACTTGGAGCATGAGAGGCCACAAGGTGCTGGACTCCTATTACAGGCACTCAAACAAAAACAGACAAGATTTTCATCTAGCTTCAGTAGATCTGTGGTGTATGTAGGAAATGGACACATCTCTTTTGTAGCAGAACTTGCTCTGAGTTGCCCATTGTCAATTATAAAATAAGCATGGGTGTTGGCGGTGGGCAAATAATCAGGAATGGGGAACTGACAGCAGCAGCACATCAAAAGAGTGCTGTATCTTTATTTTGTCATTATTTTCTTTGTGAGATAAGGACAAACTTGTATACAAACCTATAAAACATGAATTTCTCGCTAAGGAAGACCAGCAGAGAAGATCCATCTCTTTTGTCCTTACAATGCTGCTGTATATTATACTGGACAGTGTTTATGTTTGCAGACACAGCACCAGAGAAATGCCATCAAATAAGAACAACAATATTCAGTGAACTTCCTCAGACAGTCCCTTCTCTTTTATTCTGGATATTTGAAGGGATTTCCATATGGGGTAACTGTGTTTTAGTAGTGAAACAGAATGGCATCTCAGACAATACCCGTGACTGAAAAAACTTGTAGGCTGCTGGAAAAGGTTCTGTTGTCTGCAGCGAGAATAAGGGACAGACTTCAGTAAAATATTCAAGAAATGCCAGATATATTTTGTTACTGTGTATTGTGAGTGCACAAAACAGTTCTCTGCAGAGATGGAGAATGAGGTGAAGGAAAATCAACAAAACTGATTATGCTGAAACTGGTACTGCAAAGGCATGCTTGTAAGGACAAGTGGTAGGTAGGTGAGAAAACCTGTGTGCACACACAGTTCTATGATAAAAAAAGTATAGGAAAAGTCTCAAGAGCTTTGGATGACTGAAATCATATATATTTTGATTCTCTTATGGTGTCCCTAATCACAGGTGAGAGAGGCATTTTGCGAGGTGAAGCTATTCTCAAACGTTCTGAAGTCCAGGCATGGGCTTCTTTGCCACTGTTTGCCATTGTGTTTACCTTTCCACACAAATAAGAATGGCATATTTGAGGGGTGGAAATACATCTTTTGTGGTATTTAGTGCTGTGCTTAACTTGCTGCACCTCACTTGTCTTTTTCCTGAAAACTTCTCTGGATTCTTCATGTTGAAAATTTGGAATGGATTAAATCCCTTGTATTAAAGCAATGGTTTTAACAACCTCAGAATGTTAGACACACTCATTCCTCCAGCATTTTGGTGAGTTTTTTTTCATTTATTTTTTAAAGATGTGAATTGAACAATCATGGTTTACTCTATGCAGTTCTTACTCTTATGAACAGCTTCCTAACCATAAGGACACATGTGCTCTTTGCTGGGTAAGAAGCTGGTTGGATGGGCTGAGCCCTGAGAATGGAGGTGAATGGAGTTACATCTAGCTGACAGCTGGTCACAAATGGTTTTCCCTGGGGCTCAGTGTTGGGGTCAGTTCTATATCAACCAGTATCTTCATCAACAGTCTGGACAAGGGGATTGATTGCAACTCTAGTAAGTCTGAAGACAAGATGACACCAAGTTGGGCAAGAGTGCTGATCTGTTGGAGGGCAGGAAGGCTCTGCAGAGGGGTATGAACAGGCTGAATAATGGGATGAGGCCAATGGCATGAGGTTCAACAAGGTGAAGTGCTGCTTAGTCCTGCCCTTGTGTCACAACAACCCCATGCAGCACTCCAGGCTGGGGGCAGAGGGACTGGAAAGCTGATTGGTGGAAAGTGACCAGGGGGTGCTGGTTGACAGTGGCTGAACACGATGCAACAGTGTGCCCAGGTGACCACTGGCATCCTGACTTGTATCAGGAATAGTGTGGTCAGCAGAACTAGGGAAGGGATCANCAAGATGACACCAAGTTGGGCAAGAGTGCTGATCTGTTGGAGGGCAGGAAGGCTCTGCAGAGGGGTATGAACAGGCTGAATAATGGGATGAGGCCAATGGCATGAGGTTCAACAAGGTGAAGTGCTGCTTAGTCCTGCCCTTGTGTCACAACAACCCCATGCAGCACTCCAGGCTGGGGGCAGAGGGACTGGAAAGCTGATTGGTGGAAAGTGACCAGGGGGTGCTGGTTGACAGTGGCTGAACACGATGCAACAGTGTGCCCAGGTGACCACTGGCATCCTGACTTGTATCAGGAATAGTGTGGTCAGCAGAACTAGGGAAGGGATCATCCCCCTGTGCTTGACACTGGTGAGTGTTGGAGAACATGCATGTTTTCAGGCTGGTGAGCCAAGGGCAGAATCCCAGGTGGGAGTCTCTGAGATAAGAAAGGAATCTGTCTGATGACCTTGGGCTCATGGCAAAGCGAGAGAAGAAGCCTGCTAAACTCCATGGATAAATACATACAAAGAGCTCTATTAATAAAGTGAAAAAAAAAAGATAGATAAAGAGTGTTTGGATCCACCAATTTTATAAAATATATATTAGTTAACATCTGTAGCAGAGTGGTGTTGGATGGCTTAGATGGTGTGTGTAGTGTTTAAAATTGTGTGCAACTGTGTGTTAAAATAGCTCTGCATGTGACCTTTCTTGTACTTTTTAATATCCCTGTACAGAAGATAAAATGCTTTAATATAAACATAGATTGCCCTTTTTCCACCATGCCTCAAGCAGCTGTAACCCATGATGATGAGGACTGAATAAAACCTCCAAAAATTAAATTAGATGCAGTCAAAGTGCTTTATTTAACAACTAGAGGTTTGCTGCCTCATAAAGGCCCACTGAAATCTGTGTCTGTGAAAGATTAAGACGTCATGAGAGGTGAGGACATATGCCAAATACTCTGTCCACTTCTGGGTCCCTCATACAAGAAGGACAATGAGGTGCTGGATTGTGTCCAGAGAATGTGAATGAAGCTGGTGAGGGATTCTGGGTTTGTCCCTCATCTGCTCAATTCAGTGTTTTGTTATTTGTTTAAATCCAAATCCTCATTAATGTGAGTTATGCGGTGAGATAAAATTTATGTTTTGAAGACAGTGCAAAGAAAAAGAGACCTCAAGACTTGTACATACAAAGTGTCAGATTTATCTATGATGGTCTTGAAAAAAATGATTAAGGAGGAAGTGCTAGTTGACCTAACTGTCAGAAATGGTCTCTTTTGTTTTGTTTTGAGTTTTTTTCTTGTTCCTACTAACTCAGAACTGATTCAGGTGATGACAAACAGTTTTTTCTGTGTAATTTTACAAATGAATGTGTGACTATTTCCAGTGCTAGGTCAGGTCAGCTGTGACTGTGTAGCCACAATGAGTGACTTGAAAAGTCTTGAAAAGCTCCAAGGATGGCGATCCCCCAACCTGTGCAGTAGACCTAAGTACAGACAAAGGAGCAGAGTGCAAACCACTCTGAACAGGAGGGCTGAAATACCTCAATAAACCTGAGGTTTATTACTACTGGTGCAAACAACTGTCATCTTTGCAATGGCATAGCACAACTTTCAGCTTTGTGATCCACAAGATTTTGCCTATTTAAATATGCACCTTTGTTTGCAGCTAATATGTTGCTGGTTATAATGCTTTTGTTTTGTAAGTGCTACTCAGTGACTTGTCATTCAAACAGTGTAAGGGTACTTGTGGGTTTGTGCTTCAACCAGTTTGTTAGCATCTGTCTCACTGAACACCAGCTCACCCAGTGAGCTCTGACCTTGTGGTCAGCATCTTTGGAGGAAACAAAAAGAAAGCAGCACTGAGTCTTGTTTAAATGAAACAAAAGGTGCAGGAATCCAGTACCACGCCTGCCTTCTCAACACTGGAGAGGCAAAGCATTCCTGCTACTGAAAAACAAATAGAACAACGAAACATCAGCACAGCCAAGACAAACAGCAGGTTTTCAAACTCTGGTGCAAAATTGGTAACAAAACCCCCCAGATATGTTCAGTCATCATAAATCAGTTTCTCTCACTGCTACAATTTACATATAGAGGATTTTTAATATTTTCATTATGTCTAGAAGATCTAGTTGTGGACAAGGACTTGTTGCCCTCACTATTGCAGCAATACGCTACAGCACAAGGAAAGCATTCCCAGATAGCAACAGAGTTGCAAATGTGCAGGCAGACACAAATCTTGATTCCAGGCACTACTGGGAATTTTAGTGAATATCTGAAGATTTGTGCAGCACAGCAAATACACAGATAGAGAAATCAACACAAAACTCACAAAATGGCAAATCTCATCTTGACTGCAAAAGAGTGAATTTGATGTTTTCGGGTTCTTTTAGAGATTGCTGTTAGAACTCAGACAAAGCTGTTGCATAAGTAACAGAATTAACATATTTTTCTATGGATTTGTTCCCTATCTCCTAGTTTTTCTTCCTTGTCCCACCATAGCCCACCTACCTGATATGTTTGAGCAGAAACAACAGCACATAACTACAGCTACAAACTAACCATAGTGGGCTGACTTATTGTCTGGGTGCTGCCACCTGTTTCCATAAGGACCTCAGTAATAAATTATGCTTTAATGATCTACTCAGCCACCTACTTTTTAATGAAACATGTAAGAATTTAATTAATGTGTTTAAGGCAACTCCCTTCTGTCAAGAGTAATCAAATGTGGCTAATATATTCAAAAGATAGAGGGGAGTGCAGTTCTCATCATAAGGTCAAACTGAATGACAAAACATTTCACAAAACTTCATTTGAGCATCACAGTGAAGTGTTCTGTTGTATGGTAAAAGTGTGGTGCCAGGTTGTCCTAGTTTAGCAGATGGGACCAGTTTATCACTGTGTCTGTGGGTGATCAAAGCTATGTATTCCACACCCACTAACATTTCCCCCAAACTGTTAACAATGGACCATTTGCAGCAGCTGCCCAGGATACACCTGACCCCCTCAGGGTGTGAAAGAAGCCTGTGAGATAAGAGCTGTGCCAACTCCCTTCCAGCAAGTTGTTAGCACCTCCACACCCAGCATGAGGGTGCTAATGGGCCATCAACAATTCCAAAATATCCCATGACTCACAGATTCAGATCACCTATTGTGTAACTCCCTGCCCTGGGGGAGGTACTGGGTACTCCCACCTGGACCTAAGGGTACANCCCACCTGGACCTGAGGGTACATGATGTGGGGGTTTCAAGACCTTAGGACCACTCATCGGACTGGGAGGAGAACCAGAACCTCAACCAGACTATGACCACCACTCTCGAACAGACTACTGCCATCACCTGCATCAACAGGTTCTTCACGTCCTTTTGCTTTGGACTGGGGGGAACCACGTGGGTCTCAGCACAAGGGCTAAAAAGCCCCTTTGGGTTTGTACCCCAGGACACTGGGCTATACTACTGNACAGATTCAGATCACCTATTGTGTAACTCCCTGCCCTGGGGGAGGTACTGGGTACTCCCACCTGGACCTAAGGGTACATGATATGAGGGTTTCAAGACCTTGGGACCACTCATCGGACTGGGAGGAGAACCAGAACCTCAACCAGACTATGACCACCACTCTCGAACAGACTACTGCCATCACCTGCATCAACAGGTTCTTCACGTCCTTTTGCTTTGGACTGGGGGGAACCACGTGGGTCTCAGCACAAGGGCTAAAAAGCCCCTTTGGGTTTGTACCCCAGGACACTGGGCTATACTACTGGGGGTTTGTGAGTTGAAAGCAATTTCTCTTTGTGACAGTGTATTTATTGTAATATCTTTCATTAAATTGTAACTCTGATTTATAATCTCTCTTGTGGTGGGTCCATTTCTCCTGCTGGTTTACCTTTAAAGTTGCACACAGGTCTTTGGGAAAAGAGAGGTAATTAGTGATGCCACATTCTTTAAGAGCCTCACAGAAGTGCACCTGTCAGCACCAAAAGCAAAAATTGAAGGAAAAAAAGAGCAACAGCTTATCTCTGAAACTGAAAAAAATTATCTTCTTAATTAATAAGACTGTTTAGAGAGACAACTGAGGCAGATCTGTCATATAAGAAACAGGTTTTTCATAAACACAGGTGTGGTCTGTCTGACTAAACAGAATAGTTTGGATTTTGTCTAATATTTGAATTTTCTGTAGTAATCCATACTATGTATTTGCTAGCTTTAATGGACAGAAGGAATTCAGAGCTAGATAATCCAAACATTGCACAGACTTACTGTCTTATATAAAAAGAAATAATCAAATTTTACTCCCAATCAGTCACATCTTTCTGTAGTGTAAAATATTTGCAGTGGTTCCTTAAATTTGCTTGTTGTAATTTGAAAAAATGCAAATCTAATGTTTAGTGGTTTTAGCTGTTGAACACATTGTCTGCAGTTGGTTATTTTTTTTTCTGTCAGCTTAACTGAGTAGCGGAAAATACAGAAGACAAATTAAGGAAAACGTGCATGAGGCAATGAGGTATACATTTCAAATATGATAGGAAAAATGCAGTCCTGATTTTCATTTAAAAGCAAGCAAGTGACATGGTTAGCTGTGGTCTGTAGTCTGATACTGTTCCCTGAAATTGAGGAAAAAACTTTTTGAGGCTGCTATAGGTAAATATTGCTATAGGTAAAGTAGAGAGCAGTTCTTTAATGAAAGCTTTTTGGTGCAGCAACTATACAGCCACACCCAGAGTGTAGGGTTCTTATAGATTAATAATGCTACTTAATTATCATATCTAGTGGGTTTATCCAACCCAAGAACCTTTTGCTCCTGGTTCCACCCTCAGAACAGCTCTGTTGGAGAGCCTCCAAGGGTTCTGGGCCTTCTATCTTTGCATTGTTATTCTGGTCCAGGTGCATGTGTCCCAAACACAATGTCCTTGGTACTGTCTTGTTCATTGCAAAGACAGTTAGACAGAAATTCAGGAATATGGCACAAAGAATGAGAAACTGTTAGAAACTGTTGGCTGCTACCTTGAGTGTGCGAAACTATAAAGCTATAGAAAAAATCTACAAATATATAAAATATAAAAATCTACAAATACAAAAAAAATCCTAAGGTATCATTTCCCCCTTAGAGACTTGGCAAAAATTCTGTCTTGTCTAGTCTCTACCATTTAACACTATAGCATAAAGATGAGCAACAACTATAGCACTGGACCACACAGCAAGCTATTGTGTGAACAGTAATGATAAATACAACTAATATAAGCAGTGGGTTTATCCACGTCCAGTTTGGTAACCATGAAGCAAGATATCTCCAAAGCCCAATGTTACATCTTCAAGAGTTACCTTGTGTAGAATTTGAGTTTGTTTCCAAATTTCAGCTAAATCTTTCAGAATTCTTTCTCTCTGATCTATGTAAGAACAACAACTGGAATTAATGATGGTACACACATCTTATGAGGCTAGTAAAAAATCCAGAGCCCATCAATGCTGCATTTTAGAAGTACAGTGTATTTCTCTAGCAGTTTGTAGTTTGAGTAGCCACAACATACATGGTAATTCCCACACATTCAAAAGGTGACTTAATACAGTGGGACATGACCAGACTAATGTAAAATGAACAGTAAACAGTGAGCATTATAGAGACTTCTCTTTTACTTTGAGGCTAGGTCATGTAAACTCTCTTGGGCTTCATGATTAAAATATATATTCTTGTAGTAGCAGAAATGCAGTGTAACTTTCAGAAGGTAATGGTTTGTTCTTTCTTTGAAATTGCAAATCTTGATTTCAAGCAACATCCTGCCTCTTCCCTTAGTGCTCCCCTCAACTCTCCCCAGCTGAACTGCTTTTCTTTAAGAAGTGATATATAAGCCATGGAATTGTTTTCACAATAGTTTTGAGTCACATTTATGTTTGTAAAGGATACAGTTTAAGTAAATCATCCCTCATCTGAATAATACTCTTTAGTTCAATGTGGATGTGAACAATAGAAGAATTTCAAACTTGAGATTGCTTTTGGTGTCACTTTTTGGGCTTCTTTGTTCTATTCTTTTGTTGGGTTTTTTTTCCTAAATATATCTTATTTTTATTTCCATGGCTTATGTTTTTGTTTCTCAATTTTGCATTGTTATAATTCAAGCATTTTGTACTGTCTTTTTGAAAGCACTCTGATTAATTCAGTGTAACATTAAAATATTTCACTGTATAATTAATTTCAGGTCTTTCAATACTTGTTTTTGATATTATGTACAAAGTTATTTTCTTTATGAAGTCCAATCAGTTCAAACACTACAGAGCTTAATGAAATTTTAATGAAATGATGTTTTATCACACTGGTGTTTTATTCCATCTTCAGTTTTGACATGGATGAACATAACTCTTGTGATTCCTAAGAATCTTTGTGGAATATGAGGTATAAATAAGGGCTCCATCCAGCTACATTAATGATTCCTGGTTAATGACTGTTCCTTATATAACCATATCTCAGCAATACTATTTTTTAGTATTATTCAAATTCTTTTAAACTGGAACATTTCACATTGTTTAAAAAGCCCCCATAATGTTGGAATTAGATTTGCCACTTACTCATTGTGTTCCTTTGTTGTTGATCTTTACTTTTTTCTTTCTGTCTAGTTCCTTGACTAAAAAGCAAAACAAAAACCAAAACAACAAAAAACTACAACCCAGAATCAAAATGAAACCCAGCAGGAAGCGGACTAAGAAATGATATATCTGAAGCAGCTGCAGGATGTCATTTGGTTTGCTGATATGTGGGATGTAAGGGACCTTTCCTTTCCTTCCATAACCCCATAATAATAGAAATGTGCAGGAGTCTCACAAAACAGTGAAGAGGAGGAATGAAATGGAGAGCTCAATAATACAGATTACAAAAAGAAAGATGATTTATATGAACTGACTGATTTTTCGGGAGTTTCGGACTGACCTTACTAAATAGCATGAGGTTTTTTAATAAAATGTTATTTCTTCCTGAGGTGTTTTATTCAGTGTTTTGCCACCACACAAGATTTGCATGTTTTTCACATAGAAAAAGCATTGTAATTAAAAAAAAAAGATAAAACAAAGAAAAGCGGTAAAGAACTGTGCAGGAGAAGAATATATCCATTTGAAGATAATATGAAATCTATAATTTCCATGACAATTTTTGAAGATGGCTCCACCCTCACCCTTTTCATTGTTTAATAAAATGAATCTTGCATTTTCTGGAAATTCAAGCTTCTTCTATACAGCCACATTTGATAAGACTGTATGTCAATTTTTTTGCATAGGAGAAGATAAGTTTTTCTGTTACAGAAAGAGAGATTCTTGCTTTCAGTTTTCATCCTTCATAGTTTGCACCCCCACCCCTTCATCCTCCTTCAAATTTCACAACATAATTTAGGTATGTTTCCAGACTCAGAAGGGCTGAAGGTGGTTTTGGGATTTGATTTCATTTTCACTCACAAATTTGTTCTGAGAACATGAATGGTAATAGATTTCTGGCAGCTTACCCAGTACTGCACCATGAGGAAAGGCTGTCCTTTCTACAGAAGCTTCTAGTTAAAAAAACTGTAGGCTATACAACTTGAATTACAGCCTTATGGTTTTTTCACATGATTGCCAATAGTGGAACCTTGATTTATCAAACCAGCAATTGCTCTGGTAATTGAATGGATGTGAAGTTAGATAAAAAGCACATCCAAGGTACATTGAACTGTTCATGATTACGTGTTCCTCTGCCATAGATATCCTTTCCCAAGCCAAAGTTAGAAGGTAAGTAGCAGGTAGTCATCCATCCCATCAGCTTTGTATTTAAAGATTTGACCTTAGACTGAAATCCAGCTAGTCATTATTGTCACAAATATTAATAACTGAGTATTCCTGATCATACATGTAGATGTGGCACTGATGGGACATGGTTTAGGCGTGGAATTGGCAGCAATCAGTTAACAGGTGGACTCAATCACCTTGAAGGTCTTTTCCAAACTGAATGATTATATGACTCTATGACTACTTTACAAGTGTGTTTAGGATAGTCACTTATGTGTAGAAAGTGGAACAACTTGGCAACTGTCACGGAAAGGCACACCATCATGAGCAAAGAAAGGGAATAGCCAGAGGATGTACAAAGGTGGAGCGAGTTTGCAGAGGAGAAAATGAGGATGAAAAAATAGTTTGTAGTGCACAGTTTGAAAGAACTTTCATAGCCATTGTAGGAGCTCATGAATGAGTCGGGAGAAGGAGTGCCTGGAAGAGAGCCCTTAGCATCAGTTCTTTGAATGAGCTGTGAGAAAAAAAAATTAAAGCATATAGGCAGAATGCAAGGGGTGAGTAATTTAATAAAGACTAGCCTTGAACTGCTTTCTGTTGAGAAGTTGCTCATGTAGTTTAATTTTCCTGGACTCACTCAGTGTGCAATGCAGCTCTATGGAACAATTAATCTTATGTTTTTTAAACACCTCTCTTAAAATGGAGCCATTTGTCTTTTGGAGGTGACTGTTTCTTCAGGAAGAAGGATGACTTAAGCGGTGGCCTCACATGAACTTCGTAGCCCTCAGGCAGCTGGAGCTAGGATCTTCTCATCCTGAAGTGGGGTTAAGAACTGGGAGAGTGCCAAAAAAGCACACAAACAAGGGAGTGTTGATGATGTTCCTGAATGCCAGAAACCTAAGTTCGGTGTTCCCCAGCCTATGCTTGCCTGCACACAAAAGTATCTATCTTTCTGACCACAGAAAAATCAAGTTAAACTTTAACTCCAAAGGCAGAGCTAATTATGATATAACCTGGAGCATGCTGCTTTCTCAGGAGGCATCCCTGGCTTCTGACAGGATTAAGCATCCTTGCTTCAGTTGGTCTGAAGAGTCTACATTCAAGAACTGATCTTTGTGCATTTTTAAGTAGCTCTCTCTGCTATTCATGACAGTTTTTCCAATGGAAAGAAAGCACCATACATTGATTTCCTGCATACCTCCTGACTCTAAAATTCGTTTTCAAAGCAATTCACTGGATGCCATAGAACTTGTCAGTAATACACACAGATTTCATGTCATTCAGTAGCCTAATTTCTATGAACAATGAAACATTGAACTTTATCTAAAACTTAGAGAAATACACTATATATTTAATTAAGTTTTCAACATACTGCATTTTCTCTAATGCTGTTTAGAGTATTTTTTGGGGAGGTTTATATCCCTTAGATCTTTTCTGTCCAGGGCTGTACAAGGTTATATTCCTCGTACCTTTTTTCTCTTCAAATGGTAATTGTTTTTTTTCACAATTTTAGGGACTTTAATGTCACTATCATGCTGACTAACAGAGGATTAGGCCATGTTGCAGGAAATTTGTATTCAGTGTGCATAGCTGAATTAATGAGAAAATACACTGAGAAACTTCTCAAAAAATCTGAGAGTTGGAAGGAGGTAAATTTTTTCTTAAGTTCTGGAAGAAAAATTCCTCTGTAGCCGTTGCTAAAAATCCAACTGCCTTTGTGTGCAAAGAACTGATATATTTATTCTGAGCATTTTATCCTGGACCTTCAGGAAGAAAGGCATAGGATAAGGAACATGGCTTCACTAAGCCTCCATTTTCAGTTTTCATCTGGAATAGCTGAATATTACTGTGTTATTGCATAACACAATGACATTCTTACCCTTTACTTGAGCTTTTGCGAGGCCTTGGTTTCTGGAGGGGACCAAGACCGACAATGGGGGGTTCTTCGCCAGCCTGTTGAGCGAGATGTGATGCTGCTACAGGAGTTAAAGTTAAGTTTGCCCGCTTTCAGTACCCTGGAGAGCACAATATCGAAGCAAACACTTTACGAGGCGGTGCCGATCTCGTTTATTGAACAAAGGACTTGATCTTATATACCCCTGGGGCAAGGAATGTCTAAGAAAGGGGTGGAGTTAAGGCGGAGCATGCAAATCCGCTATAACTGGTTGGGTATAGGTGAAAACTGGGGAGGAGTAAACATAGCTAACAGGGTCAGATTACTCTCTAGAGGAGCGGACCAATGGCAGCTGGACTCACTGCTACAGGCCGGGCCTGCTAGTGCTTCCAGTACCACAGGCACGAGAGAATAACAGAATAACGAGAACTGAGGTAACTGTATTCAAGTCCATATTGTGGTATAGCAGTTCAGCTAGGGATGATCTTCCTGGACCTTCCAGGCATCAAAGTCTGTTTCTCTGTCCCTCTCTCTTCTCCAATGGTCCATGTCCATGCAGGGCCCATTTCCAACAAGCTTTCCCTTTTTTTTTTCTTTTTTTTTTTTTGTCTGTTTGTTTGTTTGGCAGGGACTGTCCCAGTCCTTTCCCTTTTAATCAGTTCTCATCCCATCCCAGGACTACCGCTTTTTTTCCCCTCAGTGATGCCGTATTTCCTTACAAAAACATGAAGACATTTCAAAATTTATCATCTGTTCTGGATGTTAAGAGTCCTGACCTCCAGTTTTCAGATACTCTAGGAATTTCCCTCTAAGTCCCTGACCACCTTTATTATTGGTAAGTTTTTTCCCATGACCAATTTCTATACACAAATATAAGTATGTAAATGACAATTTAAGTAGGTCTAGTTAAAGTCAGTAGGAGTTCTCCTGAAGATGGCTTTCAGATGCTAAAGGGTAAGCCATTTTGTATTTGGGTACAAGGACTAGAAATCAAAACCAAACATTCATAAAACATACTTGAGAATTTGTGAAGCGGGGAAACGGTGGGGTTAAATCTAATATTGGTTTATCGAGCTCATCCAGGTTACGACGCCCAGAGACAGGACATTCTCCTCTTAGAGGTATCGTCAACTGCTCCATTTATTGTTTACATTACATTCACACTTAACAACAGTACAGGAATCTTATTGGACAGTGGCTGGGGTGTACAAACAGCTCTATCCCCTGGATTGGTGCTCTTCTCAAAACTATGCCCTCTGTATCGATGTGCTTATCCGTTCCTAATAGCAACTGCCACATTCCTCTTATTGTTTACTGTTCTTCTTGCTACTGTTCTAAAACACAGGGGCACCGTTTTCCCTTTCTCCCTGGCCTGGGCTGTGCATATAGGCTTCCAGTAACACATTATGGCCTGTGTTACTGAAATATTCTTCTACAAATTTGTTCTGCTTTTATATTAAATGCTTGTCAGTTCACATGTCAGAAAAACAGTATTTTATAAAAAATGGTAATTCATAGACATTTAAAATATTCAACTTTTGATGTAAAACAGCAAATATAAGAATTTTTAAAAATGTATTATGAATATTCAGGATTGCATTACCTAATAAATATAAATATTTTTAAAGAGAGGTGTTAATTTGAGACATCTAGAAGATTCCACAATGTGACATAGTGGGTCTCATAAAATTCTTCTAAAAGATTGATTTAAAACTGTTTGCAGTTCAAATGTGAATTGGTGTTCTTTCCACCTCTTTTTATAAAATCTTTGCAGTAAATTATTATGCATATATTCATCCCTGTATTTTTCAAAATAGGCACTAGTTCTTGTTTATATAATATCTGCGCTCTTAGTAATATCCCACTTGGTATATTAGGAAGTTAATCTTTGAAGGACACTGAATTTTAAAGCATTCCAAAATGGTTGATTATTTAGACATCAGAAAAATATTAAGGAGATGAAAATCAATCCTTCTGTATTCCTGAATCAAAGTTCTGTTGGAAGCAAAATGTTTTCTTCGCAATATTAAGAAGAAGAAAAGCAGACTCAAAGACTGAAGTAAATAATTGTTCAGAACATGAATTATTTAAAAAAAAAAAAGCACAAAAGGTTTTGCTCCAGGCAAAATTTGGTCTATCTTGTGTCAGAGAATTGAATTTTTTTCTTTTTTTTTCTTTTTTTTTTTTGTGCACAAAGCCCTGAGGCTTCACAGATCTTCCCTTTTTCCCCTTTATCTAGCTAGATATGTGACTTAGGCTCCTTGTATTAACTGTTTGTACCTTTGCTTCTGGTGTTTGATATTATCTGGTAAGGTGGATACTGATTTTTGTTGTTGCTCTGTTAAGAAAAGACTCAAGTTCACAAGTTTAATTTGGAGGTTTCTTCCTAGGTCTTAAGACTTGTGTGCTTTTCTGAACTTGTATTTAAACTTAACTCTCTGAGGACAGCTTTCCACCTCATTTGAAATTTACTTGGGCATCCAAATAAAACCACAGCAAAACCAATGCCAATAGCATTAAGTATTTTAAAAATGTAATTTTAAAAGATACTGTAGAAACACTACCTCAGTGCTCTTGTTCAGCCAGGCTAATTAGTAGAACTGTGTTGGATAAAAGTTTCCTGCACAGAATTCTGGAGCACAGATTGTTTAGAACTGCCTCTGTTTTACAGGTAGGAATAGCTCACCTTCTATGGTACCTGGACTTGCATGTTTATATTCTGGACTGACAGAGTGTGTTAGTGGATGTGGTCATAGGAGCAGGCTGACGTACATATATGAGGAAGGAGATCAGCTCACTCAGAACACTGTCTGCTTATTAAGCAAGAAAATCTTCAGCAAGTCAATCTGTTTAATTAAATGGCAAACTATTTTATTAATAGCTCAGAGCAAGACTCAAGTGAGAAAAAGTAATAAAATAGCAGCTGGAGGAACTGCTTGCTCTTTAGAGCACTTTTTAAAGTTTGTGTAATTGGAATATTTGATAAGAAATTGGAGGTGGCAGTTGCAGATTTGATTAAGGGATGGAATGAATAGGAGATAGAAATTCATAGAAAGAAACTTCAGGTGATGGATTACAGGTTTTTGCTGCAGTGCATGAGCACTTTTTTCCTGTTTAGTAATATTCTGAAATAAAGCAGTAGTAGAAAATTAGCAAGCAAGTAATAAATAATAAAATAGATCAGAGTAAGAATTATGAGTACCAGTGTTTACTAGGAATCAATATTGCATGAGCATATGCATTTGTCTATGCAGACACATATTTGCATTACATACTGTCACGTGAGAGGTGGGAGTTTAGATTTTTGTCTGTTGGTACCCCCAGGAAAGTGGGGACCCTGGTGGTTGTTGGCATCTCATAATGAGACCCTTCTCCAATGGATTCACAAGGTCAGAGGGTTCTTTGACCGCCCTTTTACAGTGTCAGAGCGAAGACCCCTCAGTGGGTCCTGCCAATGTGTTATCCCTGCCAGCAACTACAAGGACTCACTTTAACAGTTTATGCAATAACACTTTTTATTATCACAAATTCTGGCAGATTAATAAGGTTTGAAGGTTGTGGGTAATAGTGTCTACTGCAAAAAATATGTTATAAAGCAATTTAGTAATACATACATTAAGCAAACAGAAGCTCTGATATGAAGCAATCAATTAATATACTCTGGGTTAAGTACAAGTAAAAGCCCTTGTCCAAAAAACAGCATTTAAAGCGTGCAGAGTATATTTCTTACCCTAGGTGTCCCTCTGGGGGGAAGAAGGTGGATTTAACCTGTTGACTGATCCCAGCAGTTCTGGTGAAATGTCTTCTCCCACTTCCCCCCATCCCTAACTTCATTTTATATTATTTCCTTTATGTTATGGTGGAGTTTGAATGGCTCTAGTCAGAAATACCTTTTATTTCTGATTGGTGTAAGTTATCTTGCTCTGTTTAATGGAAGGGAGGTGGCCATGGCTTGGTTCTTGAGGAGCGGGTTTGTCATGGTAGTTGGCTTCAGCAGTGGAACATCTTGATTCCCCCGTATCAGACAGGTACTACACCAGTCTCAGTACCACAATGTTCCACAGTTCTGCTGGGACTTGAATGGAGGGTGGCCACTTAGTCTCCACTTTGTTCCACACTCTGTTCTGTTTCTCTGAGCAGATATTTATCATTGTATTGGGGAGCATGTTGGCCTCAGTCCATCCAAGGAGTTGCAGCTGCTTTTTACCCACAATTTCTGAATTGCCTATAGATACAACCCTATCCATCATCTCACATACATGTATAAAAAATTTAAGACTCATAGAAGTGTAAATAGCTGCCAATGGCTGGTTCACATAAAGTGTTTTGTTGTATGATCAGTGAAATGCTGAGCAAAATCAAATATTTGCTTGTTGAGGTGCTATAGAACCTGCTACCAGTTGGTGAAACAAACAGCAGATCAGATGTGGCAAACCCACCTCTCTACAGCTCTGTTATTTCAGTGTTCTCAGCATGTATTCCTTTTTAGTATTAGGTTGAAGTTTAAATGTACATACATTTATGTTGTTAAATAATGCAAATGAAAATGAATGTGCCTTGAATCTCATTGCAAATCTGCTGAGGACAATGAAAGCAGTGCTGTTAACTTCAGTAAACACTTGGGTCATGCTTTGCATTAAAAAAACCTAAAAATGGAGTCTAAGTCAGCTCATATTTATTGAACTAATTCCTAACGCTGCTACTGGTTTATTGAGAAATACAGTCGCACTCAAGATATGTCCCAGGAAATCTTCAGTCCTCAATTAGAATCTTGTGATTTCATACCACGTTTCTACACCACACATGCACAAAAAAAGGTCCAAAAATCAGATTCTACATTCATAACCACAGTCTGTTAAATGCTAATGTATCTCACTGACATATTATTCCAAACATCGAAATGAATCTAATACTTTTAGTTCCAGTTACGATTCACAGCAAGAGGATAAATTTTATCATATGACATGTATGCATGCCTATCTGATCTAAACCTCCTCTGGCACAACTTGAGGCCCTTTCCTGTTATCCTTTAGCTTGTTACCAGGGAGAAGAGACCAACTCCCACCTCACTGCAACCTTTCAGGCAGTTGTAGAGATCGATAAGTTCCCCCTGAGCCTCCTCTTCTCCAGACTAAACAACTCCAGCTGCTATAGCTGCTCATCACAGCACTTGTTCTCCAGACCCTTCACCAGCTTCATTGCCCTAAATAACACAGATGAGATTTCAGAATATTGGGCAGCCTTGCCGTTGTCACCCATCAGCTATCATGTGCACTATATTGTTATCCATGGTTCCATTTATTCTGTACTTTTTGATTACTATACAAGGAAAATGTTACATTATTTGAAACATTAATCTGTTGCAAACCATCACCTTGTGCAGCATAATATACATCTAGCTCTGAATAGTGTTGAAACACTCAGATCATGGTGAATTTCTACCCTATGGAAATCTGCACTTGATTTAATAATTATTTTCTTGACAGTTTATAACTTTTATACTCTTTGACTATTACTTCTGATAAATGCTTTCCTCTCGAGAGAGTGAGAAGTACTTCTAGAAAGCTGTGTTGTGGATGCTTCTGTGCCAAATGCAACACGTGGCATGTGCTCAAGGCAGTTCTATCCCACTCTGAATGAACCTATTTTCCTTACCATCAGATTTAGCCCAAGTTAAAAGTAACTGTTGTTACATACTTTTGGTAATTACATACATAAAGAAAGGGCTGATTAGGTACAGTAGGTCTTTCCCTTTTATTTTGCTGTCCATCATGCAATGATGGCTTGTCCAAGTGTTGTGGTTTAATCCCAGCTGGCAACAAAGCCCCACTCAGACACTTGCTTGCTCCCCACCCCAATCTGAAGGGAATGAGGGGGACAAGAGAATTGGGTAGAGAGAAAGACAATTTAATAGGGGAAGGAAAAGCAATTCATGCAAGCAAAGCAGAACAAGGAATTCATTCACCACTTCCTGTGGACAGGCAGGTATTCAGCTAATCCAAGGAAAGTGGGGCTCCATCACATGTAGTGATGACTCACGGAGACAAATGCCATTGCTTTGAATGTCCCTGCCTCTTCTTTCTTCTCCCCAGATTTGTATGTTGATCATGATGCCATGTGTTATGGTGTATCCCTTGGATCTGTGGGGATTGGCGGTCCCAGCTGTGTCGCCTCCCAACAACTTGTGCACCCCCAGCTTCCTCACTGGTGGGGCTGGGTGAGCAACAGAAAAGGCCTTGACTGTGCAAGTGCTGCTCAGCAGTGACAAAAACATCCCTGTGTTGTCAGCACTGTTTCCAGCACAAATCCAAAACATGACCCCTAATAACATTGAAAGTAATATTTTCTGTTGTTGTGTTCAGGACATGAATTTGGTCAACAAACTCACTCTAGGTAAGCTAAAAACTTGTAAAGTACTACTCGCCGCATTGTTTCGGGGTGTTGCTTTAAATCACAGGGCATAAAAGAGAGGTGTATACATCAAGGAGTTTATTCAAAGTCATGCTGTTCTCACTGTTGGTGGGTTATAGCCATCAGACCCTTGGGCTCTCCAGCAGGCTCCAGCTGTCCTGGCCAGACTGTAACCCTCGAAAGTCTACCGAAGACATGAAAGTTGTTAAATGGTGATCTTCTGGCTCCCAGGGATGGTTCAGGATGGTGTGGATCCAGAGAAAAATGGTTACAGGCTGGCCAGGACAACTGGAGCCTGCTGGCAGATGTGGATCCCAGGGATGAGGTGGAGCCTTTGGAATGAATCCTGATAACACAGAATTCAGGGTAAAGGTTTCCTGAGGAGTTTAACAGATTTTGAGGCAGGCTTTAAGGCAGTTATATCTGGCTGTGCTTGCTGGCCTAGCCCTTTTAAAGGATACATGATCCTTCTCACTACCAATCCTTTCGTTAGCTTTAATAGCCAGCATTTGTGTGGGAGGGGGAGGCCTCATTTTTTCCCTTTTGCAAACAGACATGAGCATTGCCACTTTTTTCCATTTAGCTTGTACTCTCAGTTCATTCAGTTGCCTCATAAAAATCTATTTGTGTTTATTTACATTTGTATGAAGTCCTAGATCAGGCTGCTAATCCGTTATCAGTTCCTTACCCCTTTTTAAAGGAGGCAGGTTGCTCCAAAAGATTGCTTGCAATACTAGAAATTCAATCTGGAGATTAATTAAGTGCTGCAGTTCTGGGTTTTGTTCAGTGTTGAATGTTTTCTTATATAGAGCTGTCACACATTCTCTTTTAAAAGATGGCAGAACTGGATAATACAATCTTCTGACTATTTTTATGATGTCTAAGAACACCTTAAGAGGAGGCTTATTTCTGTTTCAAAAAAGTAGTGGGAAGAATTAACTGATATAAAATTCATGTTGAGTTTAATGACCCCAAACCCAGTCTGTCGTCAGATTTCCTACATTGATAAAAGGTGGGATAAAGAGTTGTTGGAGGGAATTTACAGGGACTAGAAGAAATTAAGTATTGTGCTTGTAATATCACATTATTAGCCTTTTTTATAAAATGTCTACATTTGAAAGATCAAAACATGGTGAATCTGTTGTTTACTTCCAGTATAAGTTCCTGAATTATACATTTATGTCAGCTTCCTCCTGGAACATTATTAATATCAGTAATTTTAAGAACTTGTAAGAGTTCAAGATTGTCCCCTTGTTAAGGTCACACATTTATTTTTTATCTTTGTAAGTTTGTTTAGCTTTACTATCTACATACTTAGCACAGAAGGAAATGTTTTATAACCTGTCATAACACTAAGTGTGTTTTGACCATTGTCATCTTGTTTTCAGCTTGAATAAGGGATAAAATAATACTTGATGGTAACAACTTTGGTTTGGTTAAATGTGGAATGCTTGGTATGCTAAATTGTTTCTAGCCATGTGCAATCATTGTGATTGTTGCTACAGTAATGTTAAAAGAAGTCTCAGGATTTCAGTGTGTTTGGTTTGGGTTTTTTGTTGTTTTTGTTGTTTTGGGTGTGTTGTGTTTTGTTTTACCTCTAGGAGAGCAATCTAAATGCAAATTTTATACATGAATAAAATCTAAAAATTCAATATGAATGAGGCTTGAGAGGGAAAAAAACAGTGGTGATGACACTTAGTAAGTTAGTCTGTCATGCACTTGGAATGTGAAAACATTTTTTTCTTGATTCTTTCTTATTACATTTATAAAGTCATTGAATAAAATCAGCTTTAATGTTTTGATTATCTAAAATTATATAGATGCATACTGGCTGAGCTAGCCTGATCTAAAATTGAAAGAACTCTACTGTGATGCTGACATGTTAGAGTTTTGATCCTGTGCATCAAGTGTTCTGTTGGTTTCATTCAAATTAAATTTGAAAAACTGAGTTTAAATGACAAAGTCCTGACAATGAAGCATAAAAACCTGGAGAATATTGGAGTATATTATTGTTAAAGATTCAAACAAAGAAAGGTGGTGAGGGGAGGGGTCCTTCAGGGAATTTTTCTCTCCCTAACAACATAAAAGTTTTGGGAGTTGAAGTGCCAGGACTGAGAACAAAGGAGTGCTTGATGACTCTAGATTCCAACTTAATGGTGGGGGAGAGGTGAGAAACACACCCCCAGCAGCTGAGAGGGGGAGAGGATTTTCCTGTGTGCTGCTTCACTTCATTTTGGGCAGTTGCTGGGGAGAAACCACTGTTTGCTGAGCTGGTGAGAGCTCTTTTCTGGACCTGCTCTTTGCCTTCCCCTCTCTATGTCTGGGCACCCTGACCTTCAGAGAGAGAGGAGAGAGAGGAATGTCATGGCTGCTTTGAGACACACTGCAGACCTTTTTCCTGGGGACCAACTTTGACTGCAAGGAGATTTCTGGGAACTACCACCACCCCTCAACTTTCGGAGTTTCCTTCTTGAGCAAAGGACAAGGAGAGAGTGCTTTTCCCCATGGAAAAGGTTCCATCCCTCCCCTACGTGAGTCATATTGCCTCGTCTCTGCCTTGCTGGGAAAAGACTGAGAACTAGTGGCCAGCCAAGGTGCGACACTGCAACCTGCTGTCCGCAAATATAATTGCACAGGGAAGAATCAGTTTATTTCTTGGGGATAGTTTGGTATTTTTGGTGCTGGGAGAGTAGTTTGATCTGGTCTGTTCGTAGTTATATCTATATCTATAGTAGTTAAAAACAGTTTCCTTCTTATATACATTTTCTAATTAAAGTTGGTTTTTTAAAAAAAAAAATAATAAGGGGTGAAGTGGTTACTGAGGAGGAGTCCTCTCTTCTAGTCTTGGTAAACACCTTTGTTTTCCTTAAACTAGGACATCAATTCAAATGTTGTTCAAGCCTGCTACTGTTATATTGAGAAACATCCATGGAAATTGGTAATGTCCTCTCTTTCTCTCTGCTCCTCCCAGTCTGACACAAAACTAATTGAGTAACGTACCCTTGGCACTGGATCTCTCCAAAAGAAATAATTAATTTCTTTCAGAAAGATACCATCCCATGGCTATTAATATATTTGCCACATTTCAGACATCACAAGAACTTCCATAGTTAGTGCTGGAAACAGTATTTTCTTATGACCCCTATCACTGAAGCTCCCAAATCATTGAATGTTTGAGCCCAGACCTGTTTTGTCACCTTCTGCATTCTCTGCACCAGTGAGCTGGGGAGCATGCAGGAGCTGTTGAGAATCACCATTTATGGAGGTCCCAATACAGTGAGATTGAACAGTTATGAGCAGACTGTTCTTAAATTAAGCTGATTTAAGATAAAATACCAGTTGATACAGTATATCACATTTTCTATGAAATGTAAAGAAATGAGAGAATATCAATCTGTTTTATCTGGATCACACTTAAGTGGGTTCCTCGGTTCATACTCTGTTCCGTTTTGTTGCTGCAGATACAAATGGAATCACCATGTTTCAGCATTTTTACTGCTTGAAACACATTCATAAGACAGAATAAGAACTTGGTGAAGGATGCAGTTTTTACAGATAGTCTTCCATGGAGTTTCCAGGAGTTCTGTTTACATCTGTTTTTTCTTTAATAAAGCTTTTTTGCTTCGGAACTTTGCAGGAAGCGATCTTGATGATTCTGCCCTTATCTTGTGAACTGCCCTTCTTTTTTAGAAATACCAGTGTCATTTTATCAGATCTGTTGTAATCCCTGAATGAAGACTGACTGATGTGAGGCAAAGTAAAACTTTGTTTATAGCAACACAATGTGTGGATATATTCAATGTATATGTGGCTCAACCTGCTGGTGTTTCATACTGACCTGTGGAGGATTACAACATATGCAAACATATAAACTGCACCTTAATCCATGTTTGGTTGTTGGGTTTTGTTTTTTTTTTTTGTTTGTTTGTTTGTTTGTTTTTTTTTTTTGTGTGTGTGTGTGGGGGTTTTAATTGTTTTTTGTTTGTTGTTTTTTTTTCTTAAGATATGGTAAGATTGTGATTAACCACTGTAAACTGTAGCCGGTTTGAGACTTTTCTCACCACTTTCACAGCACCCCTGGGAATCCAACTGATATGGGGAATGTATGCTAATATCTAATGGTTAGGATAAAAATCAACTACTCAAGCTCTTCCATTTTCAAAGTGCTCACTGGTTGACTATAAAATAAGGAAGAAATTGGGGTGTGTCTCTCCCACTTCCTAGGAATGTCTGTGCCCTTTTGCTGCTAGATAATCACAGACGTATTTTTTATTTTGTGCTAAATTTGATTTTAATGGTTGTATTTTTTAATTTACATTTCTTTGGCTGTGTGATTTGTGAATAAACTGTGGCAAGGAATGGATGTAGAAATAAGAAATGTTTTCAACCTCTTTGCTTCCTACAAACTAACAAAGAAAAACCCCCATCCAAATTAAAAATCTTGCTGTTCAGACAACATTACCAGTCCTAGTAAGAAGTGTTTTTGTTCCAGATGTGAAGCTATTTTCCTGTCTATAAGTAAATGGGTGATTCCTGAGCACACATAAAAAGATGTGAGGGAAGGAAAGATGCATCGTAGATTATTATTTTTGAGGATGTTTGACACATTTAAGATAATTAGTCTTATGTAAAGAGTCAGCATAGAAATGAGCAAAGTGAATGAGTCTTTTTGTTTTCTGCTAAAGTAAGACTGGCTGAATTTAAGTTTTAGCTTTTTTGATACTGATCTTGAGTTCCTCCACTTTTGCTTGTCGTGTCTTATACCCTTCCTCCAGACCTACACTTTGTCAATGTGTTAATCTATATGTTTGGGATTGTGAGAAAGAGACGATTGGTTTTAATTAAATTCTTGGCAGATCTCATTAGATAATTGTGGTAGTTTGGGCTTTAGTTTTAACTAGGCCTCAATTTATTAGGCTTAGACAATCCACATAGATTAGGAGAGACAGGTGTCACCTGACTTAAGCAACCAAATAAATATTTCATACCAGATGACACAAACCTGAGATATGAATACAGGATTAGGAGGAGTTTCTCAGTTGCCATCATGTCTGCAGTGGAGGCAGGACACGTTGCAGCTGTCCTGCTGTTCTGGGCCCTGCTCCTGCTGCCACTACATCGTATTTTGTTTTAGTTTCAGGTAAGTAGAAACATTTTATTGTTATTTTCTCTCTCTTTTGCCTTGCTGGGTCTCTTTTGCCTTGCTGGGTGTCTCTTAGAGTATTTTATGAATCTAGAGTAATGAAATGTGTTTTCGGCAGGAGGTAGAAAATTGTTGTTATATCTAACTTGTGTAAGTGTGTGTTATATTGTAGTTTTCTCTTAATTTTCTTTTTTCTGTATAAATATATATAATTAGTTTAGGTTTGAGTTTCCAGAGGTTTTTTTTTTTTCCTTTCTCCCTTTTCTTGGCAGGGGGAGGGAGGCTCTAACACTCTGTGTTGGGCAGTTGGCATTTTGCCAGCTCAACTCAAGACAATAATGGAAAATGTTTTTCGAGTCTAAACTGCAAAACCTGCATAGAATAACATATAATATAAAAACTTATAGTACATTATCATGCTAGTATTTATATTTCATGTCCTTGTTTGAATCACATATTCTATGCATCTTTGGAATTTGTATTTACCTACTAAACTGTTCTATAGTCATTAGGATTAGAGGAGCTTCCATCATACCTGTCAAAGTATCAGCTTTTCATATGACATGATATGATACTTTGGCTATTGTATACAAACATTCAAATGTCAAAAAAATCTTCTGAAGCTTTTTACCTATAAATCCAATGCCGTGAATATATTGCACCAATCTGTATCTAACTTTGCTTAAGGTATTTAATGGATTTTTGAGGAATTCTGAAAGATTGTTCCAGACATAGAGCTAGAATTCAACTAAAGGTCACTCATTTTTGGTCCTGTAAGAATGGGTCACTTACAATTTTATCTGCTGTTCTTGATTGGCCTCTAGACCTTCCAAATAGACTTCTCTTCCACTTCATCAGCTCACAGAAAAGATGGTACCAAGTCAAGAAGCAGTGAAGTTTTTTGGTTTATGACTTTGCTAACTGAAACTACCAGCATATAAAGAATTAAAATTAAATCCTCTGCTATTTTATTCTAAAAATCATATAGAGAAATGAGAAAAGTAATTTTATGTTTGAATAAATTGTAACATAACAGTAAAAGTAAAATTTCTTACAATGTACTTAAATTTTAAAAAAAAAGTTTCTGAACCAGTTGGTTAAAGTGATGTCTAACCAGGATCAGAATATGGCTCTGAAAATGAACTTCTCTGGTATCTTTTCTTTGTTTTTTATTTATAAGGACACCATGTCCATACTCTTTTTCCTGTCACTTTGAGCCTCAGTTCTCCCCACAGTGATTTACGGTACCAAAAGGTCAAAATGTTTTGCTAGTCACTTTGACACAGTCTAATGCTCAGTGTAAGATCCTCACTGTTCTGGCCAGAACAGAGAAATGTAAAGGCAATGAGCTTTTCACTATATGGCTGCAAGCAGTGTGGAATATTGGTAATTAGCTTCAAGGGACCTGTCAAGATTCAGTTTTACTTGAAATGAATTAATTAAAATGAGTTTTAAGAACCTACAAAGAGTTAGAAATGCAAATATGGAACTAAGAGCCTATCTAAGATTATACAACTAGTCAAAGCTTAAAGTCATCTGAGCTGCAAAGTGACTGCCCAGGAACAGAGCAAGAAGGTGGGTACAAGAGTTGACTTGAGTAGAAGAAATAGCTGAAGGATAACCACTGTGAATTCAGGATGAGACTGAGTGGAAATGATGAGAGTAAAAGTTGCTGCTTCTCCTAAAACAGCAGTAAACAGAGAAAAGCTTCTAAGCAAAGGTGTCCTTATCACCTGCCCTGTTTTTACCTTGTTTCTTTTTGAGGGATATAATTGAAATCTCCAGGTATGTGCAAATTATGGGGTATAGTTGGTCATTTTCTTTCTCTCAGGAAACAATGGTGGAGTTATAATGGATCTGGGGCTGTCATAGAACTTGGGTCCTGCAGGGCTCTGAAACTCCTGTCATCACTCTCAAAAATTTGTGCTTCTCTTTTGCTTCTTGAAAATACAAAATGGTGCCATTATGTATATAAAAAAATATTTTCTTTTTCATAAGATGTTTCCTGTGTGAGTGACTGTGCACTGGAACAGAGTGCCCAGAGAAGTTGAGGAGTCTCTCTCACTGGAGATATTCAAGAGAGCTTTAAACATGCACTTTTCTTAATTCAGAAGTATGTATTCCTACTTAGTCCAGAAATTGTATTATATTATTCAGTACACACATGTTGCATTATAATCTTTTAGGCCTTTCCTGGAACAAATAGATCAAAACTTATCAATACTGTGATATTTCTTCAAATGTAAAATTACCTGGCCAATATTTCCTAAATTTTTAAAGTGGGTCAGTGAAAGGAATTTTTAAATGTATTGTTTCCCATAAGCAATAAATATACAAGGTGTATTATTCATATCATGAGTTTAGGACATGTAATGGTAGTCCTTAGACTTAATTAAAAAATGAACCATTGCTGGACGTAATATATAGTATGTTTTTTCTGTACTAGCACAGACAGATAACTCCTAGTAGCATAGAGCACATAAATGGCTTTTACGTTTAATTGTATTGCTTAGAGGCAAAATCACATCCCTCTAAGTCAAGGGCAGGTGGATGGATAGGTAGATGGATAGGCAGATGAAAAACTAAATTGAGTCATTTGATGAGTGACACACTTGGAATAATAAAAAGAAGCGAATAAATGCACAGCAAAGGATGCAAACTGCATCACTCACAATTTGGATCTCTACAGCATAATTGCTGTAATCTGTGTGCACGTGTAGGAAACCAATTTTAATAGAAAGAATGGAAAATAATTCTGCAGGACTTTGAAAGGGAAAAAAGAAATCCCTTGGATTTTTTATGTATTGCTTCCTGTTATGTATTGACAATATTATTGGTATGTGGAAATGAAAAATAATGAGCTTTGATTGTACATCACATTTTGTTAAATAATTTAAACAAGCTTTCAGCTTTTTTAAAAAATATTATTTTTATGTGGTTTTTTTCAGCTTTTAAGATGTTTTGCACATCCTTGGAGGAGAAAAAAAAAATTGGATTCATTTGGATCTACAGGATTAGAGGTGACCTCATCACTGTCTAGAACTACCGGAAGGGAAGTTCTAGCCAGGTGGGGGTTGGTCTCTTCTCCCAGGCACTCAGCAATAGGACAAGGGGGCACGGGCTCAAGCTCTGCCAGGGGAAATTTAAGTTGGATATCAGAAAAAAATTCTTTGCAGAGAGAGTGCTCAGGCATTGGAATGGGCTGCCCAGAGAGGTGGTGGATTCACCACCCCTGGAGATTTTTAAACGCAGATTGGCCGTGGCACTGAGTGCCATGATCTAGTAAATGGACTGGAGTCGGACCAAGGGTTGGACTTGATGATCTCGGAGGTCTTTTCCAACCCAATCGATTCTATGATTCTATGATTTCTTGAAGATCAGAACAATTAAGAGCAGTTGAAATATTTCAGAGAGCTTGTACCAGGAGGAAAGCAAGTAATTTCTGAGAGACAGAGAAAGGTTGTGTTCAAACTTGTTCATCGTATATGGATCCCTTACACAGTGAAGGATTTTACCTTGATTTGCTAAAAGTCCTAAATTTTTACCAGTTACCATGGTTATATGGCAGAAGTTTTTGGCAAGCTTTTGAAGCAAAGGAGAAAAGAGGTAGGTAGTAACTAGCAATAAAGTCAAAAGATAGTGGAAAGATCCACACTGTAAGACATTGTAGTGTTTAGTAGGAATGGTGAGAGCAAAGTGAAAGTTGAAAAGGACAATAAAAGATGGAGAAGTTGTTTTTTCTTCCTTGAGTTTAACAGTGGAAGAGAAAATTACTAGGTATGGAATTGTATATATGTGAGCAGAATATCTCTGTATAGCACAGTAAATTTATATATGTAAAAACACACTAAGTTCCCCTAACTAAAGTGTAGTAAATGGAGAATGTTCAGCATTTTTGACTGGTGGCATAAATTGTAAAGGAATTAGAAGATAAATGCTAGAGGTAGACCTTGTTTTTCTTATCTTGTAGGTAAGAGAATAACTGAGGAGAATGAGAGAAACTTTAACTTGGACCCATCAGATCCAGTTGTACAGTGTGGTTAACAGTCTGGTCTTACTTACGATCAGAAGCAGTTTGCCTGCAAAACAGGTGCCAGAGTCTCTTCTCAGTACAGCCTATCAAAAAAGGAATGATGTTGAATGGGACTTGAATGGTGGTTAAATGATTCCTGCACGCAGATTATCTTATTGGGATTATTTTTACTCACATTTGTTCTCCTCTTCAATTACTGATAGTTGTAGATACTCAGTTTTATACTGCTACTAATTTGGAATTATATTCATCTCTTTTGGCAAATTTTCACATTAAGTCACAGGAAAGAAGTGCAGGTTCTGGAAGTTGGTATCTTACTCTCTTACTTCTGCTCCTCTGTCTGTTTGGCCTGGTCAAATATATTTGACTTTGTCCCTGCTCCATCTTATTATGTCCAAGCCCCCTGTTTTCCC
Source organism: Sakesphorus luctuosus (assembly GCA_013396695.1). Taxonomy (NCBI): domain Eukaryota; kingdom Metazoa; phylum Chordata; class Aves; order Passeriformes; family Thamnophilidae; genus Sakesphorus; species Sakesphorus luctuosus. Next base: position 328,199 of record VWZD01003799.1, on the reverse strand, counting down.
GTTGCATTGCCTCTTTGCTTTTGAATGGTGTCTTATACTTAACTCTGCATTTCCTATTCCTGTTTTCTTCCCTTGGAGAATAGTATTTCTCTCTTTTCTTATCTTGAGGTACTATTTAAAAAACTGATAGGAGTCAATTAATATGTATTTTGACAACACCTTAAACCTTCTCAGGAGGAATCCTCCAAAGGAAGCCCTTTCCTCACAATTTCTCTTTTTCTGGTTTCTGTAGAACTTATGCCAAGTTTGGGAAATGAACATGTCAAATGGACAACTTTGGCAACAGAACAAGAAATGTTAGAAAAAAATATTGAAGTATCTTTTGTTTGCTAGTGCCTTAATTTTAGTCCTAATCATATGGAAAGCTTTGTGAATAGACTACTTGTCCCAAACATTTTTTTGGAGTATGTTTGCTAATACTAAGCAAAGAGAGCTCCAGAGGACATCCTGTTACCTCTCAAGATGCATCTAAAGAAACAATCTTTCACTTCCTCTGTGGGTTCATTGGTACAGTTGTCATAAAACCATTGTGTTTGGATATCTAGTTCTTCTTGGAGAAGCATTTAGCTTTCTTGGAAACTTTTAAAGATTTTTTTAAAATGAATTATCACATATCCAAGTTTAATTATTTTTAATTCTCAATTCTGTACTTTTCATTATTGATAATGTATTTCTGTTGTAGCACTTAATTTTGATGTCTTGTTTTTGTATGATAAAATTTTCTTTTTCATGCACCGTGTAAAGAGGTCCAAATCTGTTCTGATACCATTTTTGCAGAAGTATCCTGTACAAATTTAACAGGTATTTGAGTACACACGAAAGATGAAAAATCTCTGTAAGCTTGGACATGATTTAGCATGTGCTACACAGACATCTAACATGCAGCTCACTAATAGCTTTTAGAGTTGTGCTGTGTGTTACCTCTTACAGACAAAACAGCATTTCTGAAACTCTGTGACCTGCTTAAAATAACAAAGTTCAGAGAGAATATTAGTGCACACACAAGCAGATAATAGTTGGCCATAGAAGCAAGTGTCAGCATTTTTCTGCATCAATAGTGATTCATAAGTTTTTATTGTAAATCAGCCCAGGAAGCAAACAGTAAGTGCAAGAAGGCCTGATGCACATCAGGGGTTTGATTAGTCATGATGTCTTCATGTCCCTGAGCAAGCAGATTCAGCTGGTGGTGCTGTATAAGCACTGCTGAATCTGCTTAGAAACACATTTACATAAGCACAGAGAGGTAATTAACCCTTATCAGGCAAGTTACCTGCAACAAATCCTCACATGCTCGTGATCAAAAATGAAAGACAGAATTTATCCTCTGGCTTACAGAGGAGCCTTTGTTTTGTTATATTTCTCTCACTGACACTAAATATGCCACTTTTTCATTATAATCAGGTTTGTTACTTTCTGCTGCTGTGATGAATGAAACTGGTGATGCAACAAACTTCTGTTGTATTCTTACAGTATCAAATATTATGTTTTCTTATTGTCTCAAAGTCTTCTTTTCATCTCTGATCAACCTCTTTACTTTTTTTTTACTTTGATCTTGTTTCAAATGAGGAGCCTTTTTGTCCTGGTTCTGGCCCAGTTCAGTGGGTGGGGAGTGGGCTGGAGATGTGTGGCCAAGATATTACGTTATTGGATGCCACCTTATGTCATTGCCAGGGTGGAGAAAAGGGACACTCTTTTGAGAAGCAGGGATGTTCCTTTGCATTTGGGAGAAACAATGGTGTGGTGGGGAAGAGCTGGCTGGTATTTGTCCAAGGATTTCTGTGTAAATCCTTTAATTGTGTTATACCTTTTGTTATTAAAATTGTTGCTGTTGCTGTTCCTGTTCATTTTCCTATCTCATTGCTCTTTGCAGTAAATTGTTCTTTTTCAACCTATGATCTTTGGGTTTTGTGTTTCCAGCTGGAGGTGGGGGGAAAGCGAGTGGATGTGTTGGTTGGTTGGTTTGTTTGTTTGTTGTAGTGGGACTGCTACATTGGAGAATACCATTCCCAAACCTTAACACTTTTCCAAAAGGAATTTGCTCATTTTGATTTTCTCTAGCATATAAGGCACTTCTCTGTTATTAGCTTCTTGGGCTACAGGGCTAGCAAAATTAAGCATAAAACAATGTATGAAAATGAGTGTGTTTAGGCAATGAGACATAGCATGGATAAAAGTATATGAATACTTACATTTAAGGAATTTATTAGTTTTTGCAGCAGCTGCTACAATATTTGAAGACAGGAAAAGGACTGCATCAGTTTGAATGTACTGACTGAATATAAACCCCTGCATATGTGTGAAAGAGTGTCTTCTGACTTACTGAATTTTAGGAGTGAACTAGAAAATGAGCATTCTTCCTTTGTGTTTGATCCCGTCAGTTTTAATAGAAAAAAATGGGGCTGATTTTTATGTTGTTTTTAGGGAAAGATCCACAAAAATGAATTATTATTCATTTAGATAATATTGGAATGGTATTTTTGATTTTCTAAATGTCCATGGAGATATTTTTCTAAATTTTCTTCTTTGTATTGTTTTGAATGTGCAGACTTTGAACTGTGAATTTACTGGATTATGACAAAATATTGCTATTTTTCATATTACTTTTATTTTCCCAGTTATTACTGGTAGCTAAGAACAGTGGCTTCTTTATTCAAATCAGGCATAATTTTTTGCATACATTTGTGTCTATTTGATTTATGTTTTGACATAGCCCAACTGGGTTATTGTAAAGAAACAAATTTTCCCTTTGCTTCCATCTTGCCAAAACATTATCAAATGTTGGCTGGTGCCCTCTTCCCCTCTGGATTTTTCTGTGGCTAAGCAGGTACAAAGAATAAATGCCTAGAAACTGACTTCACAATCTCCTTACTTATCGATCTGTGCAGTTGATTGGAAATTGAAAAATTAAAAGGATAGGCACTTATTCAGGTGACACAACTTTACTTTCCCTCAACTTTTCATCACTGTAAAGGAAAGGGGAACATGGAGAATGGAGTAGATGACCATTTGATGTCCTGGTTCTTGTTATTTAGCCTAGTTTTGTTTAGACAATCTTTTACTTGAAGCCTTGAAAATTCAGAACCCCACATTGACTGGATTCCTTCTTCCTTCCCTCCTAACTCACTGGAGTGTAGAGTTACAAAAGATTTCTCCTCTGTCCCCTTGACACAACTCCCCCAGTTCCCCTACAGTGACAAGTGACAGTGTTTGCATAAATGTAGTCCTAATATAGAAAGGTTTTCTTTTATCATAAGCAGTTGTTCAGCTACTGCCTACGAAAGAATAGGTTGATACTTTCTCAGAAATTAGTAATAGACAGAAGAGCTTAAAGTGATCATTTTCTTTTGCCAATGACACTGATGCATTTTCACCTATCTACTGGTTTTTGTTTCCATTTGATGTAGATAAGTGTATATTTAATAGGGGTAAACTGTGTGATGCAATCCTTATATTCTGTTTTGTCCATGAATATTGCTTTAAAAAAACCCAAACAAAACTCATAACTAAAAAATATTGCCATGTGTAGAAGGAAGGCTAAAACCCACTGTGTGTTGCTTCAAGTAGTCTGGTGCATGCAACGATGCATTTGTCAACGAAGAAAGTTGATAAAAATTGTCATTGGCACATGACAGATGCTGAGTAGCTTTTGGTAAACAGTTCAATCTATCAGATGCTGGAGATGAGTTAGTATTCTTAGTGGCTCAACTTACTAAGTGCTTAATGGAACATATTTTTCTTACTGGTCTCCATGTGTCTCTTGTTCATCTACTTAATTATTCCACCAGGTTTGATTACATATGTTTGCTTAGTTTGTGTAAACTTCAGATACTCTTCTTCTATTGAAGAAAACTTAAGTCTGCACAAAACTTCAAGATGAACAAATGGATCCAAATTGGTCCTGGATGATACTTGACTATCAAGTGCTTGTGTGTGAACTAAATTATATTTAACTTGTGATTTTTATTGGTTTTCAAAATGCTCTTTTATTCAGTTATAAGTGTAAGGAGAAATGTATTCATTATATGATCTTAAATTCAATTTCAGCCCTTTCAAGAGCCAGCTTTATCCTTTAATACATAAATTTGAAGGCCCTTAGGCCTTAGTTTGTATAATAATTGAACATATACTATATTTAGACTATATTAATGTAAATTACTATGTACTATTTTTTTTTTATTTCACTGACGCTCTCATACTGGCTCTATTGTCCAGTTGTGTAGTGGGATTTCTTATAGAAAATGGCCATATGAGTGACCCAGACTGTATGGGCTTTGTGAGATTGAAGCAGCTATCAGCAAAGAATAAACAAAGGCACAGCTGCTGCTGAGTGGTAAAGAAGAAATCACACCCCAGGAGTTCACACAGCAACTCCCCAGACTTTCACACAAGAACTCTTGAAAGTTTCTCACAGAACTCTTGAGATTCATCTGAGAACCATTAGGATGTTTTATCAAAACATTGGACTTGTGAGATATGGAATATAACCAATAAGAAATGTTGCTTTATGGTGTGAAAATTACTATAGCCAATTAGTATGTAGCTTTGACCCTATATAAACCGCTTGCAGTGTATCAATAACTGGCACTCTACCTAAAACCATGTTGGTTAGTCATGTGATGTCCTTTGATCCTCCTCATTACAGTTGGAAAATTATTTATTTAGTAAACTTGTTTATGGAATGCTTTGAAAATAGTTTGTTGAGATTTTCTGGAATTTTGAATGCCAGTAATTTAAATACTCTGTTCATTATTGCCATCTGCTAATTAGCAGTGCACAGTTCACGTACCAAAGTTACAAAGATTAAGCCTCAGGATTGAGTTCCTGGGAACATTTCTGTAAAGCACTATAAAACTTCAACTTTATAATTGTTTTGCCGCTGTTCAGCTTTGCACATTCATGTTCATGTATTTTTAATATGTTTGCTAATGTCTTTTTTGCTCATATGGTGTCTGAACAACTACTAGCTGCTGCTTATTTTGATTTGGTATCATTTTCACGAGTGATTGTGATCTTGAGCTCCTCTCTCTTTTTGGCTATAAACAGTTTTTCAAGCAGAGGAGTAACCAGCATGAATTCAGTCAGCTGGCTCTCATTTGATAATTACATTCTATGGTTTTTTTGCTCTTTTGTTTTTGCATAGGTGGCTGAAATTTATGTTGCCTTTCTTTCCACTGCCTTTCAAACTGTATATATAGGGTATCATCATGATCTGTATACTGTCTCGGGACATTCAGGTCTATCTCGTCAGTACAGCTTCTAATTTTAGTATAACAGAGGTCATTCTCCAGAGATTTGTGTATCTCTACATTGCAGGACATTCTTCCCTAAAACACAGTCCAAGAACACAATAATGAAATTACTCTTTAAGTTGCTGATCTTGCACTACTTATGAAACTGCAATCTATACATCAAAGTCATTAACCTGTTTATTGTCTGCCCAAAGAAAATTATATTTGAGTTCCTGATCTTTGGATTCAGTATAAAGTTAGTTAATTTGGCATTTATCTTAGATCAAGTAGGATTGTTGTTGTTAGTGGTAGTAGTCAGTTTAATGATAGATAAGCCAAACCATTTTCAAGGCATCAGTGTTGATTCTGAGATTCCACTGTAATATGAGACATGTAACATGTCTTGATAGAGAGTTAAATGTTACAGAAAATAGAAATTGTTTGGTTGTGAATTAAAAAATTATTTCTACGTGAGAGACTCACCCATCCATAAGCTGTGGAAAACGGCAATGTGTATTCTGAAAGACTTAGAAATACTTCACAAACTTTGGAATGTATATTTTCCTACTTTACAACTTTCCTGGAAATTTCATCCAGACTAAAAATTCTACAGGCAATTACACTATGTCTGTTACTGCACATTTGGATTTCAGATAGAATTACCTTTTTTCAATTATAGGTTAAACAATAAAATCCAGCCTTTCTGAATCTGCTTTAGGTGGTTTTTAAACTTATAATGGAAAGAGGTTTAATGATCTTAATTTTGTCTGCTGCATCTCTATATGGAAATATTTAAACCCTGCCCTTAAATAAACCCCACCCAAACAACATAAACATGGTGTGTGTGGATTTAACTTATAAACTTAGTTATCTTAAATTATTTGTCATCACTGATGAGCTATGCATGAGGTAACTCAAGATTTTTGTTCACCAAAGAACTTGTTGACTGGTCGTGTTTATAAGTTTGCAATGCCCTGTTGTTGTAGTGGCATCTATGATGCTGACACCTGAAGGGGTGTGTCTTCCACAGAGAAGGAATAGAAGGAGAAAGAAGGAAAGGAAACTGATAAATGGAGACTTCCTGGTTATCATGCTACTTTTCCAAAGTATGTAAAGGTTGTTCTATTTCTTTAGTTGAAAGGTCTGAAAAGGCTTTTTTTTCACTGAAGTTAATAATGTATTTTCCTCTACTTTCTTAAGCAATGAATCTGGGGATTGTGTGCAAAGGTTTTGTAGTAGTTTTAGCTAGGCCTCAAATTAGCAGGCTCAGAGATTCTATGTGGATTGGTAAAGACAGCTATCACCTGACTGGGTAACCAAGGAAGTATTTCATACCAGATGACGCAAACTTAAGATATNTTGTGGGGGGGGAGGAACACTTTTTTTCTGTTCTTGGGCAGTTGGCATTTTGCCAGCTCAACCCAAGAAGGTTTGTAGAGAGACAAGCTTTGCTATTTTCAGTGACTTTGGTTTCCATAGAGTGCACAACACTCTGTTGTATCTACTGCTAAATGTTATTTTGCTACCCAAGATGACAGCTAGAAAATTGTGTGAGGAAAGGTTATCATTTCATCACTGTGCAAAACACAGGTGGCAGTACATTCTTCTGATCAAAATTATTCTTTACTTTTAGTAGTAAAATAAAAGGAATTAGAGAAGATAGAGGGTCATTCAGTAACCTGAGAAGATACGTGCATATTATCCTAGAAACTTGTTTGAGCCAAAAAGTTACCTCTGACTTTGTGGCTGTGTATCCTAGATTAGTAAGAAAAGTTTCACAGGATTTTTTTTCTTCAGAACTATATCTTCAAAATGCCTCTTCTTTCCTAGGAAATCATGTAGAAAAATTTGATATTTATTATTATTTTATAAGCAAAGGACACTAAAACTACTAGGAGACTAATTATTTGGAAAAATATATAGGTCCTACTAAGGGAAATTTTTTTTTTTTTTAATGTAGAGATTTAGTACACTACTTACATGGGTTGCTGTGGCAAGCCAACATGCATCCTTTACCTTTTAAGGACATGACAATTTTTCCTCAGTTTGAAGAAAACCAGGGTTTTAATCACTTATCTCTAAAACTACCTTTAGTATTAAATTGACTAATGTCTGTCCCTGATCTGGCCAGGACAGGGTTAATTTTGCAGTAGCTGGGAAGGGACATGGCTAGGACATGGAGGTTATTTTATACAGTCGTCACTGGGGGTAGGGGAAAAGTACTTCCTTCCGGGGAGAAGGGATTCCTTCTGTAGGAGAAAATGTGACAGAGGGAGCTGTCCTATATTGTGTAGTATCAGGAGGTTTTTTGTGTGAATAGTTTCTTATTTTATATCCTCTGTCATTATTATTGGTGCTGTTACTGTTCAATTTCTGATTTAATTTCTGTTTCCAGTAAATTACTTTTGTTGCAGTCCATGATCTTTGCCTTTTGTACTTCCAATTCTCAACTCCATCCCACCGAAGTGGGAAAGGGAAGGGGAAACTGGGGGAGTGAGAGACACAGAGGTATGGTTTTGGAGAGTCTTGCTGGGGGCACTGAACTGGGGAATACCTTTCCTAAACCACAATATCGGAGTATTGAAATGAGAAATACTGGTATTGGACAGTCTTCTGTTGCTCTTAATCATATGACAGCCTTTTCACTCATGGCTTTCATAATTAGAATTACTTCTTTTTGTTTATTTATCATGAGAAGCTTCTTATCATCAAATGGAAAGAAATAAACTTGCCCCTTTAAACAGTGTAAGATTTTCTGTACAGCAGGGACAAAGGTCATAATATTAAAAGGTGTATTTTCTCTGGCTTTTAGAATTTTTCTGTGTGGGTTATAGGAAGCAATAAAAGTTTAATATGCTCAGATGCCGGAGAATACTAGAACTTTTATAAGCTTGTGTGATATAATGTCCAGATATTACTTAAGGTTTATTTCCAGACCTCTGATAATGCTCTTTTTCAATTAAAGATCTTAGGAAAACAAACGAGACAAAAACCAACAACAAAAACAACCCAGACTTGGAGCTTATTCCATCTTATCTGGTTTNGGCATTGAACTGCCGGGGACGGTCCCACTGAGACTCGAACTCGCGACCTTGGGAGTCGGAGACCGGAGTGCTCTCCACTACGCCACGGGACCGCCAGGTTTTGAAAATACTGTACTGGAAATGCATTCTTTCACTTGATGTCTCTGAGAAAATTGGAAAATCTTTCACTCCTTGGTAATTTTTTGAAGTGTAATTGAAGGGATTTTGCATTATCTTGGGTGGCAGTCTCTGTACACTATCTAGAAACCATTGCTGGTAGGCGGGTAACAGTGGTGTAATTGTCAGCAGATGTTAATTTGTAGATTCACACCTGAAATAAATTAATAAATCATATTTTCAAGAATATTTTTACATCTGAAATTGTTCTGTATGTGCTCCTCATATCAAATATTAGAAGCTGTCAGACACCAGGACTCAGTGATGACTTACATAAGCACTGTCTGCTTTAAAAAGATATTAAAACACAGCCCAACACATAAAATCAAGATATCCACTTAATTAAAATAATTGGCTAATTCTAATTAGGTTAGGGATGACTGGAACGCTAGTTTACAAAGAGGATTACATGCCTTAAATATGTACTGGCTAATCAGATGTCCATATCTACATTAGATTAAGTCTCAAGGGAAGTAGATAGTTATTTAAGCCTAAGAAAAGGTGTCTTGCTAGTTAAAATAATTCAATGTTCAGTCGAAGTAACAATTAGCTATGGGAAGGAGTAGAATAAAATTATTTTGTGTATTTAAAATAAGAATCTATAGCATTTGAAAAAAGGAGTCCTATGCTGTGATGAAGGCAACCAATGTTATGCTGTAGGTAATCAAAGTAATGCTTTATGAGTTCTTTATTTGTTACATTAGTTTTGGAAAAAGATGCTGATAACTTTTGGCATAGAAAAATTTAAAAGTAAAAAACCTGTGGTCTCAGGCTTAATGTAATGCCTCACGTGGCATATTCTTTGTGTAATGCATTCTTATATGCAAAACCAGAATTAATACAGTAAGATACCAAATAGGGAGGAGAGGTGTGGAAGCCAAATTTACAATCAACTATTTAGCAATAGAGGCTTTTTATGTACACAAACGGCATTGTTCTTGCTACTTATGTTTGCTGTGTTAGTAGATGGGAGTCAGATAATTCTAACACCTCATGCAAGGTTTTTATATAAAAATGTTAGTCATGACTTCATCCTATCTTCCCGGATGATAGTTGAAATAGATAAACCAGGTAAATGGCTGGAAGGTTCAACATAGACAAAGTAATGTGCTCTGTGATCTGTAAATCTCTGTTATTTCATTGCTCTTAAAGAATCATTGTATATTGAATCTGTAATGACAGAATAGATCAAGAGTTTTCCAAAATCCAGGAGTCTGGGCTGAAAGGTACAGTCTGCAAATTTTTTTTTAATGTTTCCTTGTTAGTTTCAATGACAGCAAGCATGCTCTTGAATCTTACAAAACTGACCTCTGTCCCATTAGCTAAAGAAGTGGAAAAGCATGAATAAAAATTCTAAAAAGTAGCTGTGCTTTTGATAAGAAGCTAAATTGGAGCCACATGTGCACAAACAAATAGGTCAAAAGAATTTAAATGCACATTGTCATACTGTGTAACTGATAATATATATATATATTGTTTCAGGCTATATTAATTTTATGTAGTTGTAACTAGTAACTCATTATACCTAGATTAGAGAGCACTCCTTTATAAAGAGATTATTTGTATTTAATATGCACTGATTAATCATGTAGCTGTATCTATTTTTAGAAGAATTGATGTCTCACAAAGAAGTTAATTATCTGGCATAAAAAGAGAATACAAACTTGTAATGTGCTATAGTGTGCTGGTTTAAAGGTAAACCAGCAGGAGAAATGAACCCAGCTCAATAGCGATTAAAAGTCATTGTTACAATTTAATAAAAATATTACAATAAATACAATGACACAAAGAGAAATTGGTTTTAACCCCCAAAACCCAGAAGTATAACCCAGCACCCTGGGGTACAAACAGAACGGTGTTTGTTAGTCCCCGTGCTGAGACCCACTTGGTCCCCGAGTCCAAAGTAGAAAGAAAGGAAAACTTACTTGTGCTGATGACAGTAGCAGTCTGGTCAAGAGTGGCAGTCGCAGTCCTGTCGAGGTTCCGGTCCTCCTCTGAATCCAATGAGTGGTCCCAGAAGTCCCCAAACCCCAGGATTATATACCCTCAGGTCCAGGTGGGAATGCCCAGTACCTCCCCCAGGGTGAGGAGTTTCACACTGGGTGATTTACTCAGTAAGTCATGGGATATTTTTGGACTCCTTGATGGCCCATTAGCAGACATGGCCCCTCAGGCTGGGTGTGAAGGTGCTAATGCATCCCTGGAGGGGAGTTATCACACCTGAGTCATTGGTGTGAAGACCCTATCTCACAGGGTTCTCTAATACCCACCCTGTAGCCTGAGGGGTCAGGTGTGCCCTGGGCAGCTGCTGAAAATGATCCATTATGAGCAGTTTGTTAGAAATGACAGAAAGGGTGTAGAATACACAGTTTTGGTTTCACCCACAGAGTGATAAGCTGGTCCCGGCTGCTCTAACCTAGGACATATAGGAAAGAAGGGATTTTGAAATTCAAAGAGATTTGTTCTGAAGATTTCCTTTACAGAGATTGGAAATTGTACTAATTCTGACTGGTTTTGTCTGAATCATGAATGATGGTAACTGTATGAGACTTGATGTGTTGCATCTGATAACATTACTATATCTTAATTTGCCTGCTGCATTTGTACTATAGTGAAAAGCTCACCAAGAGGAAGAACTCAGGTGCTTGCACATTGTGTTTGTTTTCATTTGTCCAACCAGAGCATCACAACAGAAAACAGAACTAGATGGAGACTGTATCATGTTAGTGCCATGGTGATTGCTGTGAAAAGGGAAAGGAGACTTCCTGAGAACTTGTATTGATTTGACCCTAGATTACAGTGCTTTGATTACCTAAAAGGGTGTGGGAGCTGTTTTTCCTTCTCCTGCATTGACTGGTTTTTGACCAGTTGAATTTATAATTTATAATTAAGCCATCCACGGCTTCCTTTTGCAATCTTGAATGCTTGTTCCTGTCAGAGAGGCAGTCATTCTTCTGTTCCTTGTCCTCACTCTAGACCTTCTCCTCTTCCAGTGAGATGACAGATATCCATCTTCCTATCTTTTATCCTGTAAGATTTGTAATATGATCCTAAAAAATAATCAGGTCAGTTCTCATAATTCTAGTTACTGTTTGACTATTTTTAAGGGCAGCATGGTGGAAAAAAGACTGAAGAGTCTTCTTGGGAAAAAGGGGCTTTCTAGAAAAATAATAAATGGTAATTGCTTGCCATAAATTCTGTGGCAAGGTGTTTCATAGAATTATAGTGTAATTAAAGTCAGAAAAGACCTTTAAGATCATCAAGTCCAACCATCAACATACCACTGCACCGTATTCACCATTAACCATGTGTGTAAGTGTCATATCCACAAGTTTTTGAACACTTCAAGGGATGGTGACTCCACCACTTCCCTGGGCAGCCTGTTACAATGCTTTATAAGCCTTTTGGTGAAGAAATTTTTTTCTAATACCCAATCTAAGCCTTCACTGGCATAACTTGAGGCTGCTTCTCATCCTGTCACTTGTTGTCTGGGAAATGACATGAACCCCACCTCATTACAACTTCCTTTCAGGTAGCTGTAGAGAGATGTAAGGTCTCCCCTGAGCCTCCTTTTCTTCAGGCTAAACCACTCCAGCTCCCTCAGCTGCTCTGAAAAATACTTGCGCTCTAGTCCCTTCACCAGCTCTGTTACTCTTCTCTGGACACATTCCATCATCTCAATGTCTTTCTTGAAGTGAAGGGCCCAGAACTGAATGCAGGAGTTGAGATACAGTCTCACCAGTGCTGAGTGCAGGGGAACAATCCCTACCCTGGTCCTGCTGGCCACACTATTTTTGAATTTGAGCATTCAAAACTAAAAAAAGGTTCTCTAAATCCTTAGGATTGTACCATGGCTGATACTTGCACAAATCCCTGTTCTCTGCTGTGTGAAAAGTTTCATTAAACAACAAAAAAAGAGACTACTCTTCCTTCTTGAGGAAGTTAAATTTACTGTTGTCTGTGATACCAAGCAACTTACATATATTAAATGATGGCAGTACTTTGAAGGGGCTAATCTACTGAGGAGGTATGTAGTGATGTTGTTAAAGTCTCTCTGAGGTACCTCATGGTAGATTAACATCAGACATCTGGGAACATTTGGAGCTGTGCACTATGTAGTCTGTTTGATGATACAGTGATGAAATTATTAGCAGGGATGGTTGTCTTCCAACATTCTGTAGGGGTCGACATGTGTACACTGAGCATTGCTGTGTTCTCTGAGGACACAGAGAAATGAGGCCAGGTTTATTATTAAAATTAGGCTATAAAATTTCTGTAAAATTTTAAAAAGATATTTTTTGTTCCTTAAACAACTGGGTTTAATGGTTTGTATTAAAATAAAACACTGCTGTTAAAAGCTAGCAGGTAGCTTTAATAATGTGCATCAAGCCATGTAAATATGAATGGGTACCCTAGGGTATGAGCTCTAAATCAATTAATCAGAGATTCCTAATAATGAAGCAATTAATTTGAGATGGGAAAAGATATTACTTGCCTTCCAGAGCTGACAAGTTGCATTTCAGTTCACTCCTTCCTCACTTCTTCCTTCCCTCCTCTTGGCAAAGCTGACTTTTCACTCACAGACATATGTGTCAGACTTGCCATCTGTCTGAGTATTGGCACTGCCTGAAGATACACTACACAAACACATGTATCTAAGCAGTTTAACTAGAACTGGATGCATGCCATGCACTGTTGAAACTGTATTCAAACTTGTTTGCCTTTTATTTTGTGCTTTTCCAAAATAAAAGTGGAATTGAGAGGGAAAAAAACTAACACAAGCCAACTGACAAACCCATCCCCCAGTAAGTAGTGCAGTTGCAAGATGTATCACAGCTCTTGGTAAAGGCAACAAAAGTATGGAGCATGTAATTTATGTGACAATGAGATCACTGTTATTTCAAAGCTGTACAGCGTGATAACATATAAATCCTACACGTAAGATGTAATAACTGAGTACAAAATGAAGGTGTAAAGAATTAATGCTAATCTTCTGGACAAATATGACTGCTACATGAAGTTATGTGTTATGTAGTGAAAGCTGCTATGCAGAAACAACTTGTTGTATCTGTGGTATAGTAATGTATTCACATATACCCCAGCTGAGCTGGAAGTAAGCATGTACCTGACCTTAGCCAACATTTTTGATATCAAAATGAAGAGTTATGTTGGCAGGAGAGGTGACTGGAATTGGCTGCATTCAGCACCTTAGCGGATGTGCTCAGCAAGCATTAGGATCAGACTATATTGTCTCTATGCAGCAAAACACTGCTGAAAGCCATTGGGGATTTTGCTTGACTAAGGTTTCCAAATTGTCCTCTGGGTCTGTTTTCACTCCTAAGAAATATAATTTTCCCATGTATCTTTTCTTTTTCCCTTCAGAAATATTCTTAGCCTAGGTAGTGTTTTGTGTGCTGAATTGAACATATCCTGAGAGTATGTGTTGAATTAGATAGGTTCACCTTTGCAATTGTACAGGTTTAAGAATGACATAGAATGTATAAGATGATGTTCGGTGACGTTGGAGTGGGAGTTTATTTTTCATGTAAAGGTCTGATGCTCCCTTAGGAATTTATTTTCTTAGGAAGTCTGTTTTAATTTTATCACCTCACAGGCCTGTTCCAGCCTTCATAGTGGTTATCACGATATCATAGAATATTCTGAGTTGGAAGGGACACACAGAACACTCCAAGAATCACACCATGTTCCTGACAGTGTTGTCCAAACACTTCTTGAACTCTGTCAGGCTTGGTACTGTGACTACTTCTCTGGGGAGCCTGTTCCAGTGCCCAATCACCCTCTGAGTGAAGAACTTTTTCCTGATATCTAACCTAAACCTCCCCTGATTCATCTTCATGCCATTTCCTCAAGTCCTGTCACTGGTTACCGTTATAGAAAGGTAGAGGTTATACTTGAACAATATTCTAGTAATTTTAGTTTAGATAGACTTAACAAGTATGTTTCTGTGTAGTAATAGAACCTTACAGTTATTTTCAGGGTTATTATGTTGCTTAAAACATTGGTAGGAAAGGATAGCTGCAAGTAGCATGTTTCCACAAGCAGTATGTTTTGTAATGAGTAATGTATAAGGTGTTAGGATTTGAAGTTTCTGAATCCCTGTTTTCATTTGGGAATCCATTGTTATTTCCCCACGCAACAGTGTACTGGAGTGTTTTTCTTTTTGTCTGCCTGAACTAAAGGTAATTGGGAGTGCATTGCCAGATAGCTAGCCTTTGAATGTTCCCAGATCAAGAGATACAGCCTGTCTCTAGCTACCAGCAAAAGGAATATTTTCAGTGATGTTTGGTAATACTTGGAAGAAAATGGTGAACAATTTACTTAATTAGTAATAACAGTGAGTGAAACAAGTGCCACTAAGAATCAGACTGTAATCTGTATTTATAAAAATCCACAAAGTATGATTTGACATTTTCTGGATAGCTTTGTTAAATGTCAACAAGAATAGCAGGAACTCCACTCATAATGCTTAATATGCTGATCAGATTTCCCCTTACAGCTAAGGAGGAGGTGAGGCTTTGGCTCTTGTCCTTTTCTGCTGGCTCAGTTCCAGAGCAGCAGGACCTGTACCAGTGCTAATGTGGGACAGATTACTGGAGGCAGAAAAATTATCTTCCAGAAGCTTCAAATCTACCATAGTGTCTGGATCCTGGAAGCTGATTTCACTCTCAGCACTCTTTTGGAGTCTGTATTTTCTGAGTGCTGTCTTTTGAGTGCAGAACTGGTTTTCAGGCCTTCAGCTAATTTTTTAATATGGAAGTTGGTTAAACGTTAGATCATAGGTGATAAGTAAATAACCACATTATATCAGACTAAGTAATTTGTTGGTTATTGTGAGAACTCACTCTTGCCTCATATTTGAACTTTGTAGTACTGGAAAGAGTTCTTTATCAGAATATGTAGATACTTGAAATCAGCTCATCTGTAAGATAGTGTTGCCTGTATGCACTTATTCCTTGATGACATTGCCTTGAGGACATTAATTTCCTTTCCAAATGAATTTGAAATTATTTTTGTTCAGAGGGATTTGGTTTAGCCTGTTACCAACATTCATATCACACTGCTGTAGAAAAGAGTGAATGCCTTTGCACCCATTAATTTTGCTCCCTGAAGACGACTTTTAAAAATTGAACTGAACAGTCTCTGTTCTTTTTTATGAGCTTAACTGTTTTTAAAAATATTTTATTTTAATATATTGTATGTTATTTTATTCTACTTGGTGATGAGCTTAACTAGAAACGTGGGAATTGGGCTGGGTTCTTTCTACTGTCTGCCTTGTGTCTAGTTTCTCACTTCCTATCTCATGTGGATTTAACACTTTGCTATTGCCTTCAGAGGCTGTAAGAGTGAGATGCAATAGTGCATTCAGGTCATGAAGCTACCTAGGTAAGTGTTAGATAAATCAGAGTATGTCATCGCAAAATCGTCCTATGCCTTATTTGAACTTTGGAAGTCTTGTGAAGGGGGAGAGAGAAAACAGTAGTTGGGAAACAAAACATTTTTTTACCAATTTGCCTACAGATTAAGGTGAAACTGATGAAGCAGAAGAATGTCAGTGTGTAAAAAAAATCTTTCCATGTCAGTTTTCAGAATTAGAATGTGCAAAGACTTCCTTAGATGCAGGAAAAAATTTTATTTCTTTGGAAACTTCTGATCAGTTCCAACTATGGCTGCTGGCTCTCTTTATCTAAGAGATGACATTTTAGTATTTTAAACATAAGATACCAATGCAATTTTTCTACAACTGTTTCATCTTCAGTAGAAACATATTTCTCTGGAAGCATACCTTCTTGCTTGGAAACTAATAAACAAGCTTTTCAAAAACCTAGAGCCCTCAAACCTCTCAGAACTTTTGAGGACTTTTGGCTTTATACAGATCTAGTCATAGCTAGTTGTTATTTCCCCAGTAGGTCAGTTCGCAGCCTGGTATGTGTGGAAAGTTTTCCCATTTTCCTGGTTTACTGATCTTTATCAAAATCAAGATCAAAGAAATTTACAAAAATTAATTTCCTCTTTGAGGGAGAAAACCTTCATAATCGCCCTAAATCAGAACTTTTGGGTTCAGAGTCCTAACGAACTCAATACACTAGGACACATAGCACACAGGAAAAGAAAAGAGGTAAAGTTATCTGCAGATAGAAACGGGAGTTTTACCTCAATGTGGCAGGTTAACATCACCCTGTGAATGATAATGCATTCAACCTGAAGCTCTGAAATGCTGTACTCTCTCTTGTGACTGGGAAATCAAGAAGGAAAAACTGCACTGCTGGTATAAAAAAGGCAGTGTAACAGCTATTACCGACAGCAGAAAACTCATTCTCGCACCCAGGGGGTGTCTGGGAGCTGACAGCATCTGTGTCAGGTCAGGTATCTCACAGTTCTACATGTTTCCTTCTTCTTTATTGTGATGCTGCTTAGTGCTTTGAAAAATTCCAGCTACCTATTTCATGAATAAAGCTAGGGGACCTATATATTAATGGTTAATAAAATCATAAAGGTCATAGAGAGGTATAATAGTTTCCAACAGAAAGGATAGGAAGCATCAGATGATGCAGGTGTAATGTTCATAACAAACTGATAATAGTGGTTCTTTAACTCACACAGATTTTAAGTAACTTCCACAACCCATTGTTTATTGTGAATACATAGGACTTATGAAAAAAAGTAGATAACTTCAGAAAATAAGGAATCTCCAAGAATTCTTCCAATGCTAGCTAACACTGCTTTTTGCTCACACTGAGTTGTAAACTGGAGTGTGTTCATAGAGAATAGCAATGCCTGCTTGCTTTCTTTGTTCCCAAACTCCTGCCTAGGCATTTTATACTGACCACTGCTGGAGGCTAAGTACTTGGCAGGTCTTTGACTGGATTTTGTATGACTGCTCTTTGGCAGCAGTATTGCATCTGCTAGGCTCGGACTCACTGGGCTGTTGGACAGAGGGTTTGGCATGATCTACATCAGCATATAATTCCACACAGTAGGACAGGATCATTAGGCTGAAGCCAAAACCCCTATACCTATGATACACATTGCTCAGGGTTTTTCTTTGAACTAGGTTTAATATAATCTTCTAGACTGAATAACCCCCTCATGTATGTGATCATGATATATTTGATTCAGTAACAGGGAATAGATGGTGGGTTTTGCACTGCTGAAGCAGAATTTCCAGTTTTATTTCCTGTAGAGGTAATCTAATTTGGGCTCACCCAATCTATCCAGTGTGCTGAACCAATGCACAGCAAGTGGAGACAGCAAGGGATTTGTTTCAAATTTACACTGATACTCTGAAGCAAGATATTAATATAACTTAGTTCTGCTTTGTCTCGGCTTCTTGCAGACAGATTTTTCTTTGCATTTGTGTAGCAGTGATGTTGGTAATGGCTGCTATTTCTGAGTGAGTCTTTTATGGTACATGGGGCTGATCTGGTGGCCCCACCATACAAGTCCATTAATTAGTTAATTAGAATTATTAACATTAGTCTTTAATACTCATGTCTGCAGAATTAAGAAAATATAAAGCAAGTTTGTAAAAAATGTGACTGAAGTCCATCCTTTTTTGTTGGTGACACAGAAAGATTTCAGTATGACAGAACTCCTCACTGAAGTGTGAAGAACAAATTCAACAACACAGTGATGTGAATGTTTTCTCCCTGTGTTTTTGAATTACATCTCTGTCACATAACAGCGGGAGAAATCTGTTAACAGTGATACAGGCACTGCAGAGCAGATCTGCAGAAGCTCATTTGTATTTAGGTATAACAACGGTGCTGTCCTGAGGCAGCTGATTAAGGCAGTGACAGAGGCAAGACCTTTCAGGCAACGCTGGAGTGTAGGAAAAAAGTTTGAAGCCATGAACTCTGGGAAGACAAGGACCAGAGCACATCTCCTTTGGCCTCCCTACAGGTGAAGTAGGTAGGGATTTTCATCAGCATTGCAGAGTGGACTGCCTGCTTTGGAATTGGACTGATAATCAGTGGTTGTAGCACTGGGAGGAGGAATGTGAATGCCACAGCTTTAAGGAGAAGAGCTGCTCAGCAGTGTTTTACCTTTGCCAGCAGCTCCTGGTGAGTTTTTGCAGTCACTGAGGCTGCAGTACCAAACTAGTCTGTGGGATCTCATCACACTACAGGTAATGGTGTCATGATCATGTGGCTAGAAGTATTGAAGGGGCAAAAATCTCGCTGGTGACTTCTGTCCCTTTGGTCTTTCTCAGATACCTTTTTCCTTCTGAAGTAGGATTCTGGGGAGATTTAGTAATGGAAATAATTGAGTGCAGACATACTGAGTTTCTTAAAACCTGGAGAGCAATGAGTCTTGCATAATTAACTGAAATAATGGGAATAGTCTGTGAGTAATGTATTTTGTATTTTTCTACACAAAATCACATCCCTGGAGCAGATGGCTAATAATTTAAATAAATAAATAAATAAATAAAGGCATCGCATTTGTTGGCCCTCCACCAATGAGAGAATAGACACCATCAGATTCAAGCCAGAAAAATGCATTTTCAATTTGGAAAAAACAGTGTAACATAGGTGTTTAAATTCAGCCATTGATATAGAGATGAAAATTCTGTATTCAGAAGAGATTTTCTTTCTCTTTTTCTTCTCTTTCTTATCCCCTCTCATTTCTTTCCCTTCTTTCCCTTCTTTCCCCCTCTCTCTCTCTCTTTCTCTTTCTCTCTCTCTTTCTCTCTCTCTCTCTCTCTCTCTCTCTCTTTCGCTCTCTCTCTCTCTCTCTCTCTCTCTCTCTCTCTCTCTCTTTCTCTCTCTCTTTCTCTCTCTCTCTCTTTCTAGAATAACTCTGATGCCCAAGGATTAAGTGTGTTTTTTGTAGATTTTTAGAATCACATATGTTGCATAGGTTGCTCACATTCTGAAGTCAGTTACTAATGTTCTTTCTCACAAAATTGTAAGCTTTCTCATGCCCTGCCCAGGCCATGGTGTTTGTGAGAAGCCCCCTGTAGATAGCAAGAAGACCAAACATAAGAAGAAGGCCTAGAGGTCCTGGAAGATCTCCAGGGGACAGTCCTGAAGGCCCCATGGGTGGGACACTGAGGGAAATGAAGATCATGGTTGATTGTAAATATCTGATATGTAAATTGATAGAGAAGTTATAAAAGTTTTAACATTCCTGGTCAGGGAGTTGTAGACCTTCTGGTGAGTACCATGAAAGCTTTCAATAAAGGTATACCATCTATCTTTCTCCATTAATATTGTTTCTGAGTGTCTATTTCCACAGGAATTTTGGCACCAGGCAACAACTGTGGGGTTTCTTTAAAGTTAAAATTGACACAAATCAACAGTTAAAATTGGCTTAGCCTAAATAATACCTTGTTCCTAAAAGCTTTTCCACATTAGACTATTATACTCTAATGATTATAGCTGTACTTTACATACAAATACTGTCATAATGTAGTGGTGAAAGAATAAGTCATGCATACATAACTTTGAACTAATTCTATCTTTTGAAAAATAACCATTTGCAAGCTTCTTCCCACATTTGATGTGAGAATGATTCTTCTTTTGTAGTAATGCTCCTCCAAATGATAAAAGATAAAACCCATGGAGTCTATTGGACAAACTCATATGTAAATAGTGGAGGTTTGGTTTGTAATTTTGTATAGATTGTGACCATATTGTACTCTCTTCCTTTTACAATATGTGGTAATCAGCTGAACACTTCATGTATAATAATAGGTGAGTCTGTGTAATGGAGCAGAATGAAATATTTTTGTTTAAATAGGTAATTTTGGGCTTATTACTGAAAGTCACCTTCTGTTAGTATGGTCACACATTTTGGGAAAGTATTTGTGAATATTTGTACATGACAGAAACTTTTCAAATTTTGAGGCAGGTGTAGTTCTGCTAGGAATTAAATTCCTTTCCATCAGCATTCAAATTATAAAAGAAAAAAAAACATAACAGATCTACTAATGCAGCAACTACTCTTTCATGCAAGAATGGATTTTAAATATTTAATTTAATAAATTTTGTGTTTGTTTGTTTGTTTGTTTTAAATGGCATGGTTAATCTGATTATGAGGAAAATTTTTAAGTGTGAGGAAAAGTTTGAGCAAAATGCCAGGAAACACTTGAGAGGTTATTGTGAAAACAGGACTCTTAGGAAAAGTGAAGGCAAATGTTTTTTAAAACTTATCTGAATCTACTTGGCTGAACTAGAGATGTTGAAATGGATCCCAATCTATTAAAACTTTCACACATCCATGTTTCCAAACGAATACTGGACATCACCTGTCCCATCCCAACAGAGTTTGTCAAGAGGCCTGAGAACTGGCGCATTATAACAATATCCTCTTAAGTAAGTGGGAAAAAGTGCTGCTGCTCTTGCTTGTCTTGATGGTAGAACATGGGGCACAATGGGCTGCATAAAGTACAAGAAAGAGCCTGGTCTGAAGAGAAACACAGTGAAGAAGACAGGAGGAAAGCTGCTGCAGACATTTAACTTTTAGTGATCCAGAAAAGAGCAGTAAGATAATAATGGTGGAGAGGAAGGAAGGAAAGAATGAAAAGAGGAGAAAGAAATGGACTATGTAAAAATGCAAAGTGATAGTAGTAAAGATACACAAATAAAATAAGAAGACATTAACCTCAAGGTATCACCTCTGGTTAATGAGAACTGGGCTGCTGGAAGCTGAGAGAATGTGTGCATATTATGTATCACTATGTGCTATATGCATGCCTTTCTATGTTTTTCTTGCAGTTTTTGGTCCTAGCTGTTATTGGGATAGGGTATGGCCCTAGATGGCTTTATGCAATGATGCAGGAAGGGCACTCTTTTATTCTTGCTATATTTTGCAATAGTAGCGAGGGGACAGAAACCTGAAAACAAACAAACAAAAAGGAGGCCACCTCATCGTGAGCAAAATGCATCCTTAAAATTTGATTTCATGTTTACTGCCTGAAGATGTGATTTGAAATCCAGCCAATGCAATAAGAATGCCAGAGTCTGAGTTTAGCTCTGGTGTAGCCTTAGGCATATTATAGCATCTTGCTACGTGAATGGCAAATATGGAACAAAAAATACAGACCAGCCTCACCCAAGATATTAAGGGGATGCTTGTATCAGTGGTTGTGCGAAGTGTATGTTGCATGCTGTGTAAAAAATACTATCATGATTCCATTATTATCAGCTGAACTCCTGATAGAACCATGATGCACTGGTGGGAAGGCTTCTGTGAGCCTGCCTGCCACCAATGTGAAAGCAAGGGACCATTGCGTAGAGTTCAACTGTCTCTATTTGTACTGTCAACCATACATTCACAAAATGGAGTTTTTTCTTGGTCTTTGTTAAAAATATTTCTGGAGTTCATTGCTCTTTG
Organism: Sakesphorus luctuosus; assembly: GCA_013396695.1. Classification (NCBI taxonomy): domain Eukaryota; kingdom Metazoa; phylum Chordata; class Aves; order Passeriformes; family Thamnophilidae; genus Sakesphorus; species Sakesphorus luctuosus. The sequence goes on along the minus strand of VWZD01003799.1, from coordinate 306,412 downwards.
CTGTCAGATCAAATATCATTAAAGGTAAGGAATTTAAAATAAATTACATTGGGAGGAGATGTGTCTATTCTTCCTCTATCTTTTACTTACATCTTTCTGTGCAGGCATCTTTATGTGCTTACATCTGTAAGAAAAATAAGTTATTAGTGCAGAGAACATTTACATATAAACATGACATGCACACATACAAATAAATGTTTGGGTTTATTTGTAGAGGATGGTAATTGTTTCCAGCCTGTATCACTTTCCTATTAAATTGCTCTAGGTTAGGGCTGCACCTGAGGAGGAACAGCCCCAGGCACCAGCATATGCTGGGGCTGACTTGCTGTAAAGAAGCTTTGCATAAAAGGCCCTGGGGGTCCAGACAGGCACCAACTTGGACATGAACCAGTAACACTTCCGTTCATCAAAGAAGACAACTGCTATTCCAGGCTTTATGGGGAGTGTTGCCAGCAGGTCGAGGGTGGTGATCCTTCCTCTCTGCTCAGCACTGGTGAGGTCATACCTGGAGTACTGTGTTAACTTCTGAGCTACCCAATACAAGAGAGACACAGACATGCTGGAGACAGTCCAGGGGAGAGCCACGAAGATGATTAAGGGACTGGAGTGTCTCACAGAAAAAAGGCTGCGAAAGCTATGACTGTTCAACCTGGAGAAAAGGCTGAGATGAAATTTTGTTAATTAATGCCTGAAGGGAGGGTGCAATGAGGATGGAGCTAGGCTATTTTCAGTAAGTGGCCAGTGACAGGACTAGAGGAAAGGGGCATAAACTGAAACATGAGTTTTTGTCTGAACAGGAAACACTTCTTCACTGTGAGGGTGAGCACTGGAACATGTTGCCTAGGGAGGTTGTGGAGTCTCCAATCTCAGAAACATTCAAAAGCTGTCTGAACACAGTTGTGGGTAACCAGCTCATCAGTCTATACAGTCACAGTAAAGCATGTTTAATTAGTGAGAAAGCAGAGCCCATGAATAAGTTGACTGTAATTATTTGGAACAGTACTCGTATTTCTTTTGATTTAAAGGAAGATATGCACATACTCATGGTTTCTCTCATTACTGTGGGACACCTGAATATAAAAGAAAAATAACAGTAGTTTACTGCAATAAACCCCTGATTTTTATAAGGCTAAAATGGTAATTTACTACAATGGAAAAGGAGCAATGAAATTTTCTTTAAGATTGATTCAAGGAGTTGAAAAGAATGCAAGTCATAAAAACAAATATAGTTTTGAACAGGTATAAAAATTCTATAGATGATTTTATATTTAAGGACAATGAACCAGTCTGAAGACTGCCCATTAACTTTCAAGGGCCATTGCACAGATAATGGAACTCATCCTCTGAAACATTTATTCTTTTTGTCTCATAGGCACACATGCCTGTCTCTGAACAACACAACTCACTGCAGGAGGAAAAAGCTGTTTCTTTTGCATAAAGGCCAGGAGGAAAAGTAGCAGAGAAATAAGATAGGAAGAGGAATAAGGTTGAGGCTAGAGAGGGAATATATAGAATAACAAATTTCCATGCCACAATGAACAATTACAATTAAAAACTACGGAAGCCTTACATTTTTTACATGAAAAAATCCACAAAGATACAATTCCAAATTGAAAGCCTTGCTTTAAAAAGATGCATCTTTTGTTTTATTGGAAATTCTGTAGTGATATTGAGCTAACTTTTTTGTGTAGAACTATGGAAAACTTGATATTGCTTTCTGTGTCTCATCTGCCTCCCTTCTGCAAAGGCTTTAGCATCTTTTTGCTATGGAAAGGACAAGCCTGTGAGTCTGTGATTTACTAAAACTGACATTGCTACAATTGGAAGACTCCTCAGTAGAAAGCAGTGAATTCTGTAATTTGATGCTGTTATAGTTTAAGCTGGCAAAATGCCAACTGCCTGGTACCCAGTCAGAAGGTCCACTCCCAGAGAAGGAGAGTGAGGGAAAAAAACAGAAATGAGGCTTTGGACATGGTGAAGTTCTTATATTTATATAGAGAAGTGGAAAGCTTAACACTAACTATGAAATAGCACATAGTGACAGGAAACAACAACAGGCTCACCGAGGTCGCCCCAGCTAACAAGCAGAATTCTGAACCAACCAAACCTCCTCCCCAAAGGAAACCTCCCAGCAAGAGGGAAAAAAAAGAAGGAATTAACAGGAATATGCTCACTTCCCCAGGTAAACAGCCACACAGACCAGCAGCAGCAGGGCCTGATATCAGCAGTCAGGGAGTAGGAACCCCCTCCTGCTCTGAAGCATGGACCGAAAAGACAGAAACTCCTCCCCCCTGGCTTGTTATACTCCTCGACGCTTCTTAATGATGTCAGATGATATGAAATACCTCTTTGGCTGCTTAAGTCAGATGATACCTGTCCCCTTTAATTTGCGTCACGTCTTCTGAGGCCTGCTGAAAACTGAGGCCTAAATGGGGACCTATGCTGACTAGAGCCAAAACTACTACAGATGCTTTGAAAATATAAATGAAACAAAATTGGGAACCAGACATGAGAAGTGAAATCTATACATTAACAAAATTTATACTTTGAAAATTATCACTACTTACAGCTTAACTCAATGAAAAGCTTTAAGGGGGTTAGTCTCTCCTGCATTCTTTCTGATGCCCCTAATTTGACTACCTCCTTGTGATGGAGAGTATGCTTTAATTTCAACACACTTGAGAAACTGGAAGAAAATATAAGGCAGTGTACATCTAACTCTCTGAGATGTTATGAAACTGTACTGTATATGCACAGAGGATAAGTATAGAACATATGTCTTTGATTTTCTGTTAGGACCTTTTCAAGTGTTGTTAGTATTTTTAGTATGTTCATTATTTTCCATCATCACCCATGCAAGCCAGTCTGTTTGAAAATACAATTTGTAGAACAATCAATAGAAATGGAAACTGGTCATCTTGTGAATTTATTGCTATTGCAATGTATTTATGTTGTAGGTATAGAAAGTGGAAACCAGTCAGTCAGTCTACAAGCACGAGTGCTCTCAAGTCCCTACATTTGACTTTAAGTTTTCCTACATAGATTCTATTTTCTTGGATGCACTGATCTAGGGTGTCCTAGCCTCTCTTAATGAAGGAGTTAGGAACACGAGCTACTCTTCAAGTTCATACACGTGTCTCAGTTTGCCTTCTTGCTTGCCACTCACCCTCCCTGCCTCTTTCTTTTGCAGCTTGTTTCCCCATGTGCCAGAGGAGATCAGCGGAGGAGGAGAATCAGTAGCACTGAATAATCAGTTCCCTGTCCCTTTTCCTGTCTCTGGAACAGCTCATGGTCTCAAGTTCCAGGATGAGTTACTTAATTGGTACATGCACTTTGGAGAAGGCAAACATTCAACCTACAGCAAAGACTGCCCGTGGAGTTGGACTGAAGTGAAAATATGATCTTGGAATGATCCAGGTTTGACAACTTTAAGTAAATACAGACATTGTCTCTGGTATTTTCTGATATGAGTACCCTATCCTTCCTCTCTAGAAGGAGGAAGAAACAGTTTATTTGGTCTTGTATGTCATGCTGTAATAAGGGTGTCATCTGACTGGGATAAATGGAGGAAGGGTGATTCTTTGTCTATAACCCTGTGTACTGGGCTGAGGACTCCTAGGAAAGTAATCTACAAAGCAGAAATCAAAGACCTGTTATAAAACAGCTTAGCAAGGAGGTTCTGTTCTGTGTAATTAACTCTTTTCAGGCATGCTGGGGTTGCACACCTGCCTGTTAACCATTGGAAAACTTTTTAAAATTAAACAACTTGCCATATGTTATTAATCAAGTACAATAATGTCATGTCTTTGGAAAGGAATTCAAATTTTTTTCCTTTATCCTCATACTTTAAAATAGAAATAAAGACAGGGGATTACTCTCATTAATTCCAAACAAACTGAAGACAGAGGTAAATTCAGCAATTCATGATTTAGTCCAAGTGTGTCAAATATGCAGAGTAGTCACCAAAAAAAAGTCTAAAAACCATCTGTTGAATGTGTTAGAGATGGAAGTTGAATTTTTATATTTTTTTTAATGACTGAGTGAACCTAAGACATGTTCCATTAAAGTAAAATGTAATTTAACTGATTAACCTTTAGGGTCCTGGAATATATGGACAGAAGGACTTGTATGATTAAGAATTTTGTGTCTTCAAAAATCCCTTTAAGTACTTCATGTGCTTTGTACTCTCAGAGAGTAAGATTTGCATGATGACTGCAGAGTGCACATTTGAATTGCAGTAACATCCCAATACCTCATTTCTACTGGAGTAAAGATAGTTAAATCACATTCTTAAAGTGTGTCCAGTCAGTGTCGTAGCAGACACCAAATCTGTGGTAATAAACCATCACAGTACCTACCAAGCAATAGTCAATGGTTAAGTTTTGCTCTTTTATATTTATAAATCATTGCTTTTTATGCCCAGAGGAGTTTAAAATTTATGCAGAGTAACCTTTTTTCATAGTTTTCCTATGACCCTCTTTTAACTTTTGTATTTATACAATTTCAAAAAGCGGTTGGTCCTGAAAGTTGCTCTACTTTAAGAACAGGTAAATAAACCCAACCCAGTCTGTGTAAGCTTTATAAATTTAGATGATCCTTGTAACAAATGCTCTTGTGACTCTGCATTCATTCAATATTGGTACCAGCAGTGCCACTTAATTGCCTTATTGTTCCTGGCCCAGTCAATCAGAAACACATTTAAAACTAGGTTGATGGGACTTAGAAGAAAATTAATGCTTTAAATTATCCAGTGTGCATTTTATTGCTGTTGGAAATGGATGTGTTGTCATTTCCATGAGTGAATTCTTTCTCATAGAAGGCTATTTTTTTAAATGGGAATTAAAATGCATGATTGTTGTCATTTTTAGTACTTGTTTTCTAGAATTGTATTCTTGTAGGCTTTAATTTTCGTGTTTCATACAGTTAAGGCCCAGTCCTGAATCTATTGAAATTTTTCTTGAATGCTTCTTCTTAAATGGATACTTTAGGCCTCTGACACATACAGCTCCAGATGTGCAAGCAGATGTATTTGCATAGACCTATACAGAGAAATTTAGGACATTACTCATCCCAATCTCAGCTTTATAGTAAAGTATGGCCTTTTTTGGTTTGACAGACTGCACAAGAGACTGATGACAGGAATAAGGAAACACATTTTTAGTGGTATTTTTGTTTTTGTAACAACGCAGTTATGTTTCTTCTTACTGTGTATGTTAAGAAAAGCAGAGAAATACTTCAGCTTAACTACTTTTTTTTCCTGGTGACATAGCTGTTGAGTGTAGACACATACATAGAGAAATCAAGTGCATCAGGGTGGGCTTGTCATGTGTTTCTAGATATTGTCCTGTCCTAGTTCAGCAGGTGGGACCAGTTGTCACTGTGTGGGGGTGATCAAAGCTGTGTATTCTATCCCCTCTATTCATTCCCAAGGTCAATGGCCCATTTGCAGCAGCTTCCCAGGGAGTCGTTAGCACCTCCACTCCCAGCCTGAGGGGGCGTAGGTGCTAATGGGCCATCAACAGTCCAAAAATAGCCCATGACTCACAGAGCTAATCACCCATTGTGTGAGTCCCCGCCCTGGGGGAGGGACTGGGTGCTCCCTGAGGGTACAAAAAGGGGTGGGTAAGAAGACCTCGGGAGCCTCTCGTGCGACCCAGAGGAGCAGCAGGACCTCGACAGGAAGAGACCACCACTCTCGACCAGATTACAGCCATCACGTGCACCAAAAGGTTTTTCACTTCCTTTTGCTTTGGACTTGGGGGAACCACGCGGGTCTCAGCATAAGGCTAGCAAACCCCTTTGGGTTTGTACCCCAGGGCACTGGGCTGTACTGCTGGGTTTTGGGAGTTGGAAGCAATTTCCCTTTGTGTCAGTGTATTTACTGTATTATTATTATTAAATTGTAGCTCTGACTTATAATCTCTCTGGTGTTGAGCTCATTTCTCCTGCTGGTTTACCTCTAAACCAGCACATGTCCTCAGCTGTCCTCCTGTCTCGTGCTGCCTCCTATCTGCCTCTACCTCACTGGTTATTCTACCTCTTATGTTCGTAATGGTTTATTGCCATGACTTGACAGTTTCTGATGAGATGCATGAAAGATGACACACATTTTGGACTGTAGGACACCAGGAGAAGAAGAGTAAGGTTTTAAAAAATAGGTTGTTAAATTTAAACCTATCATTAGCCATGATTTTAGGCAGAAATTTAAGCATGCATGAAAGATCCATATATTATAAGAATGGGGAAAATAGAATTATGTGTGTGCCATAAACAACGGCTCAATGTGAAAATATTCTCCTATGAAAAGATATGTATAGCTTGCATTTTTTTTTTCAAATTTCAGATGTTGGAGGTTGTTCATTTTCTGGGGCTTGTTTTTTTTTTGTTTGTTTTACTTTGGCTTTTTTGTTTGATTGGTTGATTTTTTTTTTAACTTGGGACATCCAATTCATGTGTGGTAAAGTAAACATATATATAAGTCCATTCATACTCATTAGATATTTCCAAAATTACAGGACTATAAAAAAACCTAAATCTTTTTCTCTGGATTTTTATCTTAAATTAGTGTGCAGTGTCATTATTCAAGGAAGAGGGGTGGCTGAATGCATGGCTCATTTTTTCATTAACATACTGAGCTTTTGGCTGCAAACTGAAAAGTTTTGATTTTCTGATTTCTGATAATAGCCCCTTACATATTCATTGTAATATTTTTTGTATTGATTCTGGTCTTGATCAGTTTTTTGAAACTATATGTTGATATCTTTACTTTCAGAAAGCACATTTGTTCCCACCAAGATGGAGGTTTTCAGAAATTGATATCTATCTGTAATTAATTTATGAATTATCAACCCTGTTGTAGATACAGAATCTTCAGTGCTTGCCCTCTGCTCTGAGTTCTGGTGAGATTGTTTTTTAGGGTTAGTACCATAAATAACTTTATTGTTGTGGGCACATGCACTCTTGTGCATTATTAAATGGATTGAAACAAGTGAATTTGTGACACTGAATAACCAGTCACCATATATAAGTGTAACAGATGTAGGTTATTATACTGCATGTGTAAACCGGGCGTATGAGCAACTCTGCTGATTATCAACAAGAAAAGAGCTCCAAAGCTCCTGTTGTGATAACTGTTGATATTCAATTTTTCCTTTGCACTTGGTATTGTGCTTTTGTGTCCCTTATTCTTTGTGATGATTCATGCTTTCTTAATTTATGGAGGTGTCAGTGAAACTGGTCAGACTTCTCCTCTGCTGTGTAAAGAAGAGTTTCTTTGCTCCAAAAGGTGAAAGGATAGAAAAGCAAGGACACACCTGTGTTCTACGAAGAGATGGTAGTATGTTTAGACCACAGTCCCTGGACATGAGGTGCATATTGCATTTATATAGCAGTAATGAAGAATAGAAGTTGAAAATCTGGTATTTTTTGTGTCTTGGTTGTATTAGTGTGCTAGCTGCAAAATAGATAGGAGTGTATTTGCTTTCCAGTGCCTGCAGCGTCATACTTAATGTAAAAAAATTATCTTCTGTTTCTTTACATACTTCTCCTAGACATTTGTATTTTCTGCTTTCTCTACTTACTCTATGTTTTCTGTTCTAGGAACATCACACAAACCCCCCGAGATTACATTTTCTTTACACATTTCAAAGGTTAAAATTCAGCTCTCATTCTTTGCCCAGTCTCCTAATGTCTTTAAATTCAAATTCCCTCATCTGCCATGGATGTGACAGGATATGAATTATGATGCAATAGAATACTTATTCTTATGAAGTATAAGGCTAGAAGTCAAGTACCATTAAATGCACAAATGTGTGAAAGGTTGTGCCATAAGTCACTTAATAAAATGTTTTGTGATTCTAAGTTGGTCCAGTGCTATTCTTTACTTAAAAAACCCCTCCAAACATAAAGTTCAGAAATAATTTATTTAAAATTATTTTATATTTACTTTATTGAATGCAAATTGAATGAGTTAAAAGGGTGAAATATATGTTCTCTATTTTAGGTTAACCCTAAAAATCTATAAATGGGTTTAGTTAAAAAAAGAGTGTAGCTGTGCATTTTCAAAGCTGGTAGGATTACTGTACTGTGCGAGATGAGAGTCACAGAGCGATTTGGGTTGGAAGGGTCCTCAAAGATATCTAGTTTCAACTCCCCTGCTGTGGGCAGGGACATCTTCTGTTAGACCAGGTTGCTCACCCATCCCTGTGAGAGTTCAAGATCAGGTTGGATGGGGCATCCACAACCTCTCTGGGAAACCTGTTCCTGTGTCTCACCACCTTCAAAGTGAAGAGTTTCTTTCTCATTTCTAAAACCAAACCTACCCCTTTTCAGTTTGAAACCAATCCTCCTTGTCCTATCACTACATTCCCTTGTAAAAAGCCTCCCTCTGGCTTTCTTCATGGCTGCCTTTAGGGATTAGAAGGCTGCTATAAGGTCTTCCTGAAGCCTTCCCTAAAGTCTTTCTAAATTGCCCCCTTTTTTCTCACTAGCAGGGGTATCTGAGGCTTTTGAACATCCAGTCTGGTATAAGTAGTAAAGACAATACATCCTTCAGTCTTTTGCTATGGTTGCTTCTTGCACTGACTATATAGAAGTTGATAAAAGTAACTTTGAAGTAAAAGAGTAGGTGGAAATTTTCTATCAGTAAAAACATTATTCTAAAGCTCACTATTTAGAGCTGTGTAAGATGTAAACCAAGGTGAGTCTTCCCCCTCCCCCCTACCCCGCAGTTCTCACATGCTTTACGCTTAGCTTAAATAGGAGAACTTGAACCTTTTTGATGTGCGATCCACACACGTGTGAAGCCAGAAAATGCTGACTTCTTAGAATGGGAGCACTTACATATTGGGGTCACCTCTTAGTCCTGAGCAGGGGCGCAGCGTGGATGGCGGTCAGAAGAGCTCAGGCACAGCAGACACCAGAAGGCTTTGATCAGAAGGCTTATAACTTAAGAGAGTTTTTTCAAGATAGAGAACAGACAGATCCTCATAGCTCATAGTAGAAGAAGTTAGTTCCTAGAAGTTCCTATTACATCATCTCACATCCTAGTAAATCTCTCTCTCACTCAGTAACATCCACACTTTTATGCTCTCTCATATCTAACATGCCACCATGTGATAGATAAGTGATCAATATAAAATTTCCTTGTTAAATTGAGTTGATGATTTGATATAAAGTTTTTGTATTGGTTTTAATAAAGCGAAGTTTGTCATGTCATTGTGATTAAGGCTCCTCCGCTTTTAAGAAATTTGCAAGGCCCAAACGCAGAACCAAGTACTTCTTTAAATGTACTTTGTGTATGCTAAAAATTGTTCACTGTGCAACCACAAAGCCAAACCGCAAGGCTTGGAATATTTCCCCAGATGTGTCTTGTGATGATTTCATCTTAGTCTTATATGGAGGCCTTATACCTTATGATTTCTATTAGGGGTGTGGAGTTTCTATGTAAGATTAAAATTAGTAAAAAGATGTAAACTGGACATGCCTAAAATTATTTTGAGACCACCGTACGATCACCTGAAAAGAAGGAGGACATCGATCACAAGACAGATGAAGCCGAGAAATAGACGAAAATAGAAAAACCCGGATTAAAAAGAGGAACTAGCCACCGGCTTGTTGTTTCCACATCAGTCACGAGGCATTGATCACTGGCCAAAGCTGCAAGGACTAGCTGAAAATAGAGACTAAGAATGGAAAAATCAAGCTAAAAAGAGGAACATCCATGGTCTATAAAAACAAAGCCTATACCTTGTACTCTTTGCGAGCTAGCTGGGAGCACTAGGCTCCTAAGCTGGTCGCCCAAGGCATTTCCTAGGATGTCCTGTTTGCTTATTTGTCTAATAGTTGCTGCGGTGAATTATTTGTCTACTGTTACTGCAATAAATTACTAAAAATTAAGTTTTAAGTGTTGGCCTCAATAATTTGGCCAATTTTACCTATAACAACCATATTATTGGTTAACCAATTCACATTACATACACCACAACCTCTCATTGGTCACAAGCCACCACACATACTCCAGGTAGCTCTGTACTCTTCAAGGCAGAACTCCAAACAGCTTTCCTTAAGGGATGCACTCACTGCCACCCCCCACACTTATACTCCTATGAGTGTCTTCCAACTGCTGACATTTGGTAGCTGGTGGAAGTGTGATTAAGAAAAGGTTCTCCATCTGAAATAGAGAAATCTTTATTTTGACCTTTTTTATCTTTATCTTAGTGAAAAAAGTCATCAAAATTTATTAAACTCTCTTTGGAAGCATGACACCCAAAACTAATTTTCATGAAGATGCTCACTGAATTTTAAATATTTAAGTTCCATTTTAGTAGAATAATTCTCTTTCTGACATTTGGATTCAGATTAAAATGTTTCCAAAGATTGTCCTACAGCTGCTTTTCAAGTGCTCAGACTGTAGAAGTAAGGGAATATTGTCACATTACTTCTAGTAGTTCTGGTTTTGCCTACCAGCCTGTGACAAGGTCAAAGCACAGCACAATTCTCTGAATTACAGTTAAAATGAGATGTAATAAATTTCCCAATAAAGTTGTCTGAATTTGAAACAAGTGGAGAAAAGAGACTTTATTTTTTTTTCCCCTGTTCTGGCACTGTAGGCAATTGTTATTGCATTTTCCCCTCACTGTAGCCAAATTCTGAAAGATGCTAAGCACTTTGTATTCCAAGATAATTTATTGTGTATTGAAAATTTTCATTCAGATATTTTTCATGTCTGTCCTCCTATGGATATATTTGCTGGTCAATAGATTTTATCTGATTAGTGTGGTGTGAAGCTATAATTTCTTGTGGTGTGGGGTTTTAAATTATACAGTTCCACAATTATTGTCACTACTACCTTTTATAACCATGCATTCAATGTTGCAGATGTAACACACATGTCAGGATGATTTTTTTTTCCCCTTTGTTTTTTTTCTCTGGCCTTCTGAACATTCACTTTCATTTTGGAAAGGTATTACATTGGTACACCTGGTGAATTTGCACTGACTACTACTTGTATGTGCATAAGTGCAATTGCACTGCCAGCTCAGAACCAAGCCTCAGAAAAAACACGGTGTGAAGCTGGAAGTGGACAGAAGTACTCAAAAGCCTAGAGATGAAGGTGGGATTTTAATGGTATTTTCAAAAGGGATTGAACCAGTTCAGGTCTTGGTTTTGAGACATTTAAAGGGAATAAGGCAACTAGGCTATTAGGAGGTTAGTTATTTATAACAACTCCAAATTATATTTTGCCATGTGTGTGGCTACGACTATTGTCCCTTTTATCAGAGCATGGGCAACATGTTGGAAAACACTCGTGGAGCATGTTCTTTTTCTCATAAAATTTTGGCATGAAGTCAGAATTCTGCAGTGGAACTTGAAGAATTTTAATTAATTTCAAAATAAATAGTAAAACTGCTTCAAGCAGCTGAAGATACGAGGAATAGAGAAAGTACATACGTAAGACAAAACTTCAATCTTTATACCTTCTCTGACCATGTGGACACTGATAAAGGCTTGGGTCCCCCCACCTCTGCATACACACCCTGCACCCCCACAAGGTGGTTCTGAGCCAATAACAACTGATCTGGTGTGTAACAGAAGTTTGTTATAGGAATAAGTGTTAGTTAACCCAGCAAAAGCAGTAAATGATATTTTTAAACTTTTAAAGGGTCTGTGGGTAATTCTGTTATTGCTTTCTCTGTCTTCCTACTTTCTCACACATTTGGAAACTCTTAGTCCATATAAAACAACTAAAATTGTGAGTGTAATAAATTTTGGTACATCAGTCAGCTCCAGATCTAATCTTGTATCTTCTAACAGTAGTAGCTTGTAGTAAACCCTACTGTCTGTGGGCTAAGCCAAATTGCAAGAATGCATTCATCTGCTTCTTCCATACAGATTCCTCAGCGTGAGCCTTCTGGCCCTGCAGGTAATAAAGGGTTCACTTGGAAAGCATGCCAAATTTATCTACCAGTATAGTTAGTGAGAATATTGCTTTTAACATCTACAGGAATAACACTAAGAGCGTCTTAAATTCCTTCCTGGTTTATAGACTTCAGATTCTTCTGGTTTTTTCCTTTCAATTTCAGAATAACCTAAGAAGATAAAAAAACCCTGTCTGTACCTAGCTCAGTGTTAAATTTTCAGCAATTTCTTCTGAAGGCTGCTGTTTATTGGAGCCCCTTGGAAAGGTAAAATCACTTATATGCATATATACATATATATATATATATATGAAGATGGGGATGGTGACAGTGTGCTGTACTTTTTGAGGTATCTGTTGTTACAGATACGTGCTAGTCCCCTTGTCTCTCCTTTAGTCCAGTTTTTCTTGGCTGCCCAGAAAGGAGAATGATGATTTTTCAATACTATTTGCTGGAATTACCAAATCAGGATTTAAAATAGATTGGTCTTGAATTAGTTACAAGGATTGAATGTTGTAGTGTAGTAATTAGTTTGTTGGGGTTTTTTTTAATGAAGCAAACCCTTTGTGGTGAATTAATTAGCAGTGTATCACACCATTCATATCCTTTTTACAGTATATTTTCACTCATATTCTGACAAGTAATTTTACTGGAACAAATTTTATTTAGATCTCCCTTTCCTATGTGGTGAAAGTATGAAGTATTTTGAATGTTAGAATAATATTATTGCATTTTAAGAATATACAACTTTAGCTGTTTGGAATAGGAGATAATGATGGCAGACACTCATGATGTTTTAGGAAATATTGGTACTTTAGCTCAACTTTAAAGTGTGTTTCTGCTTCTTTGGTATTGTTTTTTTTTTTTTCTTCAGCTATAGATTAGGGATGTTTAAATATAATACTCTGAGTTTGAAAAATAAGTAGATCCTGTTGTTGGGTATTTTATTAAAATTATTTATTTATTTGTCTCTTAATTTAGTGCCTGTTTTGGTATCTGATTCAATGTGATAAAAGATTTATTACAGGAAAAAAACAACAATTTTTAGTTGAGTGGGTTCCTAACTACCTTTGCTGAAGTGGTTCTGCAGAGGTCTAATTGTAGCACACTGACACATCACACATTTCATTACTCAAAAATCTTGTTGTAAGGCTTCTTATTGATGTCAGGTAGCTGTGGTTGCTTGAACACTTTTCCTAGGTAGTCCAATATGCTGCCAGAAAACCACTTCACCTTTCTTTCTAAGTATAGCACACATGTATTTCCAGTAAAATCCTGTCCAACCACATTTTAGAACAGTGGATTAAAACTGATTCAGGTGCTAAGTTGAGCAGAAGAAGTTAAAAATAGTGCTGCTGTGGAAGGAGGTGAGAAAAATTTGGCTTGCATCTAGTGGAACAAAGGTGGAGAAAATAGATGTCAAATTCTTTGACTTGCTCGGTGCACCAAATACCAAGGAAGAAAAATTCCTCAGGCAAAATTGCAAACTTAGGAGACAAATGGACATAAATTAAGCATTAGTACATTTTTAAGCTGGAAACAGGGAGAAGAAATGTGGTTGTGAAACGAGAATAATAACTGTGGAGAAGTGGTTAAGTTTCAATATCGGACATAATTTCTACAATTTCATTGCAATGGGATCTGGCAGCCCTTTACCATTCTGAGCATCGGCAATTATAAACTTTGCTGAGCAGAACTTCTGTCTGTGTCTCCACTGAACTCAGACAGAACATTTCACAGCAGGACACTGGTCTCTCTGGAGTCATTGAGGTACTACAAATATTGGTGTGAGCAGAACCCCAATGATATATACAATTCCAGTAGGAATCACATGCATCTTACATCTTGCTTTGTAACAACTTATGTATGACATCTAGAAAGAAATTTAACAAAAAATAGCAAATAACATGAAAAAGTTCACTACAAAGGAGCATAATGTCGTGGAAAAAATATTAAACTGAATGAATGGATAAGCAAAAAAAATTGATGGTGAGCGAAAGATTTACATTTTGAAATCACAAATAAAGTTTTCAAGGAGATCTGTTCCATTGCTCAGGCAGTGGTTAATTGGTTTTTCTCAAAGCAACAAATTTACAGCCTGGATTTATCTGAGTATTGATGTGGCTTCCTGCAAAGGACGTTTATCTACGTGAGATAAATGGCATAGACTAAAAATGGTCTCTCTCTAAAGGTAGTGTTCCACTAATTTAAAAACGATTGTGTCTTTTGCCATGTGGGAGAAGGCAGAAGCATAGTCTGTGGTGAGGCTTATTGACTACTGCAGGAGTGAATACTTCCTAAACAATTCCATCAGTAAAAAAAAAATCAATCAAAAACATTGATAATTTGGAAAGAAAAATACAATTTTTTTTAAATTCTAAATATTAGCAAATTCTGTCAACTTGAAAAATGGCATGTGCACACACCTGTATTGCTTTGCATGCTGAGAATTTGGTGTAATATGACTCTCTCTACTATAGTGCTACATAGCAAAGATATTGACATAATTTATTACTTAATAGTTAAGTATTCCTAAATACTTTCTTTCACAAGACCTTTCATTGCCTCTTTAAAGGCATAAAACCCCCCAAAGTAAAAACTAAATATTCCCCCATGTTTTACAGCATCTTAAGCTTTTCTTTTTAAATACTTAGTTTTGATGTAGCCTACCAACTGCAGCCATTTACTTTTCACTGGTAGATTAGATGACTAGAAACTATGGATCAGCTGAGAACGTGATTTTGTTTCAAATGCAAATTGTTCCTTCAGGGATTTCATTCTTTCCTGTTACCTTAGACCCCTCTTCTTTCTTCCTTTTGGCTTTTGCCCTACTGGCTCTGGACTAGTGGGGGTTTTTGTGTTGTTGGTTTG